>CM076571.1:379944238-380269985 GCA_034641835.2 Pinus albicaulis | reverse complement strand
CTTTGTCTCCATGATCACTGGTTCTAGTGGGGATGATCTATTCCCTTCTTCAACTTTTTCTGCCACTTTTGGTGATGAAATACTTCTAGGTTTGGAAACTCTTTTAGGAGTGACAGCATCAACTTCAAAACCACTCATGAACAGAAAGCATGTCTAATCTATATCTAGTCTCTTCAACTCCTCTAACACCAACAACTTAATCAAACCATGGCGAAAGAGAGAAGTTTCATTGCCTTTTGTTTTAACTTGAACCTTATTTGACATTTTACCCAGACTTTTGTATAAATAAAAGGGCAATTCAAGTGACCTCTTACCCACAAAATGCAGAAGAAGCCTAAGGTGGTAGGAGTAGACCATGTGAAACCTTCCTTTACAGGTAAAATACTTCTGAATGATCATCAATAGCTTTGAATAGTTTTCCTTCATGAAACTCCTAGGGATAGCATTTTTTAGATCAATTTCACTATGCTCTGGTTTGATGAAGTCTTTACAATCCTTCATGGTGAACTTGATGCCTTTAAACCACTATTCCCCTCCTCTAGGGATTCTTGTTGCTACTGAAATTTTGTCTGGTGCTACTGTGAGGTTTAGCATTCCCACCTTTGAAGCTGTTCCAATGAAACTGTTAGCAAAATCCTTGGAAACCTATAGATGACAACCCTGCAATCTTTGACAGAAATGCAAGCAACATGTTATTCTAAAAATCTCCATGGTGGTTGGGTCTTCATTGAGGAAATTCATGTCCATGGGCTCGTACCTGTGGCAGTGATCACCTTTGTTTGTTTTCTTCCTTGCAGCCATGGTGGCTTTATATCTTCTTAACCTCGCTTGCTTGATGACACCTGCAACCTTTGAATTTGCCAGCAACCTGCTTGGCTCGATGAAGCAGCTCTCCAGAAATCCAATAACATGCAAAGATAAAGCAGAGTATGAAAAAAAGACTAATTGGGTAATGTTTTATGGTTTAAATGACAATTCATGCCTTAATCATGACACATGCATGCTAAAAAGGGTAATGATGACCTCAGACATGGATTTGTACCTTTGAATTAACCCTAACAGACTCGAATGACATCCACCCTAACTCCTCCAATCATGAACTGACACTTTGCGTCGATTTTGACAAGACAAACAGGAAAATGGTTTTTCGTAGCATATCTAGTTTATTCTCTAACAATTTCGCTACGAAACTATTGGGTAGTTTCGTAGCAAAAAACTACTATTTCACAGTACAAAACGCTACGAAAAGATGTAAAAATGGCTTAAGTGTCCTTTTTGAATTTAAACGCTTGGGAAATGAAATATGAAAACATATGATGACTGATGGGACATGACATGACCTAAATGGATGTGGCCTTGAACCTTAGGATAGGTTAAACATGTAAAAAAATGAAATTTTCCTATACCAACTTGATAAGGCTTAAGGAGAACTTATCCTTTTGAGGAGTGAACTGTATGACCATGTCAAGTAATGTTTCAAAAATTTTTGAGTGATAACAGAAGCCAATAAAGCAATGGAGGAGCAATCCTAACAAACACAAGAACGATGAAAAGGGTATGTATTATACTGAATCTCTTGTAAGTCCCTATTGCTATATCTCTACTATGATGTCTACACTTTTTGGTCAGTTAGACACAACTAGATTTTAGTAGAATGGGTTCCCCTTATGGAAGCAGTGACGGATGCTTATGTTATGGATTAGGGAAATATTTTGTCAAATAATATTGCCAACCAGATTTTAGAATATAGAAATAATTGTTCAATCTCTTCTAAAATATTTCCTCCATTTTATATGAGCAGCTATATTATGGATGTTGTATGTTTTACCTCAGATTTTCCAGCCATGGGCTAGAAATGGACTGAAATGGACTACCCAAGATCCCGCTCCCATTCATGTATTTCATAGTATTATGTGGGAATCAAAATATGAAAATCATTTTTACAAAATACATCATGGAGTTATTATACCCATTTTTCAAGTTTTTTTTAATGAGAAAGCCCCCAAACTTTCGAAAGAGGCCCAACCCGACTTTTCTTCTATAGGAAAATGGTTTTGTGAGGAGTCATTCACCTATGTACGAGTATTTGGGAGCCTAGCTCAACCACATGTCTTACCGTGTATGTTCCTGAGAAACTTCTTGCAAGAGAAGTTGCATATCAAACTGTTGGAAATGGTCTGACCAAATTTTTTAAAGAGGCCAAGAAAGCATTATGGCCTTCCTTTCCAATTAGTTGTGATGTTTATAGGCTAGAAAACTACAAACATTATATTGTGGATATTGGTCAAATTGAGTGTTTGAAATTATTTACAATTCCAAATAGACAGTATGATCCACTTAAAGTAGCCAATGATTCACTACACAAGTGAAAATCAAACCATTTGTGCACGAAGATGATGATTTTGACAACTTATTTGAGTCTGTCAATAGCTATGCTACAGTTAAAAAGTTGGAAAATTTACACATTCGCCCACAATAACTATTAAAATTTCAGTAATAAAAAAATAAGAGATTGGAAACATTTCCACTCAAAATTTTGGATGTTTCTCAAACCATGGCTTAGAAAGAAAGTGAATCAAAAATTAAGGATATTGAAGTCCTTAATACAACAGATTAGGAGAAATCAGTTGAAGTTCAAACAACAGATCTGGATTTCCCTAGCAATCTCAAATATGTTTGGAAAGAGTTTGACCTCAAACTCCAAAAAGAACAAAGAGCTATGATTATTGACCAACAATAAACTGTACAAACTCCTCCTACTACAAGTCAAGAATCGTTTACTGTTGGGCCCTCTAACAAAGTAGTAATCACATAAAGAATGGAATACATCCTGGCCTTCCCAACCTCTGAGATCATTCTAAATATTCAATAAATTCTTTACTTGGAAATATTTTATAGTCCTAAGCATAAAGCAGTTGTTAGCAGGTATAATAAAAGAAGAAGAACATAGAAATCCCATATTCTCACTCAAGAAGATATGTCAATGGAAATTGTTTGGAAAGACACAGAGTCAGATCCTTCATAGGATCTAACTTTTTTATCACAGTTTTCAGGAGGTTATGCTTTGCAACCATTAACAAAGCATCAGAGATTCATCAACTTATGAAACAAAAGGATGAAAAGATCATCCAAATTGAATCAGAGTTACAAGCATAAAATAAAAGTGTTAGTCGGCATCTACATGTATAGATCAGACAGCTTCATGAGAGCCTACACCAACTAAAAATTCAACATCAAAGTGAAATTATTTCTAAAGATATTCTAATTCATCAATTACAACTCTCTATTGAGAAAATGAAAGATATCCCAAAGATTGATGAGTTTCGGAAAGAATATTTAGAAGTAAAAACTTTATTGGCACAACAAAAAGTTATCTTTTGTCAAAAATTAACAAGCATCCTTGAATTATGTGAACATAGCGATTCACTTGTGAATCACATTGTTGATATGAGGATTAGTTTTGATGACATAGATGATAAGGTCTCCCAATTTTTTCACTTGGCAGGATTTTGCTGATGGCCGAAAGGCCAACCTGCCTAGAATTGAAGACTCAAAGAAAGAGTTATTATTCACAGATTGGGATATACAATTAAAGAATGCAGAAAGGGAAATTTGTAGAGCGAAAGACATTGCCACAAAAATTGTGGAAATTGTCAACCATAACCTTATCGCAACAAATATTATTGACATATGTCCTACTGGTGCATTACCTTTGGTAAAATATTTAATAAGACAGTTACAGGAAGTGTCAAAATTAAAATAGGAGCATACTATGAAGATTGAAAAGCTGGATTGGGAAAAATAATAGAGATATCTAGTGAAGCCTCATAGCCAATGGCTCATGCTTCGTTGTCTTATAGATACGTCTTCGTACATGCTACCTCCATTATCTGATGTTGTTTTTACAGGACACCTAGGCATTAGGCCAGGCCAACCTCTAGAGTTTAATCTTATGCAAAATATTCTTCAACTCAAGGAGCAAATGGAAGAAGGGACAATAGAACAATCCTCCAACAAATCACCCCTTTAATTTCTATTTCTATTTTATTTTTACTTATTTTAAGGAGAATTGTTTGAAACCTCCTCGGTTTTTATTGTAATGACTATTTTAAGACTTATTAGGTTTATATTTAAACCCCTTCATGTATTTTAAGAAGGGGTCCTGAAATTTTGAAAACAAGACTTAACTGATGTTTCACTTTTGTACTCTTAAAGTTTTCTAAATAGAAAAGGCTAGACCAAGAGTAATTTCTCAGATGAGCAGAGTAAAATATATATATGGTACTTTTATCCTATGTGTTTAATTTGAGTTTCAAATGAGGAATAGTTCATTGATCTTATGATGTTTTGTCTTATATATTTGTTTGAATACAGTTTGACATCAATTCACTTCTGAATGTGTTATGTTGTTATCATTTATGTATATATGCAATACATGCATTTTGTAAAAGTTGTGATATAAGCTTTATTAAATTTATTTAATTAACTTTTTAATTAAATCAATTATCTTAAATGTTTTTCATATCTCTAAGTGAATGTATGATATTTATTTGCATCCAATGAAATATTATTTTGTAAATCGTACAAAGAAAAGTTTCATCCCTGGAGATATATATATATATATATATATATATATAGTGTTTATTTCAAGCTTGCTTATTTTTCCATCTATCAAGTCCCACTTAGAGATAATATCTTCCATTCACCCCAACTATATCAAATTGGGAAATTGGTCCCACAAATCTAGTCAGAGCCACCACTCCAAACGGAAAAGGGACAATTTTTAAGTCCCTGACCGGGTGGTTTTCCCCGATGTTGTTGCACCGATTTTCGGGGTCTCAACATTTTTGGTGCTAGAAGGAGGAAAATCCGAATATGAATGACACCAAAGATTAATTTAAAAAGTAAATACCATCACAAGAGTCATTCTCCCTCAGGATCCACAACTTCTAGTCTTGTTTCAAAATCTCCTACTCATAAATCAGAAGTTGTTCATTCTCCCCCACAATATCCTAGTTATGTTCATAAATAAATCTCTTTAGAATATACTCCAGAGTCACCCAAATAGACACTGATAAATCAATTGGAAGAAATTTCAATTTCAATAGAAAAACCTATACCTTTGGAAGCCTCAGAAGGAAGTGTCAGTTCGATTCTTGAAGGCACTAGTGTATTAACTCGATCTAAGAGTGAAAAACTTGGAGTAACCCCTTTTGAATTTCCTCTTCATTCTCATCGAAATAAAACTCCTATTTATGAAACACAATCATCAACTAGTGAGATTCAATCTTTTTCTACCTCTCAAACAACATCAACTATTCTTCCCTCTCTTACAGATTCTCAAACAAATTCTTCATTGATTAATATCCCTTCTTCTTCTTCTCAATCTACAACTTATATTTCGAGTAATATTAGTTCCATAATTATTTCTTCTTCACCTTCAACTATATTGGAACTACTTCTTCTACTTCAAATCCTTCTTTAGGACCTCCCAATCCTCCCCTTCATACAATGGAAAAGAGACATTGGAAAAATCCTGGAGCTATTCAACTACCAGGGCCTGTTCATCCTTTACCTAAGAATCCTGAAAGAAGGTTGCCTAAGTATAATTTGGATGATGGATTACCTGAAGAAGAGCATATCCATAATTTCATGCTCGCCATAAATCTTAACGAAGTTTCACAGGAAGATTGTGTAGTTATATTATTTCCTTATATTTTTCAAGGATCAGCTAGATCATGGTATTTCTCACTACCATGAGGCACACTTACAAGTTGGGATATGTTTGAAGAACAATTCCTTACTAAAGTTGAATATGATCGTACTACTGCAACCCTTATCAATGATCTTTCCAATTTGAAAACAAATACAGGGGAAAATATCAAAGACTTCAATTCGATATTTAATAAATTGTTCAAAAAAATCCTAACCACATCTAAGCCTGGGGTAGACGTGCAAATAGAATGGTATATATCCTCTCTTCCTTCTAATATTTCTATTTTTGTAGATAAAGCCAATAAGGCTCAATTGGTAGAGAATATGAAAGAAGCTCTTTCTATTGGAAAAGGAATACTTGCTTTAGAGAAGAAATCTTCTCAAGAAGATAGAAAAAGAAGAAGTTTCATTTAAAGATGAGCCAAAAAAGAAATCATCTAAATATCCCTACAATCTTGAAGGATTACAAAAGGTCCTCTAAAACATGTCAAACGATATGGTCGAGATAAAGAAACAAATATTTGAATATTCTTCAAAGAAACCTTTTAGATCTTTTAAGAAAAGCCAGGCTTCTCAACCCCCAAATGTAATCTCAAATACTGAATCAAACCAAGACGAAGATCATGATGAAACAATATCATCTGCAGTCAAGGTTCATGGACTATGAGACTTTATTCTTCCAACCTCTGATGATGAAAATGAACATGAGGCACTTCTGGTAAATACTAGAAGTAAAAATACGGATGATCTTCCTCAATCACCTCAAAATAAAAAAGCTTCATCCTCTGTTGTTAAGGATAAAGTAGTTAATAAAAAGACTTATTCTTCTCAATCAAATCCAACTTCTTGTAGTCTTCCATCTACCTCTAAAACATTAGTGGTTTCTGATGATATTGAATACAATATAGTGGAAGATATGAAGAAAATTAAAGCAATATCTCTCTCCATGAGCTGAGCAAATTGAAACAACAACAAAAAAAAAAATCTTAAAGAATTGAATGCAGTTCCCGCTACACCCTTGCCTGCTCCTATAACTTCAAAATCATCTAAAGGAACAAGTAAGCCTCCTAACGATTCACCTGAGAAAATTAATGAAAGTGATGCTATTTTAATAGGTGATAGATCCAATTCACATACTCCTCCTTTTCTGTTAACTTTTGAATTATTCAACAAAAATGTTCATATTTGTTTGATTGACTCTGGAGCCTCATCAAACATTATGGCATATTCTGTTTGTCTGAAATTGAATATATCTCCTCAAAAATCAGTAATACATATTGTGCAATTAGACAGAACAAAATTTAAGGTATTAGGAGAGATGAATTCATTCCTTATCATATTAGCATCCAATCCAAAATTCTATCAAGTAATTGATATCTTAGTTGCTGATATACCATATTTTTATGGTCTAATACTAAGTAGAGATTGGTCAAAAAATATTCATGGTTATTTTTCTACTGACTAGTCCCATATGTGGCTTCTCCATAATGGTAAGCCAAATCAAATAAGAGTAGACAGTGAAAAGCATTTAAAATATTCAGTAATTGAATTCGAAGAATAAAATGAACCCATGGCCTTTACCAATAAAATTCTCGGAAATTACTCTGTTGAATCCTTTTTAGGGAATTTCAGCAGTCTAAAGTCTCCATTTCTTACCAATTTAGTTAATTCTCAGATTGAAATTTTTTCTCAGAGTGATTCTTCCAAGTGTGTAAATACTATATATAAACCTTGCATTAATACTTTCTTTTGGACATTATATTTTGATGGGTCAAAATCCAGTGAAGGAGAAGGAGCTGATTGTATATTAATCAATCCATAAGGTGAAAATAATATGCTCACATGCAGACTTGAATTTGAATGCACAAATAACATTGCAAAATATGAGGCACTAGTTCAGGGCTTAACCAAAGCAATTGATCTCAGTGTTAAGTACCGTAAGATATACAAAGATTCTAAAATAATTGATAAGAAAGTAAGAAATACCATACAATGTATTTCCGACCATCTTAAACATTATCAATCATTAGTACAATCTCTTACCTCTCATTTTTTCGCATTCAATATGTTTTCTATTCCAAAAATTCAAAATGAAAGTGTAGACCTTCTAGAAAATGTAGCATCCAAGCTTATTCCTTCATAAAATTATAACCCAGATATATTTTCCATAGAATTGATTTTTCGCCCATATATTCCCGATAATATTACTAATTGAAGGTTATTCAATGGTGATGATGATTTTATTACTTTTCTTACATCATAAGGATCATATGATGATCAATTAATTGATGAATATGAACACGAAAGGAAATTGAAACAAAATTATGAAGAAAATGTTATACCTAAGTGTGTGGTCAAACTTGAAGATCTTTATGACCTTAAAGATAAATTCAAAACAATTACTAATTCTAAACTCCAAAGTTCAACTTTGAGGTTTGAACTGGAAAATCTTGGAACAGGTCTAAATTCTCAGAACATCAACTTAGGACTTGGTCTTTCCTTTGATGAAAGATTAGCCTTTATGCATTTATTGAAAAAATACAATAATGCCTTCACATGGAAATATGAAGGTCTAAAAAATTATGATACTTCAATCATTCAACATACTATCCCAATGATAGCCACTGAAAAAACTATACAACAAAAGTTACGAAAAACTCACCCTGATCTTGAAAGTCAAATCAAAAGTGAGCTTAACAAACTCCTTAAATCCAAGATTATATTTTGTGTTACACATTCTAAGTGGGTATCAAATTTAGATCATGTTAGGAAAAAGAAATTCAATATTCGTATTTGTATTGACTTTAGAAACTTAAACAAAGCTTGCTTGAAAGACAAATTCACATTACCACCGATAGAACAAATTTTGCAATCAGTTACTGGTTCTAAATTAATGTCTTTTTTTGATGGATTTTTAGGTTACAATCAAGTTTTGGTTCATCTGAAGATAGATTAAAAACTACATTTAGAACAAAATGGGGCTATGCCTATTAGAAAATTCCATTTGGATTGATCAATGTAGGAGCAACCTTTCAAAGAGAAATGGATATTGCTTTTAGAGGGTTAATAAATAAAATAATGGTTGTTTATCTAGATGATATAACTATTTACTCCAAGAAAAGGAAATACCACTATCATGATCTTAAACAAATCCTTGAACGATGTTTGAAATATGGAATTTCCTTAAGTCCAAAAAATTATTATTTCGCTTTAAGTGAAGGAAAAATCTTAGGATTTATCGTTTCAAAATAGGGCATTTTTATTGATCATGAAATAATTAAGGCAATTTCTGAACTTTCACATCCCCATAACAAAAAATCCATGCATTCCTTTTTAGGATAGATTAATTTTGTCAAAATATTTGTTCCAAATTTTTCTCAAATTGTTTTACCTTTGCAAGTGATGATTAAGAAGAATTCACTTTTTAAATGGGGACATGATGAAAGAGAATCTTTTTATTTGATCAAGGAAGCTATCATTAATGCACCTTCTCTAACTACCCCAGATTTTTCTAAACATTTTATTTTATATACTTTTGCATCAGAAAAATATTACGCTATTGTATTGACACAGATTGATGATCAAAAGATCGAAGCACCTATTTAATTCTTTAGTTCAAACCTCTAAGGAGATGAACTAAATTATTCTGAAGTAGAAATATAAACATTTGTTGTCTATAAATCTTTAAAGAATTTTAGACCTTTTCTCCTTAAAACACACACTAAGGTAATAGTTCCATTCTCGGTTATAAGGCAAATACTTATACATAAAGAACTAGGATAAAAGAGAGAAAATTGGGTAACCGATTTGTAGGAATATGACATTGAAATAAGATCAACTAAAATCATTAGAGAACAAGGTCTCTGCAAAGTGCTATCTGAAGCATCCAATATATCGAATGATGAAGAGTCAGGTAATATTGTACAAATTGCTGAGGTAAGCTTAAATGATTCAAAATCATAGTATATTGATTTAATAATTTACTTGAAAAATGGATATGTTCCAATAGAACTCAATCATAAAAGAAAAAGAGCTTTAATATTGAAAGCTAATTAATACCAACTCATATAAAATGTCTTGTTTAGAAAAAACTATGACTCTATATTATTAATATGCCTTGAGAAATCTGAAGCTCAGAGGGTTTTGCAGGAACTCTATGATGGACATGCAGGTGGACACTTTCGTGGATATACCACTGCACATAAGATCCTTCATGCAGGTTATTACTGGCCCACTATGTTCAAAGATGTTCACACATATGTGAGAAAATGAAAAACATGCCAAAATGCTGCTGGAAGACAAAGAAAACCAGCCTTGCCATTGCAACTAGTCAACATTAAACAACCTTTTGAGCAATGGGGATTAGATATCATAGGTGAGATTGTTCCTAACTCATCCAAGCAACATAAATATATTCTCACTACAACGTATTATTTTACTAAGTGGGTGGAGGAAATTCCACTAAAGGTAGCTAACTCCGTGGCCATTATTGAATTTATTGATCAATTCATTATTACCAGATTTTTCTTACCAAACGCACTTACGTTTGATAACGAATCTTATTTTTTGAGAAATAGCATGACATAATTCACTCTTAAAAGAGGTTTTAAACTTAAATACTATGCTAACTACTATCCCTAAGGGAATGCTCTAGCATAATCAACAAACAAAAATCTCATAAGAATCATCAAAAGAAATATTGATCAAAATCAGAAAAATTGGCACAAATATTTAACATTTTCACTATGGGCCGATAGGATTACTCAAAAATCCTCCATAGCAACTTCTCCATTTAATTTGGTTTATGGGAAAGATGTTGTAATTCCTTCAAATCTAGTTCTTCCCTCATTAGTCCTAGTTCAATTTATTGATGAAGTACCTTGTTATTCCCTACAATTAAGAATGTCACAGATCATAAAAATGGAAGAGGAAAGTGAAAAGGCCAAAATAACTCATGCGCATCATCATCAAATAGTGAAATTTTTTTTTGATGCAAATTTTGTTTCCCCAAAAAACTTCCAAGTTGGAGATCTCATACTCAAATGGGACAAAGCACATGAGGAAAAACGTAAGCTTACCAAATTCCAAAGAACGTGGCTTGGACCATTCCAAACCATTGAACAAATTGGCCCATCAACCTTTATGTTACAAGACCTTCAAGGGAGAAAATACTTACTCCCTGTTAATGGGTTGATCCTGAAGAAAAAAAAATATTTTCTTAAAAGAAAATTATGTTCTAAATGTATTATACCCTTTTTATTTTCTTTTTTTTTTAGAAAATTATGTTTGATTACATACTTTTGGTCGTTCACAACACCTCTGAATTATTTTATGTTTTTATTTTCAAAGAATATAACTTTTTTTGAGGAAATAACTACCAAGATAGAAAATTGAATGAATATTATAGAACTCTGAAATCTTTTTCCATCAAAATTGTAAATTTTGTAAACTCGAAATTTGTAAAGTATTTTTACTCTAGCATCAATCAGAGAAAAGGTTCATATTTACAAAGAAAATAATTTTGGTAACTAAGCATATTCAACTCTAAACTGTCATCCAAAACTCTTACGGAGTCAATGATTCTCCCCATCCATTGAAAATACCTTTTTTTTAGAGTGTAATTAAAAAATATAAAATACTTAAAAGGATAAGAAGTCTCATTACAAGCTTGCTTACCATGATCATAAGTTAATGATTAACTGACATTACCAAAACTGCATACCAAATCAAGGTAATGGCTCATGATTATTAAAATCATAAGACAAGGGGTCTCATCATGAGCCAGCTTGTTTAGTTTAATCATAACTGGTGAACGACATTGTCACTTTTTGGTCATCAAGCCAGGACAATGTATTTTTAAGAAAAATAAGAAAAATGAGTAACTAAGGAGTTATCTCGAAGAAATTGTCAATAAATGGATGGGACACTAAGTCACTGATGGTTAAAAGGTAACCTTTCGTGAGCTATTAATATTTACTAGCAGCAGTGGCTCTACCTATGACAAAAGGAGAAAATTAAAAATCTAAGTTACAGAAAGAACACTTACTTTACCTTTTAAACTATATAATGATTGATATAGGGCAAAGAAGATATTTATTTATGAAAGGTTTATGAAATATTAACAATATATATGAGTTTTTTATATTCAGAGTAATTTTATTCATTTAAATATTTTCAAAATAATTCTTCTTTCCTTAAATTATTTTTACCTATTCGAAAATACTAAGAAATTATTTTTCAGAGATAACTGGTTCTTCCAGTGAATCGCCAATTGTTGTGTAAATCAACAACCCCCATTATTTTGCAATAGTTACCTTAGAAAATAATGGATATCCTTTTAATTTTTAGAGTTAAAGAAAATAAACCCTTAGATTATTTCTTTTGATAGGATTAAGGGTCAAAAGGGGTTGAAAACTTTAAAATTTGGCTTTCTAAATAATTAAGCGGAGATAAATCACCCCATCGCAATCGCAAAATCATTGAAAAACATATATAATTCGAAAAATAATCCCTTTAAATATTTTTACGATCGAATGAATATAATTGAAACATTTTTTGATGAAAAAAAGCCATATTTGTGAGTAAATCATATAAATAATACCCATGGGACCTACTTTTGCCACGTAACCTATCACATTTCGCAAATCGCATTTTCCCTGATAGTCTTATTTTCTACCACTCATATTCGCCGATGTAATAAAGCATATCACACATCGCACTCTCGCAAAGCTTAACTGTTATATTTTTCTACCGCTCACATTCGTAGATACGATAAAGCATATCACACATCGCACTCTTGTTAACAAATGCATGTTGCATACTATCAACTTTCGTCGATATTGCGATTGCAATGTCTCGATCAACATAAAAGCTAAGCTCATCATTATTTAATGAAGATATTACACACGAGCCACGATGTAATGTGATATATCTAGTTTTAATTGAGAGATGTTTATATAGGCACAATAACCCATATCAATTATCAATGTCATAAATTAGCGATTTTCTCGCCCATACTGCCATAATAATTTTCCTACAACGAGAATTCAATTCATATCCCATCAGCATGTGAAGTCTCATCCATTTGAAATTTTTATATTTACTATGGTATTGGTGCATATTGTAAAACCAAAAGGTTCCTTCTTCCCACTTATTATTTCTTACATATTTACAGGCAAGTTTTAGTAAGCAAAGTTCTTCGGAAATGTCTAAGGCTTTGAAGAAAGAAAAGAAGCATATGGCTCCTATTAACCCTGTGCCTACTACCTCTGAGAGAACAAAGATGTTTCCCTTGTTTACAGATACGACTTGCAGACCTGAAAGTGGATCCTCTCTATGGGAATTTATGTATAAGTTATTTGAAGATGAGAAACCTTGAAAAATCTAGAGAAAAGCAACAACTGATGCCCCAAATACTTCTGAAGGTACAACTGGAGGCGTAGCCAATTATTTTCTTCACCAAATTGCAACATGACCCAAGATATTACAATATATTGATATGGTAAGGTGGATTATTGACAATATTAACTTCGGGGATAGGATTTTCCTTACCAGTAGAGGAACAATGGTTGGTTCCTTCAAAGTGGAAGACTTGAAGAAAATGTACCATATTCTAGACCCTGATAAGATTTATAATAAGGAATTCCTTGAAAAGTTCACTAAGGAAAATGAACTCAAATCGACGCCAATAAAGAAGTGGAGGGGAAATCCTAACAAACACAAGAACGATGAAAAGGGTATGTATTTTACTGAATCTCTTGCAAGTCCCTATTGCAATATCTCTACTATGATGTCTAGACTTTTTGGTGAGTCATACACAACCAGATTTTTAGTAGAATGGGTTCCCCTTATGGAAGCAACAACATATGCTTATGTAATGGACTAGGGAAATATTCTATCAAATAATATTTCCACCTAAATTTTAGAATATGGAAAGAACCGTTCTATCCCTTCTAAAATCTTTCCTCCATTTTATATGAGTGTTACGCGATTAAATCCTCTCTATGGATACAGACGATCCCTCTAGCCCTAGAGTGGGTCTAGAAACAAAGAGACAGGCTAGAGTGTAGGTTCCTAATTATTGAATGAAAAGAGGACATAGTAGATCGACCTACCTGGAGTCCAATGCTATCGTCATGGCTGTAGTGGTGGTGGCCTCTCGCTCCTGCCTCGGCAAGTCACAATCCTTCTGCATTCATACTGGGATACTTGCACATAGATTAGTAAACAAGAACATCATACAACATACTAACTTCATTCATAACTACTAGCCAGTCAAAGAGGGCTAAGCATATTGCATTAAACAAATAACATAACACAAAATGGGAACCAAAAAATAGTCACGTATATGTATTGATAGAAGGAAGAGTTATAACCAAATCTTTGACATCGCAGTCTCCTCCAGTGGGTTTCAGCTGAAGCGCATCTTAGATGCTCATCAGAGGATTCGGGCGAGATGAGGGCATGGACTTAAGCTCTCTCCATGAAGTTCCTTCTTGTTCTATCTCTTCAATAGTTCAGCTATAGTATACTTAGTTCTCCATGTTTAGCTAGCTTATGCGACGAGAGATAGCTTCTTTTTATAGAGGAAAAGGAGAAGGTTGGGATCACTAAAAAGGTGGAAGGGAGGCCTATCCTTTAGGAGGTTCCCAAAAGAGGTGGAAACCATAAACTAAATGAGGGAGTCTGTGGTTATTCAGTCTAACCACTCCCAATGACTCATCCTCGAAGTTGTTAGAGTGGAATCTCCACCTCTATTTTTAAAAAGCATTCCATAAATATCTTGGCGTGGGTGGCTAACTGGGACAGAGCACCAATTGGAGTGGGGCCCAGCGTTAATATTCCTCATTGGCGTGAGGGCAGAACTAGCTACTCGCGCCAAGGAAAAAAAAGGGGTTTCTGAAGCTTTCTTAAGGGAATTTTCAACAAAAGGAATATTTCTCTCATGTAAAGGGATGAAATGATGGTCTTTGAAAGCCATGACACTTCTTATTAGTCATAGAAATGACCCTCCAATGTGCGAGATGGGGATTGCAGGGACAGTGATAAAATGTTGTGTAACAGATGCCCCCTAAAGCATGAGGTCCGAGGGAGAGGGAGGGGTGAAATGCTTTATGAGAATGCGTTCAAACTAAGCACTACTAACCGAAAACCTGAAATTACAAATATAAATGATACCTCTGATACATGACCATCTGGTATGGGCGCAACCATCCATAATAGAGTACATAAAAACTGAGATCTGAGGTATGGACGCAGCCATCTAGCAGTAAGGATCAACAAATATACTCAGGTATGGTCGCAGTCATCCAATCAAAAGAGTCATGTAATAAGTCATGATAATCCACAAGAACCTGCAACCTGGATTTTATCAGACAAAACCCAGGGTCTCGCGCTCCATCTCGACCCAAACAAGTACAAATTCAAGCATGCGAATATATGAACTAAAGTCGAACATGCAAGAAAATCACCTGATTACTAGCCAATGATGAAAGTTGTTAACAGGAACGAGATAAACCACCAATAATGATAATGGATCTTAAGGTACAATAGGTACAATCCACAGAATGTGAACAGTGATCTAGTGTCGAACACTCGCAGAATCACCCGATCGAAGGCCAATGATGTAGACCTTGCGTCGAATGCGAAGAACCTGCCACTGAGGCATGCAAGCTCCAAGGTATCGGAAGGGAGTCTCTAGATCAGATTCCTGGATAATGAGCTGAAGTCGACAAGAAGTGACATGGTCGAAGGAGGGCCATAATGTTTCCCACATCATCGACACGAGATAGAGGAACATGAAGATAGTGAATTAGGACCAACAGAGAATCAGAGGGAGGTTGAAAAATGCAGAGGAAAACTTCTCTTGAACATATCAGCGACACAACACTGGATTTGGCAGTATTTGACATTAAGGGATTTGAGGTCATGATGACGTGGCAAAGAAAAAATGAGAGGTCAAAAGAGGCTACCCAAAGCCATGGAGGAAAAAATGACGAAATGAGATGTCCCCAACTTGACACGAATGCAGACAAGTGCTATGTTCAAGAGCGACATACTGCCGACACAACTAAAATCTGGTTTAATTTCCCCCCACCATTTCTAGTGAGTTCCCCAATTATTATTTTTTGAAAAAAGCTTGAAGGGGATAGCATATGCTCCTAATGTAAGTTTGTCCTTCGGACAAATCCAAACTAGTACACTTCACAAGCCCTAGGAAGGAGGAACTTGAGTAATGTCATGGAGACGAAGTCCGATGTCATCAGGGTTTAAAAAGTCTGATAAAGGGAGAACTTGGCATCTTTTCATGTTTAGAGAGTTTGAAAAGAAGGCGGAAAAGAAAACTCCAGTATGGTCCTTTTCGTAAATATTCTCTCAGATCCGAAAAGGCAGAAAACAATATCTGAAAGAACCTCTTAGTCGCGATAGGCTAAGGTATTCCTTTTTTGTAAATAATCCATCCCAGCCCGAAAAATGGGTAAACGTATACTGGGTAGATATCATTTCGCAGCCATTTAACGAGTTCGAAACAACAAGAATCTCGACAATCTTTTCAATTTTAGAGAGTCAGAAAAGAGCTGAAAGATGACTCCAGTAGTGATTTTTTCGTGTTTTTACCGAGTCCGAAAAAGTATAAAATACAACTCGTTACTTTGTTACTATCACGTGAAAACCTGTCGCTGCACAAGAGATATGTGTAAAACCCATTTCTCGAAATAATATAATAAAATAATAGAAAAAACTTGTCTTAAAACCTAATTAAGGTTGTGAAAAGTTATAAAATGACCAAAATGGTAAAAATAATTACTTTTCACTTTTTACCTCTTGTGTAGCAATAGTTACCCATTTTACACTGTGATTTTTTTATGACAATAACGGACGATTCGTCAGACCAATCTCGAAGCCGTTAGTTCCAGGTAAGAGCCGACATCCTTCCCTTCAATTTCAGTCCTCTTTTATTGCCTGTAACCCTCAATTTTTATTTATGAGGAAGAAAATGCAAATTTTAGGGCACGACAGTTGGCGCGAGTTTTGGGCATGGACTCGCGCCAATCACCCATTTTTCTGAACTGGGGCGCGCCCATTGGTGCGACTCTTTTAGAAACAGTCGCGCCAACCGCGCAGACCATGTTAGCTTTTGAAAATGCAAGTTAAGGGCCCAATTTTTCACAAATTCAAGCTTCTAAATCAGCTAATACCGTTCATATGAACATTTTTGCAGGTATAAAGTGGCAGAATGGTGATCGAATGGAAAAAACAGGAACACAACGAATAAAATGAGCTTGCCATGGAAAATGAGAGATGCATGGAAGATCTCAGAGACTATGGACTGAAAAATTTCTTCTTAACACCGCATCTCTGTGCTCAACCGGAGCTGCTATAGTATTTGATCAGCATATGGGATGAGGATAAGGAAAAGTTCATCCTTCGAGATCAGGAACTTGAGATTGATGTTTCTGATGTCTACTTCATAACAGGACTATCGCGGAGGGGAACAACACCAATCCTAACCAACACCTGGCCTTGCATGGAGAACATGTCCAGGTGATTGACAGGGTATGTCCAGGGGCACGGAAGGGATTAGGAAGTGGGAAAATAGATATCCAGACTATCCCAGACTTGGCACTAAAAGTAGTGCTACACACCATCACACAAGCTACGGGATCTCAAGCACCGCATGAAGCAACAAAGACACAACTACTTCTTGTTGTAGACTGATTGACACCAACCATCTACAACTGGGTAGAGGCTATGACAATCAACATGAAACACCAGCTAAAAAAGTGCAAGAAGACCAAATTGAAGCAATTTGGTTACGAGTTTATCCTGGTATCGTTCTTCCTAGAACAACTACCAATATTTCAGCATCAGGAGGTCATAGTCTTGAAACCACCAGCGAGGGAACCATGGATGTCCCGAAGGGCAAATCTGATGCCAAGGGCAGGGGGCGGTCAATAGATGTCCTGGAGACCGGAGTTATTTGATTGGCTCTGCCAACAGTTGATTGTCGTGGAGGACTGGCCCTACTCTGGTACAGATTTTGCTAGTGATCTGGACCTCCCACTCCCAGATGGAGAGGATTGGGATGAAGATTTGGGTAAGATTCATTTTCAATTTTCATGAGTGTTATGATTTTTTTAATTATGTATATTTTGACGTTAAACCCATGCACTTACAGATGTTGGCCCAGAGAGACTTGCAGGCATGTCTTTGATAGCGAGGCGAATCCCTTGCGATTTTGACCCTCATGGCGAGGGAGGCGAGGAGGAAGAGATCGTGTGCAACTTGGAGGGAATCACACGCAGAGTCCCGGACTATGCACAATTCGACAATGTTCCTTATGCCTACCAGAGACATACCGTAGGGGTGCCAAACCGAATTCACCGCTTGCTGAGGCGGCTTGTATGGGCAGTGACATGCTACCATGAGCATCACACCAATTAGACACCTAGGTTTTAAATCTGCATATTTTGAGAGACATGATGTCTCAGGATGTAACAAAAACACACATATCTTTTGAATTTATGATGTACACTGATGCAAACATTCAATATATATATATATATATATATATATATATATATATATATATATATATATATATATATATATATATATATGTATGTATATATATATGTATGTATATATATATGTATGTATATATATATGTATGTATATATATATGTATATATATACATCTATTTTCCTACATGGATCTTTTACATATGATGATGATTTTACTGATTACGCAAATGTCTATCTAATAAAATGTTAGCCATTGTATCAGTTAATGCATTCATTTGCCTAGGAATATGTTGATATGTAATAAAATCAAAATGTCTTTCCAGAAAACGAACACGTAATTATAATCTCAAAATGTACGGGTTTCTAATGGAATAATGACCATTGAGCTAAAGAACGACAAGCTGCGAATCTAGATTTACAAGAAATGCGCGTATGCCGAGGTTGATTTCCTCGGTTAATAGCTCAAGGACAACACTATACTGAACGAAATTTTTTGTATTTCTTCCTAGACAAATACCTTGCAGATCTATCAAATCACCAACAAGATCATAAATTACCCAGGCTGCTAAAAAAAAATTCCTGGTACTGCGGAAAGCACTATCCGGGAAACTGACATAGGGGGTAATAGACATCTGCAGAATAAGCAAGACCCAATAAGTATGAAAAACGCTCGCAAAGCACAATAAGTAGGAAAATTTCTCACAAAGCATACCAAACCAAAACATGTACAAAAATGAAAACAACACCTATGTACACAAATCATGCATGAATGACTCATGCATAATATTTTTTGAGATACAACCCATTTCTGGGTTGTTCTAGAGGATGACCTTCGTAATCAATGAGCTCATAGGCCCCATTCTGCAACACATGTTTAATAATGTAGGGCCCATGTCACATGGGTTGAAATTTTCCTGCCCCCAGCTGATCATGAGCTTGGTCGTATAGGAGGATGAGGTCTCCTTAAATGAAGGAACGAGGGGAAACCGATTGGTCAAAATGAGCTTTGACCCACTTCTTCTGTGCTTTGATAACCAGAGCAACAAAGCAGAGAGTTTCATCTAGCCTTTCTAAGTAGAGGAGACACTCTTCTTTTGGTGAAGTGTTCGGTAGTAATTCAACAACCAACTTGAGCAAAGGTATTTCACACTCAATTAGAAGAGTAGCTTCCAGACTGTAAACCAACTGAAAATGAGTGAATCCAGTCACATTCTTAACTAAGGTTCGGTATGCCCAAAGAGATGAAAATAACATGAGATGAAAATTGGATTTGTGGATCCTAATCGTACGTTGAAGCACGGTGACAAGAACTTTGTTCACGGCTTCAACTTGGCCATTGGCCTGAGGATAGTATGACGTTGTGTTGTTGTGACGCGGACCCAACTTAGAGGTCAACTCCACCATGCCGAAAATGGGAACCATGATCGGTAACGATGGCTTGAGGGACGCCAAACCTAGCAATGATGTGATTGAATATGAATTGAGCAACTATTTTACCGTTAGTGGCAAGTGTAGGCATTGCTTTGGCCCATTTGGTGAAGTAGTCAACTACTACGATAATATAAGCATGCCCCCCAGCCGAGTGAGTGTTACACGTCATAAAATCGATGCCCCACTTCGCAAAGGGACCAATGGTAATGACAGGGTGATGAGGTACATGTAGCGCACGTATCTTACGCTGGTAGATTTGGCAATCATGACATTTGCAAACCGCGACAATGCAGTCCTTGAAGATAGAAGGCCAGAAATAACCAACATGCAGAATCTTTTGTGCAGTGGCATAACCAGACATGTGACCTCCATAGGCGCCGCTGTGACAATCATATAGGGATATCTTAGCGTCCTTGAGAGTCAAACATCGACGGAGTATGGAATCCACTCCGACGCGATAGAGCGTACCTACGACTATACGATAAGGTTGCGCATGGTGCTGAATGCGTCGACGGGCATCCTCTGTCAACTCAGATCTGAAAGTAGAAGTTTGGAGATAGACGATGATATCATCGTACCAAGGATCGAGGGTGCTAATCAAGAAAAGCATATCGTCTGGAATGTATTCCTCAGAATGAGATGGAGTAGAGTCTGACGGGAGGGAACAGATCAAATCAGCAAAGACTAATGATTTATTCGACTTGGCAGCAGTGAATTCCAAATCAAACTCTTGGAGGATGAAAATCCACTTCACATATTCCCCCCCTAGAAATTTTTGAGACAATATATAGGTCATAGGGTTGCAATAATAAATCACAGTCACAGTACGCAAAAGAATATAATGACGAAAACTATGAACTGCCTGAACCGCAGCTAACACTAACTTCTCGACATGTGCATAGCATGTCTTAGGATCGAGAAGGTTATGAGATAAGTAATAAATAGCATGCTTGTTACTGTCATCATCGTCTTGTATCGGAACCATGGCAATCGTGTTGAAAGTGGCGGCTAAATAGAGGGAAAAATCACGATGATAGTTTGGAGGATGTAGTAGAGGAGCGTTGACAAGAAAATTATTCAGCGCCTTAAAGGACTTCTAAGCAATATCATCCCAACAGAATGGGACGCCCTATTTCAATAATTGTGTGAATCCTTTAGCCACTTCTGAATAGTTAGGTATGAAACAACGTAGAAAATTAGCCTTCCCTTGCAAACTCTGCAACTGATGCAATGAGGAGGGAGAGGGGAGATTGATAATAGCCTCAACCTTGAGCAGATTGAGGAGAATTCCATATTTGGACACCATAAACCCCAAGAGTCTATTGGAATCAACATAGAAGACACACTTGTGCGGATTAAGCTGAATGTTGTAGCGTCGACAACGAAGAAAAATCTGACGAAGATGGTTAGGATGATCCATATGGTTAGTTGAATGAGCCGGAAGGTCATCCAGATAAGGCTAAACGATGTGACGAATATCATGAAAAGCATACGACATCGCTCGGTGAAATGTGGCTCCAACATTCTTTAAGCCAAAAGGGAGCTTCTTATATGCGAAAGTACCCCAAGGACAGATGAAGGTAGTCTTATGTTGATCAATCGAGAGAATGTTAATATGATTATAACCAAAAAAACTGTCCATGAGGGAAAAAATCTCACTCCCGGCACAGTCATCAATGATTTGATTGATAAAGGGAGTAGGATAATTATCCTTGGGACAAGCTCAATTGATATCACGATAATCAACGTAGACCCGAATTGTTCCTTGCTTCTTATCTATAGGAAAAATATTAGAGACCCATCCTGTCAAGAGAATCAGATAAATGAAACCAGCTCTGAGAAGCTTTTCGACTTCACCTTTAATGGCAGCAGCTTTTGTAGGGTGCACAGGATGAATACGCCGGCGAACAGGTTTCGAACTAGGGTAAGTAGAAATTTCATGCACCACTATACTAGGATCAATTCTGGGTATTTCTTCGTAGGACCATGAAAAGACATCACGGAACTCACAAAAAAGGCTAGTGTAAACCTGTACTTCATCTGAAGAACAAGTGACCCCGATATGGATGTTCTCGACGATTCCTGGTTTCATGGAAATGTCAATAGGCATCGTCTGTGTAATATTACTCAAGTTACCTTCCGTGAAAACGTCATGTGTTAGAATAGGCATTTGAAGTAGAGGAGAAGGAACCTGAGATGAAAATCGCTCAAGACACATAGACATGGCCCCGAGGCCAGGCATGAACAAGGAACGATGATGACCATCATCCCACGGTAGATATTCGAGAGACATAGTTTCCACGATGGCTTCATCAGAGGGAAACACTTATTTCAAAGGATCAAATGAATCTGAATCGACAAGCTAGGGGGATTGAGAATAAATGTCAAGAGACATGCTCAAAGGACTACGATAAGAAGACGGAGTGTCCAAAGCCGCAACAAGTTCACAATAGTCAATCTCAATTGGACTCAACGACATCGAATCTCGAAAAGAATCGATTTGTTCAGGTGATAGGATAATCCATGGGTCATCAGATCGAGAGATCATATTGATCTGAACAGTTTTTGGTGGAGGAAGGGGAAAAATACCCATGAGGGCAAGATCCTTGAAAAGAGACGGCCCTACGCTCTCTTAAGGAGTAGGAATCTGATCCACATACAGAACGTTGTAATATCCCAAAAGAGGGATTTTTTAACACAATAATGAGAATACCTTAAGTTATTCGAGTTGGAGATGTAGCCCTGGGGTGAGGTATTCCTTCAATAATATCGTCGTGGCGCGACTTTACTTCACTTTTGGACTCAAAAGGGTGGGGAAAAAAGGTGATTTATGCCCTAAAATGAGTGTATTCAGAAATCCATGTAAAAATAAGAGAAATGGCTGTAGGATATTTTATCTTAGACTGCGTGGGACTCCCATACCAAATTTTAGGTCAAAAAAATTATCTTAGCTATATTAAATAGTTCCTCCAATCCCAACTAGGCTTGAAAACCCTAATTTCCCATGACTTAATGTATGTAGAAGTTTCTGAAGCTAAATCAACGTAATTTTATGAAGGGATTGGATGAAATATGTTTAGAACATCATGAAATTATATCTAGGGCTAGACTTATGCATTTTCAAGATAAAAACAGATATTTTACATGGATAAACCCTCAAGATTGAGGTGCTGCAACACTGGAAATTGCCAAGAAAGATAGAAAGCATAATTTTTTGAAGAATGAAGCACTGATTTATTATGTCTTAGATCTAGAATATATCTATGCATGAAAATATAGATATATTACAGATCTGGAAGCCAAAGAGGCTATTTATTACACTCCCCTTGGGGATTTCAACAATACATGAAAGTACAGGAGTAGATCTGAGTTTTAATGCAGGAGATCTGCAGAATGATTCAGGAAACCTGAAGCATATACTTTAGTGAATGAATCAGATCTCAAACATACATGGATTGGTTGGCCAATCCATGGAACACTGCTCCACAAAATTAACATAGATCAGGGAGAGAAACTACATTTTTTATGATAATATACACTTTGGCCTGATTCCAAGATCTAAAACTGAAGCCCAAGAAACATATGCACTCTTCTAGGAGGTTAAATGACACACTCACTAAGAAGAGCCACCAATACAAGCTAGATCTGAGCAGATCTAGTCTGCACTTGCTGCAGCTCACTTAGACAATGAAACCCTCACTGGATTTACCTTTGCCCGAAGAGAGATGAAGTGATATGAAATGTGTGAACAAAATATTTCTTATACAGAGATAGACAATAGGGGCTTTTACTGGTTATTTCACCTTTACTAGAAAGGATGAAACCAGAAGCTTCTGGCCCTCTTACTGGCTCTGCCTAAAGAAATATAAGGTAAACACTAAATCGATCTGTCAATGAAAGTATTTGTTTATGTTTGCAAAGTATTCATTAACCAAATTTTATGTGTGAATAAGCAAGCTCAAGTATTCTGCAATGGAAGTAATGTGGTTTGAAGTGAAACTAATGAGTTTTGATCACTGTATAAGTCTCACTGGGAAAAGTGGACTTATTAAAAATTACTGTTTAATGTAGTAAAATCTGGAATATAGCAGCAAAAATGCACAGCATAATAGTAAGCATTTGTTTAAGCAGTTCACCCCTCTCTTGGGCTACCTCTGCTGGGTCCAAAAGCCTCCAAATAGGCTTTTCCCTCTTTCATTAATGCTCAAAATAAGTATTACACTGTGAAGAAAGCCTCAAAAGGCTAAAATAGCTGTAAATTCAGAAACAGAGGACTGAAGACAGTAAAAATCGACTATTCATTCACCTCAAATGGATGAGTATAGTCTAATACAGCTGATCTTTCACCAAGCCCTGGTGGCTCCACAAGAAATTTCGCTGATAAAATCACTGATAGAGTGCCCTGATGGCTTTGCAACCTATCCCAACAGCTCCAGAATGCTTCAATACCCCCAAATCAAAAAAAAAAAATCATCCCAATTGGACTTCCCTAGCCAAAGTTATGACCAGTACAAGTTTTTGTCCAGTTACCCCTTGAAAAACTCCACTAAATGTGGAGAACTTCAATTAATCCCGCTAAAATAGGGGCGGCGCTAAATTTTTGGCACTTCTCCATAATGACCGCCATCGTTAAGGGCTAAAGAGTAAGGCCACGAGGGTCCATAGGACCGCACCCGTCGGCCATATTGTTATAAACTTAGAGTTTAATGTGACATTCGATAAGGTTTGAAACATAAGTTTTAATGTTTCCGCACCTTCCGACATATAACGTGACCATAACCCATTTTGTTATGTGCGCCAATCCGTTTAAGCCTGGGTTCCGAGCGGTTGGTCCAATGCTGAGGGGGCTGGCCCCCTTTCGGGTGCCGCCCAGTTTAAAAACAAACTTTAAATATATTTTTGTTCCACAATATATTAAGAATTGTTGTCGTGACCCAACGGTCGGGCCTCCCGGTTGACTCCGCCCCGACCTGGGGTTGATCCCTGCCGCGTATACAAAAATTTTAAACTGCCATTTCATTTGACCTTGGGGCCACGTGGCGGCCTCCGGGCTGGCCACGTGGTGCCCTTTCATTGGAAGCCTGTGGAATATTTCACAGAATATTCTATGGAATATTCCACAGAATATTCCCACAATATTCTGTGGAATATTGTTAGTATGATTCTTTCGCCGTAAAAGATCACTTTAGCTACGCATAACAAATAGCCCTAACATCGATTATGGCTGCAAAATATCTCTAAGTTTGCTGCACAAATTCAGATCTAAGCACAAAAGACATTAAGCAGATAAAATATAACATGGCTCCATAAATCCAATGGACAAGACAAGAAGAATGTATTTAAAAGAATTTTGTATTATATTAAAGAATGGGGCACCTGAGAGGAAAACAAGAAAGGTGTCTTCCGGTTCTCCTCAGTGGGATGGGTTCTTGAAAGTCCTTAGTGTTTCAGATCTAATATTTCTCTCTCTTATGGGTGTAGAACAAACATAGAACTCAATGGGAGTTCACAAAACAAAATGGAAAATGGTGACCAAGAATAGATCCAGAGTGATCTAATGCAATGAAGGTGACTAATGAATGGGGAAAACCCCCCTATTTATAACAAAATATTGGGGCGGTCTAGAACTCGGTGCATGAATAAAATATTATTAATCGAATTCTAGAAGCACCTTTTAGGAATATTTTATTATATTTGTTGGAGGAAAAAGGATTCTTGACTTGGGTCAATTCCTTTATTTATAAATAATAAATAAATAAATGATTTATTTATCATTTTAGGGGAATGATGGGAATATAATTAAATAAATAATGGTTTATTTAATTATTTATGGATGATTTAGTCAAATTTAACTAAGAATATTATTTAAATAACTTATTCTTAGGGAATAATTAAATAAATAAGGATTTATTTAATTAAGTTCCTTATTTTGGGTTAAATATGACTAGGAAATATAAACAAATGAGTTATTTTATATGGTGAAAGCAATTTTACTTAGGGTAAAATTGGTCTTACATGGTGTACTTGGGTTCATCTAATAATAATAGGTTAGATGACCAAAAAATGGTGTAACAGATTGCCCCCCAACGTACGAGTGTTAGGAGCAAATCGTATGACCGAAGTACATTGTAAGAACTCTATCACTAGATATTGAGAGGGAAGTGAGAGAGAGAAATGTAAGGTTGGCTGATGTGCTAAAGGACTAGACCTTGAGGAGATGAGACTTACAGGTGCAACAAGTCTCTAGTTTATGAAGTGGTACCTATGCTAAAGGCGGTGGGGGAGGCATACTTATGCCTGCCGAGACAAATTACAAAGAATAAGGCGCCCGGAAAACCACGGAACGCAATAAGTACAAAGAGTAAGGCGCCTAGAAAACCACGGAATGCAATAATGAAGTATGTGCTGGCCGAAATATGAGCCAGATAAATCATAGGATGAATCACACATACATGTGATGCCTGGAATAATCTTTAGGACTTATACAGTAATATGGTAGTACATGAGATACAAATATACCCAAAATTCCCCCTACACACGGGGAAGGGCTCTCAAAATCTGACAGAGACATGTGAATCGAAAATGGCACTGCAAGCGGTTGAAGCCGATATCATCAAATGGGAGGATATGCATCAAGGGTGGGAATGAAGTCATCCGGGCATGTGGGGGGCCACCTGCAGGGCCACCCCCTCACGAGGATTGAGACATCTTACACATGCCCGGGAATCACCAATAACTGCTGCGGCATCACTGGACCACCGAGTATACGTATCGCGAACATGCTGAAAAGGGGCTGGATCCAAGGTACCCAGACGAAGACTAATGATGATGTTGAAATGATGAAAAGGTCCAAAGGGGACCCGAAAAACATGAGTATGAAATGGTATCTCATGACGGAAATCAACATAGACAAGAATAAAGATGGAGGCTAAGTGGTGCCCCAAGGAAAAGTGTTGTAAGTGAGGAAATCCAATTTGAAAAAGGAGGAAAGGAAGACTTCGTGTACAACATGTGTCCTGGTGAAGTAGTGACTGATGAAAACAAAAATATTTTGGCTATATACAAGAAAGTAAAACATGCATTTCGAGCGGGAAATGCTAAGGGTAATACCTCTTGAGATAGAGTGCATTGCGAGGATTAGGAAGGGGGTGGCCTTCAAAGTCCTCTAAAAGATATGCCCCCTTCCCAAGATTTTTACTGATGATGTAAGGACCTAGCCATAATGAGTCGAACTTCCCATGACCGAGGGTATTGTGGGCCTGGTCATATACTAGAACAAGGTCACCTTCATGAAAGGTGCGAGGATGCACTTTTCGGTCATACTGAGCTTTGGTGCGTTGTTTGGCCGCTTCAAGAGTTTGTAATGCAACACGACGATCTTCAGAAGCATTCTCAAGCATGATAAGTCATTGTTCTAGAGGTTCAGTATCAGGGAGAAGTTCAACAGCCAAATGAAGGGAAGGGATTTCACATTCGATTGGTAAGACTGCCTCCTTACCAAAGACAAGGTGGAAAGGAGTGAAAACGGTGGTGGTTTTAACAGAAGTACGATAAGCCCACAAAGCAGGGAAGAGCATGAGATGCCAATTGGTTTTGTGTTTATTCAGCGTTCGTTGAAGCATGGTTTTAAGAATTTTGTTGACCACTTCAACTTGGCCATTACCTTGGGGGTAATAGGAAGATGAATATTGGTGTTCAAAACCCAATAAGGAGGAGAGCCCATGCCAAATCTGATCTTCGAAATGTTGGCCATGGTCCGATACTAACTGTTTTGCAACTCCGAATTGAGCAATGACATGGTTAAAGAAAAAGAGGGCTGTAGTGGCTGCCGTATTGTTGAACGTAGGCATAGCTTCGGCCCATTTAGTGAAGTAGTGAACCGCCACAATGATATATTTGTGGTTACCAGCAGATGGAGGTCGACATTCCATAAATTCGATGGCCCATTTGCAAAAAGGACCAGCTATGACGACAGGATGGAGAGGAGAGGGAGGAGCTCGCGCCTTGGGGGCAAAATGTTGGCAATTGGGACAGTGTTTGACTGCTTCAATGCAATCACTGAAGAGAGAAAGCCAAAAATACCCAGCACACATGATTTTTTGGGCGGTGGTGAGGCTGGAGAGGTGGCCACCACAAGCGCCACTATGACAGGCATTTAGAACTTGCTTGGCTTCAGCGTGGGTGAGGCAACGACGAAGGACAGTATCTATGCTGCGACGATAAAGGTCATCGCCAATTAGAAGGTAGCGAGAGGCTTGGTGTTGGATACGTTGTCGAGCATCACGATCAAGGTGAAGGGCGAATGTTTGGGTTCGCAAGTAAGTAAGGATGTCACCGTACCAAGGATCGTCGGTGGTGATAGCAAACAAATGTTCATCGAGAAGAGCGTCATTAATTGGAGTATCTTGCGTCCGGGTAGGTAAATCAGAAATGAGTTCAGCTAGGACTAAACGTTTCTTACTTTTTGGGGTGACAAATTCAAGGTCGAATTCTTGGAGAATAACGACCCAACGGGCGTACTTCCCGTTGAGGATGCGGCGACTCAATAGGAAAGCCATGGGGTTGGAATCAGTCACAACCTTGGTGGAACGCATGAGGATATAATGACGCAATTTTTGGACCGAGAACACGACAGCTAGTGCTAATTTTTCTTCATACGAGTAGGACACAGGTGGACCGGCAAGGTTCTTACTGACATAATAGATGACATGTTTGACACCGTTATCACCCTCTTGGATAAGGACACCAGCAACTGAATATGTGGAAGTGGAGATGTATAGGATGAAATCTTGGTCAAAGTCAGGGGGAAGGATCAAGGGGGTGGATGTGAGAGCATGCTTGAGGGCATCAAAAGACTCTTGAGCATATGTATCCTAGAAAAAATGGGTGTGAGATCGAAGAAGTCTAAGGAAGCCGTGTGTGGTAGTGGCGTAGTCAGGAACGAATCGGCGAAGAAAATTAGCTTTGCCTTGGAGACTTTGTAGCTAGCGTAAGGTACGAGGTAGAGAAAGTTCAAGAATGGCTTGAACCTTAAAAGGGTCGAGAGTTATCCCGTCTTTAGACACGATGAAGCCGAGGAGACGACCGACGGGAAAACAGAAGACACATTTAAAAGGGTGAAGGCGAATGTTATACTTGCGGCATCGGAGAAAAATGGTATGCAGGTCATGAAGGTGTTGCGCCCGATGTTTAGAACGTGTGGTAAGGTTGTCTAAATAGGAAAGGATAATATGGGCTAAGTCATGGAAGCAATAAGACATGACTCGTTGAAAGGTGGAACCGTCGTTTTTAAGGCCAAATGGCATGACTCGGTATGCGAAAGTGCCCCACGGACTAATGAACGCGGTTTTAAGTTGATCAGCACGATGGATAACAATTTGGTTGTATCTGGAGAAGCCATCCATAAAGGAGAGAATCTCGTATCCCGCACACTCATCGATGATTTGGTCAATAAATGGTGTGGGGAAGTTGTCTTTGGGACAAGCTTTGTTCAGATCGCGAAAATCGGTGCAAACACGAATGGTGCCTTGTTTTTTGAGAACGGGAACTGGGTTAGACACCCAAGTGGTATATTCAATGGGGTAAATGAAACCAGCCGGCCGGAGCTTGTCGATTTCAACTTTGATGGCTTCACGTCTAGAAGGATGGATGGGTCTCAACTTTTGACGAACTGGAATGGCATCAAGCCATGTGTCGATGTGATGTTCAACAATGGCAGGATCGAGTCCGAGCATTTCTGAGTATGACCAAGTGAAAACATCACGGAATTCTTTGAAGAGTTTCGTGTAGGCTTCAATTTCTTCCGCAGTGCATTGGGCGCCCATGGTGATATGTTCTTCAATACCGGGCTTGACAAAAATGTTGATTTTGATGGTGGGAGAGATATTAGCCATATTACCTTCTTCGAAAGCATCAGGTGCAGGGATGGGGTTTTTGAACCAATCGACTTTATCATGAATGAAGTCTTTGGATTCAAGGGCATATTGGTCATGGGATTGATGTGGGAGGAAATATGCACAATGGTGCATATCTTCCCATGGAAAATCAGGGTTGGTCATGGCTTCCATGATGTCTTGATCGGACTGGAATATGGGAAGAGAGGATGGAAGAGGTTGACCTGAGGAGGTAGAGGGATGAGACTCTGGATTGTGATGGGAAGGGCTCACAGGTACGATGTTATGTGAGGTGACCGAGTGAGCAGTTGAATGATCAGGCAGAGCACTGGGGGAAGGTACTAAGGGGTTGGTATCCGAGAATCGCGGTAATGAGGAAAGGTAGGAAATGGTAGCTAAAGTCTCGGTCATTTTGGTATCAGGAGGAGGAATGGTAATCGTGGTAGACAGGTGGTATTGTGTGAGGGAAGAAGGATTACGGATGAGGGCAGCTTTGAATTGGCGGTATGTGGCTAAAGAGGCACGATACTCGTCAAGGCAGGGGCAAAGGTGGGTATAGTGGCCATGGAAATTGCACAAAAAACAAGGGTGATTGGTGTGCAAATTCTTAAGTTTAGGGGTAGAATCTGGTATGGTGACATGGACTTCTGGGATGTCTAATTCTGGAGACATTTCATTAACCATGGTCTTGAGAGGTGGTAATTCAGGGAAATTATGAGTGGCGTGACCAACAACATCACACTGAGCACACTGGATGGGATGCTTGGGAGGCCGAGGGGGGGCAGGGTTGGGTGGGGTAGGTTTGTCCTTTGATGCCCCCATGTGAGCTTTGCCATTTTTACTCGAAGCGGTTGTAACAGGAGGCGGTGCTTGTTAAGGTGACTGAGGTACCAGCGTAGCAAGAGAATTCGTAGGGATTGGTTGAACCGGGGTCAAAGTAATATATGGTTTAGGTTGACTGGGCGGAGTGGTGGCTGGAGGGTCAAGATACCATACAGGTATACCCAAGGTCAAGTTGGGGAGGGATAGGGTGGCCAAGGTAGGGACCGAATAAGCTCTAGGAGGGGGAGCGAGGAAAGGGATCTGACCAGCATGGAAATGGCCAGGAGGAACGGTGCTAAGGGGGTTGATTTCAGGTGGAATCGACCCATGAGGAGTGGCGGTAGAAGAAGATTCAGAAGGAAGAAGGGTGGCTAACGGGGGTGAAGGGCTAGGAGCTGGTTGAGGTTGAGGTTCCTGACTAGCCAAAGTGGGCTCTGTAAGGTTAGCCGAAGATGATTGCATCATGCAAATTTTCGCCAAGTTAGGATCAGAGATGGGAGGGGATTCGAGAAAGGTGCCAAGAAAGGAGGAGTCTTTGTAGACGCCGGGGGAAACACTGGTCAAAGAATCAACAGTTTGCTTGTTGGTGACAGTAGAGATGGTGGACTCAGGGGAGGTCTGAGATTTTGGTTCATGGTAAGTCAACTGGTCAATGGTGACAATCTTACCATTATGAGGGAAAAAAATCTTGCGGTATACTGTGGATGGGACGGCTGACATGGCATAGGTGTAACTACGCCCCAAAAGGATGTTGTAGTCAAGAGGGGCGTTGATAACTTCAAAGTCGACATAAACAATCTTGCTGGCAAGGGTGATGGGATAGTTACGCAATAGGCCAATGGGCTGGGAGGCATGGCCATCCCACGCGCGAAGGGTGATGGTGGAAAGGGCTAGTTCAGGGGATCCGAGTTGTTTCCAAAATGAAGTGAAATGACGCAGGTAGATGCCCCCTCATCAATAATACACCGAGAAACATGGGCGTTTCAGATTTTGACTGGGATTTGGAAAGCAACTGAAGGAGGAAGAGGGGGATGGTATGACTGACGGGCGTCGAAAATAATCAATTAGTCATCAGCAGGATCTAAAGCACCCACGATAGATAATAGAGCCCTCTTTTGAGAAGGACACGACTGGAGGAGTTCCAGTGTTGAAATGGCGGCAAGAGATTGGGCCAGATCATCTACTATGCTGTATGAATGGGCAGCCTGACCAGAGGCAGCATTTCGGCGTAATGGTCCCTTAGGAGGCTTGGGATGAACCTCGGCTTTGGGCAGAGGGAGTTGCAAGGGACCATTGGGTGTCGATAGAGGCTCTGTAGGACCTGACGATGGAGACTCAGAGATAGACGAAACAGGAGGTGTGGAATACTGACGGGACCAAGTTTGAAGGTTGAGGTCGACAGTGAGAGGTGGGTCAGAAGCCATCATGAGAATCTGGTAATCAGAGGAACCAGAAGGGGAAGGTTGAGTGGTTACCGAGGCATGAGGTGGTTGAGTGGCCACGAATCCTTGTTGCGGGAAAGGATCGGTAAACACAGCAGGTTGAGAAGTAACGGGGGTGGGAGGGGTAGTAGGGGAGGAGTGATGTCCCCGTACGGTGGCCTGAGAATCCCAAAGTTGCCGCATGTGGGGTAATAAGGGACAATCGTGAGTGTAGTGACCATAAACATCGCAACACGAACATGGCTTATTGGTGCGAAGTGGCATGTCCGGCTTGGGCTGAGAGCCCTGTGGCTGGTTGGCAGTGGTAGAGTCGATATTGGAAGGATTGGGTCCACGATTACCAGAAGCGGATGGATTGCCTCTTCTCCTTCTTTGAGAAGGAGGAAAATTAGGTGCCCCCTGCTGTGCAAATACTTGCCCTGGAGGGGGTAGTAAGTGCGGTTGTGGGGGTGGAGAAGGCAAGGGAGTGGGAGGTCCAAATGCTGGAGGAGCTGGGACACCAGGTTGCGGATATGGATAAGGAGTAGGGTGGGCAGCAGTAAGGTAAGCAGGGGGGTGGGAAAAAGGAGGAGGCATGCCGTAGCCTGAATACATGCTGCCTAAAGGGGAAAAAATACCGGAGGGGATGGCCCCTAGAGGAAAACCATGGCCCGGAGGAGGTTGGGCAGAGGTATGTGACAGGGCTCCAATGATACCGTCGGCAGAATGAGATGCCCCCGAGGCATTAGGACCATTGGGTTTGGGAAGGTCAGGAAGGACGATATAAACATAACCATATTGGGCAGAGATAAGGTCATACTTCAAGGCGATTTGGAGGGCGGCTTCTTCGGTTTGGGGAAAATGGGATGCGACATCTTTGCCAATGGGAGGTAAGAGAGAGCGAAGGAACCAGTCCATGTAAACCCGATATTCAAAGGGGGGAGCTCGACATAAGCTTCGTCTGCGCCGCCATTCTTGGACATGAGCGGAAAGGCGGGTTGAGGAGGATTGACAGAAGGAGGTTAAAAGCTCGGTACCAGTGTCGTATCGAAGAGGGAGCTGGAAATAAGATAAGAAGGCTTAGGCAATGGTCGCAAAGGTGGTATGGGCAGAGGTGGCATGTTCAACATACCATTTAGAAGCTTCGCCTGTAAGCGTGCGTTGGAACAATCTAAGACTGATAGAGTCGTCAGTAATGGAATTGGAGGAACACCACATATCGAAGGAACGGATATGGTTGGAGGGATCCTCACTAGCAAGGCCTTCGAACTTGGGAATGTCGGAGGGGAGCTTGGTTGGCATAGCAGGCCAACTAACATCATGGCAGATAGGATCATTAATCAGCTGATTGAAGTCGGGGAGACTAAGGCCGGCCATATAAGGGAGTAATGGGGCAGTCGAGGTAGGTCCCGAGGTGGTTCCACTGGAAATAGACCCAGCAGTAGTACTGGGGTTGCTGCTGGTGGTAGGCCCTGAAGTAGACATGGTGAAAGTGACAGGGGGAGAACCAAGAGGGGGAGAACCCGAACAATCAAAGGAAGAGTCAGAGTGCGGACTCGGGGAAAGACTTACTCGATGACGACGGGAAGGAGGAAGTCGAGCAAGCGAAAACTGAGGATGAAGGCCAAGAAGTCTCCGGGAGAGGCACCTTGGGGGCGCAGGGGGGCACAAAATCAAGTGAGGTCAAGGGCAGAAAGGTGCAGTGACAATTGATTTTAAAGTCTTTTCCAGGCAGTGTTAACCAGGCACTTCTTCACTTAGGGTCAGTATGTGGTGTGCGTTAATTTTAATTGTTTAAACCCAGACGTTTTGAGAGTAAAAGAAAAAGTGTGCTGCATAATGGAAAATAAATCTGCAGTAAATAAGACTGAAAGAACATAAAATTAACAACTAACAATGTAGCGATCTAACCCAAAAAGGTGGGTCTCTCAAAACCAGTCTACAAGAGGGAAAAAACTAGGCAAAGCATGCTAAAAGATGCCAATAGATCGAAGGTCCGGAGGGATTGGGATCTAAAGGGTAAATCTGCTGAAAAGTGGTGTAGAGAACAACAAAGAGGTAGAGGCAAGGCTGCTGCTAAAAAGGAGGAGATCAGCTAAAGATAGAAGAGACGAGGCAGTGGCCTTAGAAATGAACCCAAACAAAACGATGTGAGGTGGTTTTGAGAGGGAGAAGAGCTGATCTAAAGGGATTTGAAAAGGAGGTATCAGATCGGAGAAAAAGAGGGCTGAAACTCTGGAAATTCAGACTTCTGAAACAGTAAAGACTCGTCCACAAAAAGTGGAGAGTACTAGATCCCTAAGGGGAAATATTCCCTCTTAGTTGAGTGAAACAGATTAGAAATAGGTCCAAATGGGCAGAGACAGAGGCTAGAAAACCTTGACAGAAGCTTCAGACAAACCCAGAAAAAGTGCTGAAAAATTTGCAGAAAAAGTGCAGGTCGCAGGTTCTGACCTGTTTGCAGTCCAGGTCACAGGTTTGGGGCAGAAAAGTGCGTCCTGAGGCTCGGGTCGCACTTTTTGGGCCGATAAGTGTGACTTGCAGATCCAGCTCTTTCGGCGGCAGATTTCAGAAAAATTTGTCGTCTCAGCTGCGGCTGATGTCTGTCACCTGCGCAATAAGGCCATAAACACACAGAAGTTAAAAATTTGACTGTTTAAGGGTTTTAGGGGTGAAAATCACCATAAAAACAGGAAAAAATAAAAATGGAAGAGAAACCCTAGGGTCTGAAACAGCTGGATATGCAGGAATAGATAAAACGACAACGGTCGCAAAAGAAAACCTATGTGGAGTTGCCAATTATTAGTATGATTCTTTCGTCGTAAAAGATCACTTTAGCTACGCATAACAAATAGCCCTAACATCGATTATGGCTGCAAAATATCTTTAAGTTTTCTGCACAAATTTAGATCTAAGCACAAAAGACATTACATTAAGCAGATAAAATATAGTATGCCTCCATGCATCAATAGACAAGGCAAGAACAAGATGTTTAAAAGAATGATTTGTATTATATTAAAGAATGGGGCACCTGAGAGGAAAACAAGAAAGGTGTTTTTCGGTTCTTCTCAGTGGGATGGGTTCTTGGAAGTCCTCAGTGTTTCAGATCTGGAATTTCTCTCTCTTATGGGTGTAGAACAAACATAGAGAACTCAATGGAGTTCACCAAAACAAAGCCAAATGGTGACCAAGAGTAGATCTAGGGTGATCTAATGCAATGAAAGGTGTCTAATGAATGGGGAAAACCCTTCTATTTATAACAAAATATTGGGGCGGTCTAGAACTCGGTGCATGAATAAAATATTATTAATCGAATTCTAGAAGCACCCTTTAGGAATATTTTATTATATTTGTTGGAGGGAAAAGGGTTCTTTGTTGAATCTCTAATTAAACTGAGAGGGGGGGGGGTGAATCAGTTTAATACATTCCTGATCTTTTAAACTTTTCAATAAACTTATTTACACCTTCATTTCAAACTCTATTTAATGTGAGAGTAATCTTAGAATCCAATCTGAAAGTATTAGTTTAATAGAGCAGTAGACTTAATTTGAGAGCAGCAGGTATTAAGCAAATGATACATATCAGATCAACACATAATCATCATGCACATAGACACCGGATATAAGTGGAAACCCATAAGGGAGAAAACCACATCTTATTATTGTTGTGATGCAAAGGCAAGCTCCAACTCCCTCTCACCACTGATTTTCTGTAGGCTCCAACCTACGGGAGGCTCCTACCTCAATTCTGCAAGCTACAACTTGCAAGGAAGCTCCAACTCCCATCAATTTTCTGTAGGCACCAACCTACAGGAGGCTCCAACCTCAGTCAGCTACAACTGACATCTATCAAGCTACAACTTGATAGGGAAGCTCCCAACTTCCTCAATTTATCAAGCGAAAGTTTGCTGATTTACCTCGAGATATCAACTGCGTTATAGTGAAAGCTTCTCCTTCTGTTCTGCTTTTCTTAATCTTCTCTGCCTCACACTTCTATATTCTGCCTTCTATTAATTTTTCTCTCTCTCCATTAGTTCTTGAATATCAAGATGATATTATTTATAGATTTCCTCACATGACTGTTTTTATTCTGCTGGGAATTCGAAATGGAAAGTCATGTCTCTTTGCCTTCTGCCTTCTCACTCCTTTTATCAGCTTACTCAGAAATTATAACTGTAGGTGTCAATTTTAACATTACAGTGGGAGTTTTTTTTCTCTCGGAGACTTTCCAATGCATCACAAACAATAAAAATTTAAATAAAACATTTACATTCGAATTACAATTTGAACTCCAGCTCCCTCATTTTGTCTCTTGGCTTGCTGCGCATTTGTCTTTTCTTTGGCTGTCTTTGTCTTTTCTATGACTGTGTTTTATCTTCTTTCGGATCTGTTTGCTCTTCTATCCTCTGCTGTGGTGTAACTGCTGCATATGTGCAAATGTGCCTTTTATATCTACTGACTGTAAATATGGAGGAATTCCAATCCCTTTTATGCCATTAGTGTCTTGTTGATGTGGCAGGTTCCACAGGCCGGAACATACATATATCACAAGCGTTAATAATCGCCCTCCCGTAAAGCTGAGGTCCATGGATGTAGAGACCACGCGGCTTATCACAACCGTGTTATATATATAACTCAATAACCATTATATATCATATGTGTTATGCCCCCGGTTCATATTCAAATGTTATTCAACATATATAATATATGCAATTTATTTTCAAATACCCGACGTCCATAGGGATTTGGTGCCTTGTCCACGATTGGACACGGAACTCAAGTGGTATATGAGTCGTATTCTTATATTCTCCGATGCGATTGACCATTGCCGATGCGATTAGAACCTGGAGCTGAAATCTTTGTTAATCATAATTTATAAGTCCATCGGGTCTGAAATCTTAATCGCAATCGCAAGTTCTTTAATATGTGTTGCGATGGTTCGTTTCTTTCCGATGCGATTGGAACTGGACTTCAAACACTTTGTTAAACATGGTTTATAGACCCATCGGTTCCGGTCTTCCAATCGCAATCGCAAGTCTTTAACATATGTTCTGATTGACCAGTGCCGATGCGATTTGACCGTAACTCAAATATGTATTAACCCCTGCTTATAATAGGATCGGGTCCGCCATTTCAATCGTAGCGTTTTACCAAAGACATGCGATTGGGAACTCGCATGCGATTAGCATCTATCAACTCCTGCTTATAACACGATTGGGACCGCCATTTCAATCGCAGCGTTTTACAAAAGACATGCGATTGGGAACTCGGATGTGATTAACTCGAATGCGATTAGCATCTATCGACTCTGCATATATAACACGATCGGGTCCGCCATTTCAATCGCAATCACAACTTTACATTGCGATGTTATTTGCCCTTGCGATCTCAGGTTGGGTTGGGGAGGGTCCCACCTTATCAAACTTTATTTTATGCACTCCATAATATAAATGCCTTGGACCTTTGTTTATGTGATGCACTGCACATATATGTTTATATATATTTTTTCCACTGGAGTGAAGCGATTCCCGGAATAAGTTTGTGTTATATTATATGTATAACGCTGGTTGGAGTGTGCGATTCCCGGAATATGGTTATGTATTATATGCATTGTATTGCCGCTGGAGTTAAGCGATTCTTGGAATAAGTTTGTATTTGTTATATGTGCTCCACCGGTTGGAGAGTGCGATTCCCGGAATATGGTTCTATATTATATGTGTAACGCCCGGCTGGAGTCTGCGATTCCTGGAATAAGATTCGTGTTGTATAACACCGGTTGGAGTGTGCGATTCCCGGAATATGGTTCTGTATTATATGCCGCTGGAGTGAAGCGATTCTCGGAATTTTATAACTGCTCTCTGCCTCTGTCTGCGCCCTCTTGCTCATTGTGGTTGGAGAGTGCGATTCCGGAATTTTATGCTTGCTCTGCCTCATCTCTGTACATCCTCTACCTCATCTTTATCTTAGATAACGGTTCTTCACCATGCTTCTATCAACTTTGTACATTTTGACTTTCTTCTTCTTTGCCTCTCTTCCTTTCATTTGTGCCTCTTTTGCCTTCCTTTTCTGGCACACAACTATTTGCACGAGTCTTTGCCACAAATTCTAGTCTTGTCTCCTTTGCACACAAAGTCTTTGCCCTCCTTTGCCATCAATGACAATATTTCCAACATTCTTGACTTGGGTCAATTCCTTTATTTATAAATAATAAATAAATAAATGGTTTATTTATCATTTTAAGGAAGTTATGGGAATATAATTAAATAAATAATGGTTTATTTAATTATTTATGGATGATTTAGTCAAATTTAACTAAGAATATTATTTAAATAATGATTTAAATAATTTATTCTTAGGGAATAATTAAATAAATAAGGATTTATTTAATTAAGTTTCTTATTTTGGGTTAAATATGACCAGGAAATATAAACAAATGAGTTATTTTATATGGTGAAAGCAATTTTACTTAGGGTAAAATTGGTCTTACATGGTGTACTTGGGTTCATCTAATAATAATAGGTTAGATGACCAAAAAGTGGTGTAACAAATATTCCTTTTTTAATAAAAATTTTTGTAAAGTCAATTTTGGCCATTTTTTAACTGAAATTGGCAAACTTCAAAGCTGAATAACTTTCTCTTACAGTGTCGGTTTTTAGTGCCGTTCACGTCTACAAGATTTTTTTTCCGATCTCTTTCCAGTTGTTCTAGTTTGGACCAATTATGAGAAACTTCATTTTTGAGCATTTTTCTACAAGAGACTGGATCTTCTGATCACACCTCCCAAATGGGAAGCTTTTGGACCCCAAAAGCTCTCTGATTACTGAAACTGATGATGTGGAGACTAATTATCCACTCTTCCACCCTTGAATAACTGAAATCTACCCGATTTCATTAAATGGAACTTTTGAGAAAATGATAAACTGTCTCTAGAATCAACTGATCAACCCTTGCTAAGATTGACGGAGTCATGATGAAAATTATTAAAATTTGCGGAAAAACAATTGTAATCTGCAAAAAAAAAACTTTTTCTACACTGATCAAACTTCCAGAAAGACTTTAAAAAACTTTCACCTTGCAAATTGTTCCCATGGCGAATTCTACCATTTTGAAACCAACTTTTTCCCATGCTGAATTGGGTGTCCTTCTTGCTTGCACTTCTTTGCTTTGACACTTCATTCACTGCATTGGCTGACCCAAAAGGTAATTTTTGCAACATAACATCATCTTATTTCAAAGACAAACTGTTATTAAACTGAGACAAATCATTAGCAACATCATAAAAAGGCGAATGCTCAAAATCTGGTCGTTTCAACATCAACAAAGTTAGACTTTGACTTGCATTAACCAGTCTTTTCAATTGACTTGCATGGAGTAAAGAAGATTCTAGCTTCTTCTTGTGAGCTCTCGCAATGTACTCTTTACCATCTTTGAACAAGTGATACTTTTTTTCAAGGCGATGAAATATGACCTTCCTGTCAAAGAAATAAGGACTTCCCAAAACAATACCTGAGATATCAAGCGGCACCACATCAAGTTCAACTGTGTCAATAAAATGTGAAGTTATTGCAAAGCGCAATATGCACTTCCTTGAGACTTGAAAATTGGCATCCTTTCATATCCATCCAAGTGGATAAGGCTTCAGATGTGGAATGGTCTCAAGTTTAAGCTGCTTGACCAAGTCTTCAGATATAAGATTCGCTTGTGACCCACTATCAAACAGTGTGTCAATTTTGGTATGTTTTGAAATTACCCTCACATGGAAGAGCTCTATCCTCCTCTTTTCTTCATGAGTATCTTTGTGACAATTCAAAGAGCTATAACTGGGAGTTGTGTCTTGCACCACTTCTTTCCCCTTCATGTTCTTTAAAACCATGGCTATGATTTTTGTCTCATCTCCTGAGTCTGACCCTAAGTCTTGCTCAACCGTTGCTACAGTTTTCTCCTTTTCTTTGGTCTTGTTTTTATTCTTGTATTTTTCTGGTTTCAGTTCAGGATGAAGCTTCCAAGAATGATCTTCATCATGACTTGTCTTTGAACAGTTCTTGCAAAAGAACTTTCCTTTTTCTTTTCTTGAATTTTCAACTCTTTTCTTTCCTTTGTTTTTGAAATTACTATCCTCATCAAAAGTATTCTTTCCTCTAGCTTCTAAATGTGTAGCCTGGACACAAACTTCATCTAAGCTGGTAGGATTAAACAATAGAATAGTATGTTGCAGATAATTGTGCAAACCTCCTATGTATTTCAACAAGGTGTCTTGACTTTGTAAGTCTACTCCAAGTAGAAGTGCTCTCCTTCTAAACTCTTGGGTATAATCTTGCACATTTTGACCCTTAAGTTGCCTAAATTTTTTCCAATTCATAATTTATTTATGAATATGAGCAAGAGGATAAAACTGTTTCTTAATAGCAGTAATAAACTAATTCCAAGTTAGAGTTATCTTACCATTCTTTTTAATTTCCTCCCTGGTCTTGGCTTCCCACCAAACCAAAGCTGCTCCATCCATTCTCAAAGAGGCTAATTGGATTTTTGTGTCATCATCATGCAAATTCTGAATTCTTAGATAGACTTCCAGCTGTCTAATCCAGTTATCCAATTTTTCTGCATTCACATCACCATTAAACATCAGCAACTCAAACTTCACATCAAGCTTTAACAAAGGATTTTTAAGAGATGTTTTTGTTTTGTGTGACTGATTAACAGAAGTTGAAGAGGATGATGTGGAGGAAGAGGATGATGATGGAGATGGTGGATCACCATTTCCTCCATTCCCTTTCTTAGAATTATCATTGTCTTTCTTCCCTCCTGAAGAATCTCCTTCTTCTTTTTGGTTTCTAGACCCTTCTCCAGCAATCCTATCATTTCTCTCCTGATAGAGGATCCTAACCATCTCAGTCATGTCCAAGAAAGCTTTTCTAAAGACTCTTTCTTCTTCCTTGGGATCCATTTCCTCATGTACTTATCCTTCTCTGGAAGACATGTTTGTGGCTGATTCTAAGGCTAATGAGGATGAAATGGAAGGTGGAGATAATGGCACCCTAGCCCTCCTTGGTTGAGGATTTTCTTTTGCTCTAACCAATTGACCTTCCCCTCTTTTAAATTTCAGCCTAGTAAGTATCAAATTTTGTAGAATAACACAATATTCTTGCACAAATTTCACAAACTCTTAAACAAAACCTAGATCTCTGATACCAATCTGATCTAAAATGTGTGAAAAAAATATTTCTTATACAGAGATAGATAGTAGGGGCTTTTACTGGTTATTTCACCTTTACTATAAAGGATGAAACCAGAAGCTTCTGGCCCTCTTACTGGCTCTGCCTAAAGAAATATAAGGTAAACATGAAATCTATCTATCAATGAAAGTATTTGTTTATGTTTGTAAAGTATTCATTAACCAAATTTTATGTGTGAATAAGCGAGTTCAAGTATTCTGCAATGGAAGTAATGTGGTTTGAAGTGAAACTAATGATTTTTGATCACTGTATAAGTCTCATTGGGAAAAATGGACTTATTAAAAATTACTGTTTAATGTAGTAAAATCTGGAATATAGCAGCAAAAATGCACAGCATAACAGTAAGCATTTGTTTAAGCAGTTCACCCCTCTCTTGGGCTACCTCTGCTGGGTCCAAAAGCCTCCAAATAGGCTTTTCCCTCTTTCATTAATGCTCAAAATAAGTATTACACTATGAAGAAAGCCTCAAAAGGCTAAAATAGCTGCAAATTCAGAAACAGAGGACTGAAAACAGTAAAAATCGACTATTCATTCACCTCAAATGGATGAGTATAGTCCAATACAACCGATCTTTCACCAAGCCTTGGTGGCTCCACAAGAAAATTCGCTGATAAAATCACTGATAGAGTCCCTTGATGGCTCTGCAACCTGTCCCAAAAACTCCAGAATGCTTCAATACCCCTAAATAAATAAAAAAATTCGGTCCAATTGGACTTCCCTAGCCAAAGTTATGACCAGTACAAGTTTTTGTCCAGTTACCCCTTGAAAAACTCCACTAAATGTGGAGAACTTCAATTAATCCCGCTAAAATAGGGGCGACGCTAAATTTTTGGCGCTCCGCCATAATGACCACCAGCGTTAAGGGCTAAAGAGTAGGGCCACGGGGGTCCATAGGACCGCACCCGTCGGCCATATTGTTATAAACTTAGAGTTTAATGCGACATTCGATAAGGTTTGAAACATAAGTTTTAATGTTTTCCGCACCTTTCGGCATATAACATGACCATAACCCATTTTTTTATGCGCGCCAATCTGTTTAGGCTTGGGTTTCGAGCGGTTGGTCCAATGCTGAGGGGGCTGGCCCCATTTTGGGCCCCGCCCAGTTTAAAAACAAACTTTAAATATATTTTTGTTTTGCAATATATTAAGAATTGCTGTTGTGACCCAACGGTCGGGCCTCCCAGTTGACTCCGCCCCGACCCGGGGTCGATCCCTGCCGCATATACAAAAATTTTAAACCGCCATTTTGTTTGACCTTGGGGCCACGTGGCGGCCTCCGGGCTGGCCACGTGGTGCCCTTTCATTGGCCGCTTGCGGAATATTTCACAGAATATTTTGTGGAATATTCCACGAAATATTCCCAAAATATTCTATGGAATATTGTTTTTTTAATATTTTTTTTTGTAAAGTCAATTTTGGCCATTTTTTAACTGAAATTGGAAAACTTCAAAGCTGAATAAATTTCTCATAAAGCATCGGTTTTCAGTGTCGTTCGCGTCTATAGGATCGTTTTTCCGATCTCTTTCCAGTCGTTCTAGTTTGGACCAATTCTGAGCAACTTCATTTTTGAGCATTTTTCTACAAGAGAATGGATCTCTTGATCATGAAGCTTGGCCATATGCCAGATAGTGGAAAAGAAAGCACAATATCCTCCAAGAGCTGCTCAAGGAAGGAGGTGGGATTCCTGAACAGGAAGACCCAACAAGGGATGTCTGAGCAGACAATACCTTTAGAAAATGATAATCCTCAACAACCCTTCTCTTGAGCCTTCTCCTTCCTTTTATAAGATGAGGATGTGCAAAACCCTAAACCACCTCCAAAACTTTAGCTCCTTTCACATGAAGCTCCTCCATCTAAAACTACGCTGAGCCTCTAGATGGTTCAATGAATCTAGATAGAACTGAGATTTGGTCTTGTTGACCCAATCAATTTTCTCAATCCTGTTTCACACACAAGTAGATTTTATTACAATGGCCCATATTTATCCTTTTTCACATTGGGCATGTTGATCTAAGGAGTTTTACATGTCCTCCATTAGTCATTTATTCATAAACATGAAAAGAAAAGTAAAACAAGGAAAAATTGAATATTCCTATTAGCTTGGGCTAATTTAGGAATATTACAGTCCTCCCCTCCCAAATGTTGCTTGTCCTCAAGCATATACAAGGATAGAATTGAAGGATGTCCTCTCCCCCTAATGTAGCATCCACATATGATGATCTCATCCAAATAATGAGATGCTGTGTCAACAATGAATTGCCATATTTCCTCTCTCAAGCATGCAAGTTCGCTAAATAACTATCATCATGAATAAGTAGAGTACTCAAGAAGGCAATAAGGTGTTGCCTAGAGGCTCCCTTGAGGCATGGGATCTGAATTTTATTTGGAAACAACATTCCCATGTGGATCCTTCATCCCCAAGCAATCATCCACACAAAATGAGTCACCTCCCAACATGGTAACTCCTGAAAATGTTCCTCCACCTTGAGCTCCCACAAAATAGGTGGGCTGAAATCTGCACATGGTAGACAAGATAGCCTACCCCACGCTGTTATCCTCTCCACTTAAGATAATTTTAGAGTGAAAAATCATCTTGGGCTACCAGGATATTTCCCTCAAGTGGCCTCATGAAGATTAGATCTACAAAGATCCTCCCTCCAACATTGTAAAACCAGTTAGCCCAAAATGTTTCATATGTGATGGATAGAAGAGTTTCATCATAAGGTATCCCATCACACACATGGCTCACCTCCAAGAGAGACAAGTGTTTGGTTATGGTGGCCACAACTCTTCCCATGTTCCCATTAGAACATGTACTGCAGAAAATGTCGGAACCTACTTTCCAAAAGGACACATCCAAACCCTGTGCCTCACTCAACATCATGTCTCGCATCAAGATAAAAGCAATATCAGAAATTTAGAACATGATTATCACCATCATGAAGGAAATAATGAAGGTCCTATGTGATGCAAGAGAGTACCAACAGTTCCCCAAGTCTTCACAGCGTAGTTTTACAAACTTCTGCTTCAGAAGAATACATGACAAATTGTTTCCTGTTACATGGTTAATCATATGAATCAAATGAACATATGTAAGAAAAACATCTTTTCCCATGGCCACATAAGAGATGGATGTCTCCATCATATAATTTGGCCCAATGTAGATCATTGAGCTCAATGAATAGCTTGCCCTCTTGTGGAGCAATGCACTGCCAAAATATGGTAAGAGGATGCAAGCAAAAGCTCTCACCATATGTTGGAAGCAAGAAGATACATGGATCCATGAATGAGTCCTCAATAATAGTTTGGCACACTCCCATGAAGGGGGATGAACCAAGTGCTACATGAAAGTCCTTCTCCTCATGCTTGGAAACCCAAGTCAAGAAAAGCACACCATAGTAATAGATGTCTCCATCTACCACTTCATCTTCTTCACCTCCTCTTTGCTCACCAAGTGCATCGAATGAGAAGTGATCATGGGAATACTCCATCAATAAATCCCAGCTCCAAAGTGACAATGTTGTTGGCCTATGCAAATAGGCTGCCATCAACACATAGCTCCAATATTTCACATGCAGAATGTCAAAGGCATCTCCCATAATGCTGCTACTTATGAGAAGTCCTTCCCATGAAGGAAGTATTTCTTGAACATCTAAGGTCAAGGAGTAACCCCTTTGCACTATGATAGTGCCATCTTCTACTCCTACAACATCATGAAAACTTTGAGAGCAAATATGCCCTTGCTCTCTCAAGAACATCCCAAGAAACAAAATCTTTTGCTGCCTCCTCATACTTTCATCATCCAAATCATGTAGTGACAACATGGTGCTTGACATGAAGAACGTTATGCCAACACAATGTTTCCATACTCTTTGTTTCTCCATGATGCAAGTATCCCACCACATACCCTTAGAAAGAGAGTGATGACCAAACTCTTTCAAGAGCAACCAACACAGCCAAGCCTCCTACTGCCCGGTGTCATAGATCTGCAAGTATATCTCCAGCTTCTTGCTCTCCATCCACATCCACTCAACCAATTGTGGATGTCTCCTTCCATCCTCCACCTTGGTATCCCTCCCATGAGGGCTACCATCATCCCAGATCAGATTCCTGCACTTCATGGGATTTTGAAATGCAATCTTCTTAAGGATCAATTTGATCCCATAAAGACTCAAATAAGTGGTAGGAAAAAACCTCCCATCATGATGTGTATGGCTCAAGAAGTGTCCAACACAAACATGAGAGATGTTATCCATCCAAATATTTCCTCCATCATCTATTTTCTCCTTCTTGAATCTATGAAGATCCAAGTGTGAGAAGGGAAGATCCTCTTCAAACTGTTAAAGAACTCTGCACTCCATGATGTGTTGAAGTGCACCTCCAATGAATTCTTCCCATGAGGTCTTCTCTTCATGCATGGCCTTCCAAAACCAAATGGGTCTTGAATTTGCTGCAAGTAGAAGTTTCTCTTTGAACAAGGGTGTGCTTATTGAGAAAGGGTCATCTAGAAAGGAGAAAGGGTTTCTCACTTCAAGATGTCTACCATCCATCATTCCATCCTCTATTGCTTCATGAATGAAGCTTCCATGTGAATGCTACAATGAGGAATGGTTCCTCTCTTCTTCCTTACTGCCTTTTCACAGTGCAGTGCAACTCTATTGCTCTAAATCAACAACATGCAAAGATGTAGATCCCTTCATGCAATGTGTTGAAATGACAATAGATGGATTTTTAATCATACCTTGGTGAGATGTAGAAGCAAGAGTTTCTTCCTCAACTATGTTGTCCTCCTCCATTTAACATGAAGTTTGCTCCTCCAAGGTTGTGCTAGCGCTGGTACAAGTCTCCTCCCATTCAAACTCCTTGAGATCTTCTTCAATACCTCTCATAGTTTGGAAAAGAAGTAGGGAGATCTCCTCTATTCTTCCAAGTGGTGGAGTCATGATTTTGTTTTCTATGTATAATCCCTCTTCTTTGTGAGGGTAGGAAGTGCGTGGGTCTTCCTCTCCTTCTTGAAACCTTCTATAGGTCTCACTGCAACTTCCTTCTTCTTGAAACCCTCTTAGAGTTTCATTGTCTTCTTCCTCCTTGGTCTATCTAACCTCTTTGGAGAGGTTCTTCTTAGATCTGAAAATATATGAGAAGAAAATCATCCTCTCCATCATTATAATCTCTACTTCTTCTCTTTATTCTTCTAATAGCTGGATCTCACAGGATGAGCCATAGATCATGCTTTGATACCACTGTAATATCCCAAAAGAGGGATTTTCTACAACAATTAGAATACCCTAAGGTATTCCAGAGTTTGAGATGCAGTCCTAGGACTGATAATAGATGTTATAATGCATATCCTTCAATAATATGATCAAAAACAGCCTTTAATTCACTTTTGGACTCAAAAGGGTAGGGAAAAGAGGTGATTTATGCCCTAAAATGAGTGTATTCAGAAATATGCGTAAAAATAAGGGATATGGCTATAATATATTTTAGCGTAGACTGTGTGGGACTCCCATACCAAATTTCAGGTCAAAAAAATGATCCTAGCTATATTAAACAGTTCCTCCAATCCCAACTAGGCTTGAAAACCCTGATTTCCCATGACTTAATGTATGCAGAAGTTTTTGAAGCTAAAGAAGTGTAATTTTCTGAAGGTATTAGATGCAATATGTTCAGAACATCATGAAATTAGATATGGGGCAATACTTATGCATTTACAAGATAAAAACAGATATTTTGCATGGATAAACCATCAAGATTGAGGTGTTGCAACACTGGAATTTGCCAAGAAAGATAGACAACATAATTTTCTGAAGACTAAAGCACTGATTTATTATATCTTAGATCTAGAACATATATATGCATGAAAATACTGATCTATTACATATCTGGAAGCCAAAGAGGTTGTATATTACACTCCCCTTGGGGATTTCAACAATACATGAAAGTACAAGAGTATATCTTAGTTTTACTGCAGCAGATCTACATAATGATTTAGGAAACCTGAAGCATATAATTCAGTGAATGAATCAGATCTAAAACATACATGGATTGGTTGGCCAATCCATGGATCACCACAGTGCAAGGAGAGCTCCTTTACACTAGGGATATTGTCTCCAAAACAATGCCAAAACCTTTGAAACAATGCTCCACAAAATTTATGCAGATCAGGGAGAGAAACTGCAAATTTTATGATAGTATACACTTTGAACTAATGCCAAGACCTGAAACTGAAGCTCAAGAAACAGATGCATTCTTCCAGGAGGTTAAATGACACACTCACTGAGAAGAGCCACCAATATAAGCTAGATTTGAGCAGATCCAGTCTCCACTTGCTGCAGCTCACTTAGAAAATGAAACCCTCACTGGATTTACGCTGCCAAAGAGAGATGGAGCTTGGCCATATGCCAGAGAGTGGAAAATAGAGCACAGTCTCCTCCAAGAGCTGCTCAAGGAAGGAGGTGGGATTCCTGAACAAGAAGACCCAATAAGGGATGCCGAAGCAGACAATACCTTTAGAAAATGATAATCTTCAACAACACTTCTCTTGAGCCTTATCCTTACTTTTATAAGATGAGGATGTGAAAAACCCTAAACCACCTCCAAAACTTTAGCTCCTTTCACATGAAGCTCCTCCATCTAAAATTGCGCTGAGCCTCTAGATGGTTCAATGAATCTAGACAGAACTGAAATTTCGTCCTGTTGACCCAGTCAATTTTCTCAATCCCGTTTCACACACATGTGGATTTTATTACAATGGCCCAGATTTATCCTTTTTCACATTGGGCATGTATTTATTCTTTGATCTAAAAAGTTTTACATGTCCTCCATTATTCATTTATTCATAAACATGAAAAGAAAAGTAAAACAAGGAAAAATTGAATATTCCTATTAGCTTGGGCTAATTTAGGAATATTACAGTCCTCCCATCCCAAATGTTGCTTGTCCTCAAGCAACTACAAGGATAAAACTAAATGATGTCCTCTCCCCCTACTGTAGCATCCACATATGATGATCTCCTCCAAATAATGAGATGTTGTGTCAATAATGAATCTCCATATTGCCTCTCCCAAGCATGCAAATTAGCTGAATAGATATCATCATGAATAAGTAGAATACTCAAGAAGGAAATAAGGTGTTTCCTAGAGGCTCCCTTGAGGCATGGGATCTGAAATGTATTGGGAAACAACATTCCCATGTGGATCCTCCATCCCCAAGCAATCATCCACACAAAATGAGTCACCTCCCAACATGGAAACTCCTGAAAATGTTCCTCCACCTTGAGCTCCCGCAAAATAGGTGGGCTGAAAATCTACACATGGTAGACAATATAGCCTACCTGATGCTGTTCTCCTCTCCACTTAAGATAAGTGTAGAGTGAAAACTGATCTTGGGCTGCAAGGATGCCCTCAAGTGGCCTCGTGAAGATTAGATCTGCAAAGATCCTCCCTCCAACGCTGTAAAACCAGTTAGCCAAAAATGTTTCATATGTGATGGATTGATCCAGGTGGATATTGGTGGTCACCTACCTATTCCACTTGGGGCTCCACCATTGTCTCTTTCATTTTTTCAGTTTCGAGACAATTTACTATTTTTAGCAGTTTTTCGGGTCCTGAACTTCCAGAGCCGTTTTGAGGCCCTAAACAACGTTTTTTGGGAAAACGGAGAGCAACGTGGGGCCATGGATCGATGTTGCTCGTTCAAAATTTGTATTCCTCGGATAGATATTTCTAACGAGGTATGGTACGCGTCAAACAGAGATCGTATGCCAAAGTTACGCCCCTGGGAAGTTGAAACACCAATTTATCCAAACGGGGCCCATAGTTTTGGCGCTTCATCTCCTAGGGTTAGGGTTTTGGCTGTTTAGGATTTTCCATTGTTTCTAAATAATAAATAGGCCCTCGAGCCTCATTGTAACTCAGTTCAGAGGCCTGTAGCCGCCACATCTCTTCTCAGAGATAGCTACCAGCGCCCTAGCTAGTTTTATTTTCATTCTGTCTGTAAGCAAATTTCAGTTCTTTGATATTAATGAAATGAAGTGTTATTTCCGCTGCATCTCTGTATTTATGTTTATATGTTTATTCTGTTGCGTTCCTGCATAAATCCGAATCAGTGGTATCAGAGCGGTCTGCTTTTTCTCGATCCTTCTTTGCATGTCCCCAATGAGGTCGAGGTATAAGGAGCTAGGGCTCGATCTGGTGGAACCTTTGCAAGATCAGCCTCGCAAACCTCGACGGACGCCCATGGGGGACGAAAAGAAAGATGAGGGAGCAGGAGATCCTATCAAAATATTGCTCGAGGAGGCCCTCGAAAAACAAAGGAACGCGATGATGAATAGTTTTGCTCAGATCCTTCAACGGCTGCCCACCGGCGGCGCATCTGCATCCAGTAGCCACTCTGGAGTTGCGACTCCCTTTAAGGTACAAGTAAATTTTGACATTCCCATATTTGAGGGTCAAATAGACGCAGATGCCGTAGATAGATGGTTGAATCTATTAGAAGGATATTTCTCTGTTCATGAATTTTCAGACCGGGAGAAGATTATTTTTGCACTCCTCAAAGCTACCCCCCATGTTAAGGACTGGTGGGAAACCTACTGTGAGAACAAAGACCAGACAGAACCCTCTCTGTTCTCGGTTGTACCAACTTGGAATTATTTCCTAGACACCGTCAAGGAACAATACTATCCCGTGGGGAGCTATGAGGACAAGTACATACAATGGACCACACTACGACAACAAAGGGATCAAGATGTGCATGAGCTGACAAATCTGTTCCATACTTTGCGCACAAATTTGGGTATCAAAGATTCAGAGAAACATCTGGTGCTAAAGTATCGTAGCTATATACACAGATACATTCAGGAGGAAATGGAGTTCCTCGACATCTCCTCGCTTGGTACGACATACCGGTATGCTGCCAAGATTGAGCAGAAATTCAAACAGAAGAAGATGGACTTTGGATCTGCGAATCAAAAGCAAGGGAAAGGTGCTTCCAAACCACAGAACAAAGGACAGAGCTAAGGAATGATGGCTAAAGACAACTTGTCGAAGCCACAAGAAAAGAACAGCACCGCAAAGCCAAAGAAGGACACGAGAAAGTGGTGTGAGTTCCATAAGAGCTCCACTCACAACACAAGTGAGTGTCGGGCCAAGCAGTCACTAGTGGCCGAGATGAGGGCTTCTGAGTTAGATGCATGCTCCAACTCCGAATCAGAACCTGAAAAGGGGAATGAAAAAGGGAAAAAGATTATTGATGCGGAGCCCAACGCCACTGTTGCCACTACAAAGATCGAGAAGGAGGAACCAGAAGATCCAGAGGAGGAGGAACATCTCTTCCACTCCCAGATGTGGGTAAAGGGCTCCCCTGTACAGTTCATTGTTGACAATGGGAGCCAAAAGAACCTCATTTTAGTAGACGCTGTGAAGCGGTTGGGCTTGCCGACCACAGCTCACCCACATCCATACACCATCAGGTGGCTTCACCAAGGACGATATCTCCGCGTCAGCCAGCAGTGCCGCCTTCCCTATAACATCAAGCCCTTCATGGATGAGGTACTATGTGACGTTGATCCTATTGATGTTTCTGATGTATTACTAGGACAACCATACTTGTGGAAGTTCCATGCTGTGTATGAGACTTGACCTCATGCTGTTATTGTTACTTTGGGAAATAAGTTGTACAGGATACCAGAGGTACCACCTCTTGCCACTATCTCTTTAGTTACTACAAAAAAATGCAGTAAGCTCATTTCCAAAACTAGAAAATTTGTTTTCCTGATGATCCACCCCCAGGACAAGAAGAAGACTATGGCCACGACCTCCAGATAGGGCTCCTCTGCACAACAACAACAAATGGATAAGGTTGTGGAGGAGTACAGGGACATCTTCACCTCACCCACAGGGGTTCCTCTGCACTGTCAGGTCAAGCACCTGATTGATCTGACCCCAGGTGCACCGCTACCCAATGGACCGATCTATCGGTGCTCTGTTTTGGAGAATGATGAAATCAAGAGTTAGATTCAGGAGCTGTTGCAAAAAGGTCACATCCAACCAAGTTCATCACCCTGTGGGAGCCCGATCGTGTTGGTACAGAAGAAGGATGGGATGTGGAGACTCTGTATTGACTATCGGGCGCTGAGCAAGATCACTGTCTAGAATAGGTACCCAATCCCACGAATTGATGACCTTCTGGACCAACTCAAAGGTGAAAAATATTTTGGCAAGATCGACCTGAAGTCTGGGTATCACCAGGTACCAATTGAACCCTCTGATGTGTGGAAGACTGCCTTCAAATCAAAGGAAGGCCTTTTCGAATGGCTGGTCATGCCTTTCGGGTTGACAAATTCTCCCGCAACCTTCATGAGGATGATGGATGACATCTTGTTGCCATTCACCAACTCATTTGTAGTGGTGTACTTGGATGACATTCTGATCTTTAGCCAGACTTGGGAAGAGCACCTTCACCACATTCGACAAGTCCTCCAAACACTGCGGCAACACAAGTTGTGTGCCAATTTGGAGAAGTGCACATTTGGCATGACCCAAGTTCAATATCTGGGATACATTATTGATGAAAGGGGGGTGCATGTGGATCCAGCCAAGATCCAATTCATTCGGGATTGGCCAGCCCCGACTACTATAACAGAGCTTCGCAACTTTCTGGGTCTTGCTAATTTCTACCGTAGATTCGTGTTGGGATTCTCTCATATCACTTGGCCCTTGAGTCAAGTCACCAAAGGAGGAGCGAGAGCAAAATTATTTTGGTCGGAACCTCAATAGAAGGCGTTCAAAGAATTGAAAAATCGCCTCTGTTCTGCCCCAGTGCTCACCTTACAAGACTTGCAGCAGCCGTTTGAGATCGAGACAGATGCCTCTGACTATGCTATTGGGGCAGTTCTTACTCAACAGGGACATCCAGTGGCATATCACAGTGAGACATTGTCTGAGACAGTTCGCAAGTATCCCACTTATGACAAAGAAATGTATTCCATTGTACAAGCCTGTCGACAATGGAAGCATTACATTTTGGGGAAGGAAACAATCATCCACACAGACCACCGGCCCCTGCAGTTCATACAGACACAAGGGAAGTTGCAGAATGATCGCCATCAGAAGTGGTCCACATATCCGCAACAGTTTCATTTGAACATCAAGTACAAGAAGGGTAGCACCAATAATGTTGCAGACTGCCTCAGCCGACCACCGATCGTGGCGCTCACCACCGTGCTCAAATCTTGTGGGCACGAGACTTCTGATTGGCCGCTTCTCTATGAGAGTGACCCAGAATTCGGCCACACTTACAAGGCACTCTTGGGGGGCACGCAAGTTCCAAATTTTCACCTCCGAGATGCACTTTTATGTCACCTGGGACACCTTTGTGTTCCTTCAAGCGAGCGTGCCAAGATGATATTGGAAGCACACTACAGTCGAGTCGCTGGGCATTTCGGGGTCGAGAAAACAGTAGCAATACTACAGAAGTATTTCTATTGGCCGAACCTTCGAAAGGATGTCGAGAAGCACATCAGATCCTGCACTGCTTGTGCCATTGCCAAACCGGCCATCAAGAAGCAAGGCCTATATACTCCTCTACCTACCCCTAGTCGACCTTGGGAATCCATCTCCATGGATTACATGTCGGGCCTGCCTTCTACTAAGCAGGGAAATGACTGTGTTTTCGTGGTCGTCGACAAATTCTCAAAGATGGCCATTATGGCGGCCTGCAAGAAGAATATCACAGCAGAAGCCACTGCTAAACTCTTCTTTGAACGAGTGTGGGTGCACTTTGGGATCCCACAGTCTATCATATTAGATCGAGATAGCAGGTTCCTCAGCACATTTTGGTCCAGCCTCTGGTCAATGTTGGACACAAAGCTCACCAAGTCCACAGCTTTCCATCCCCAAACATATGGCCAGACAGAGGTCGTCAACAGAATGATTGTACACATTTTGCGCATGTACAATTCAAAGCATCCACGCACATGGGACGAGAGCCTCCCCTATGTACAACATAGTTATAATCGGGCTCTCCATAGTTCAATCGGCCATAGCCCCTTTCAGGTGGGCTTGGGATTCCAGCCACTATGTCCCATTGACGTAGCCATGCCATTTGCAGCTGCTCAGGCCGATTCAGCTCATGTCCAGTTTGAAGTTGACAAAGCAAGTAGCTTCATTGAGCGCATTCAACACATCCGCCAACAGGTTCATGATATATTGGACAGAGCCAATGCCAAGTACAAGCAACGCCATGATCAACACCGGGTGCCACACAACTTCCAGGTGGGTGACAAAGTATGGCTACATTTGCAGAAGGAGCGCCTCACTGGACCCCACCGCAAGCTTCGCCCGCTCCGATACGGGCCGTACACCATCACCAAGGCTGTAGGGAACAATGCCTTCGAGCTCAGTATTCCACCATTCCTTGGTCTGCACCTAGTCTTCAATGTGGATCGCCTTCGTCCTTACTTCCCACCTCTACTGGACACCTCGGACATTGCAGAACAACTCACACCAACAGAGTTAAACCCAGACTGCATGGAATAGGCCACCACAGATTGTATCATGGACATGAAAATCAAGAACACTCACCAATAGAAGATCCAACTATATCGGGTTGTCAAAGCTGGCCAACTCCTGCACCAAGGAAAGTGGTTCACTAGGGACCAAGTTCAACAGAAATTTCCTCATCTCATGGAGGAACTTAACGAAATGGGGACCATTAATTCCTAAGGGGGGAGGAATGATCTAGGTGGATATTGGTGGTCACCCACCTATTCCACTTGGGGCTCCACCATTGTCTCTTTCAGTTTTTCAGTTTCGGCACAGTTTACTATTTTTAGCAGTTTTTCGAGTCCTGAACTTCCGGAGCCGTTTTGAGGCCCTAAACAACGTTTTTTGGGAAAATGAAGAGAAACATGGGTCCATGGATCGATGTTGCTCGTTCAAAATTTGTATTCCTCGGATAGATCTTTCTAACAAGGTATGGCACGCGTCAAACGGAGATCGTATGCCAAAGTTACGCCCCTGGGAAGTTGAAACACCAATTTACCCAAACGGGGCCCATGGTTTTGGCGCTTCATCTCCTAGGGTTATGGTTTTGGCTGCTTAGGATTTCCCATTGTTTCTAAATAATAAATAGGCCCTCGAGCCTCATTGTAACTCAGTTCAGGGGCTTGTAGCCGCCACATCTCTTCTCAGAGATAGCTACCAGCGCCCTAGCTAGTTTTATTTTCATTATGTCTGTAAGCAAATTTCAGTTCTTTGATATTAATGAAATGAAGTGTTATTTCCACTGCATCTCTGTATTTATGGTTATATGTTTATTCTGTTGCGTTCCTACATAAATCCAGATCATGGATAGAAGAGTTTCATCATAAGGTATCTCATCACACACATCGCTCACCTCCAAGAGAGAAGAATGTTTGGTTATGGTGGCCACAACTCTTCCCATGTTCCCATTAGAACATGTACTACAGAAAATGTGGGAACCTACTTCCCAAAAGGACACATCCAAACCCTGTGCCTCACTCAACATCATGTCTCCCATCAAGATAAAAGCAATATCAGCAATTGAGAACATGATTTTCACCATCATGACGGAAATAATGAAGGTCCAATGTCATGCAAGAGAGTACCAACTATTCCTCAAGTCTTCGCAGTGTAGTTTTACAAACTACTGTTTCAGAAGAATACATGACAAATTGTTTCCTGTTACATGGTTAATCATATGAATCAAATGAACATACATGTAAGAAAAACATCTTTTCCCAAGGCCACATAAGAGATGGCTGTCTCCATCATATAATTTGGCCCAATGTAGATCATGGAGCTCAATGAATAGCTTGCCCTCTTGTGGAGCAATGCACTGCCAAAAGATGGTAAGAGGATGCAAGAAAAATCTCTCACCATATGTTGGAAGCAAGAAGATACATGGATCCATGAATGAGTCCTCAATAATAGTTTGGCACACTCCCATGAAAGGGGATGAACCAAGTTCTGCATGAAAGTTCTTCTCCTCATGCTTGGAAACCCAAGTCAAGAAAAGCACACCACAATAATAGATGTCTCCATCTACCACTTCATCTTCTTCACCTCCTCTTTGCTCACCAAGTGCATCGAATGAGAAGTGATCCTGGGAATACTCCATCAATAAATACCAACTCTAAAGTGACAATGTTGTTGGCCTATGCAAATAGGCTCCCATCAACACATAGCTCCAATCTTTGACATGCAGAATTTCAAAGGCATCTCCCATAACGCTGCTACTTATGAGAAGTCCTTCCCATGTGTTAGAGTCGTACTTTGCAGCCCTCCGTCAGAGATCATTTCTCTGTTTTCATTTCATTGTTTAGGTGTCTCATTCTGTTCTTTCATCTGCATTTCATTAGGAGCATGCCACTGATTGACGGAAGGGTTTGGTTCTCTTGTTTTCCTTCATGCTTGTACCTGCTGGGTTGGTTAAAACTCCTAAAAATCCATCAAAGTTCAGTTAATGTCATTCACAGTCATAAATGGTTCTTTGGGTCAAAGGAGTCTTTTAGTTTTGAGTCTAGGGGTCAGTATTTTGACATGTTTAATAAATGCTCGCAGGCCATGAGGGTGGTTTTCAAAGAAGTTCTCATTCCAAATTTCATCATTAAACATATTCAAAGACATTTCTTGTTCAAAACTCTGTTTTGAATAATAAATTGTCGAATTCATGTTTTGTAATAATCGTGTATTTCCCGTCTTGAAGATTTCAAAGCGAGCTTTTGTTTTCCTTTTCCAAACACCAACGCCAATATCCCTGCAAAAAAATCAAATCATTTCATCAGTCCAAACTCAGAAATTCAGTGAAAAAGCAGAAGACAGAGGTTTCATTAAATGACAAAGTGCCAAAATAGAAAAACATTACAAAGTGGGTTTTTGGAGGAAGCAAAAATGAAAGCCATCACTTGCAAGATATTTCTCAAAGTCCTATAGACCATTTTCATCAAGAATCATTCATAGACTCTCATAGCAAAGTCGTGTTTTCAAAGTGGAAGAGCAAATTGTATTGTTGAAGGGCCGTGACTGTGTTGAATTCTGGGCGCGGCGCACACAAAAGAGGCGCGGCGCATTTGGAAAAATTTGACAGTGTAAATTATCAAGGGCGTAGCGCACCAAACCAACGCGGCGCATTGGGTTTGCGCGCGGCGCGTTGAGCCCTCCAGCCCAAAACTCATCAACGTTTTGTGATTTTTCAAATTCAAATAATCTTTCCCCTCCAAGTAAGTTGTCCAAGCTCGTTCAATGATTTTAAAATATGCTGCTGTGGTTTGGAAGCAAGAGTTAGTGTTTGAATGGTGAAAGGTTTAACCCCATGTTTACATCCAAAATTGCTCCAAGGGTTTAAAGGGAGGTCTTTCAAAACGTGGAAATTGGTGCTTCAAATCTTATTTTATTGACATATATGCTCTTGCTATTGACTATCCTTGTGGTCACTACTAGGTTTGTTACATTATACACCACAGTCTCATAGTACCATTGTTATTCCTTTATCCCTTATCCTTATACCCTTTTGATCCCCATGTGAATTCCCAAACCCTATCACTTGTTACCTCTTTCCCTTCATTGATAAGAGTTTAAGTTTTCAGAAGATGTTGTTTCCATGTCTTTGACTGTACTTTTTCCATTTGAATAACTCTTGTTTCTATCACATTACAAGTCCCATCACTATCACCCATTCCCATACCATTTGTAAAGGTGTGTAATCTCAACATTTTCCAAAGCAGTGAGTAAATGTTTGTCCTTTCCAAAGCCACTTGACAGTCCATTGTGTTCACTTTGACATTCCTTGCAGCATTTCCATTTTATGTGACACATTTGGGCATTGAAACAAATACACCAATTTGCTCATTTTCTAACCAACCAAGCATACAGTTGACAAACACATTTCAACATCATGTTAGAGACAGATTCACCATATGAGCAGGGGTACGAGAAGACCAGGTGACATGACACCGGTTGAATGAGAGACCTGCCTCACACATGTTAAAATTCATCTGGAGAAGTTGTTGGCAAAGGAAAATAGAGACAAAGACATGCTCCTTCATATGAAAAATCACTATTGGGCCCATACTCACGTTTGCAAAGCTAAAATGAAGATCCTGAAGGCAAGGTTGAGCAAAGCACTGAAACGACGAAAGAGGCCTGATCCACTCCGAATCTTGGCTGAGGCTTCGTTGGCTGAGCATGAGGCATGATGGGGGATCTTCACTCCGAATTTCAGCAAATTTGGAGAAATTTTTGTCATTTTTCAAAATTTTGGTTGCAAAACATGTTTTTCCGCCCGACGCGTCGCGCCACCTGACGCGCGCTTATGATTGGGACACTTTCTGGAGGAAAACTTGATATTTTTGGATTTTTCATGGTAATTTATTCATGCTCAGGAATGGCCGAATCATTTCATCAAATTCTGGGTGGTCTTAAGGGCCAAAAAGACCATGAAAATCACCTTTCTACCACCTTTTTCACCAGCAGGAAGTACTCTTGGGAGATTTAAGTTTTGGAGGGGAAAATGAGATCCAAATTGAAACATTCCACTTGGGTTGGATAGCAGACATCTAGGGATTTCCAACGAGCTATCATGAGCTCAATTTGGACTTTGGGAAGTTCTCCAAAAATAGGTCCAAATTAGTGCGGCGCACAGAGCTTTGGAGCGCGGTGCATAGAGGAATTCAGCCTATTTTTCACCTTCCAGCTCAGGAATTCGGCTAGTATTGACTAGTTTCACCTCTTGATGTAATTATTGATCTATCTTGATGTAATTTGGTAACCATGATGTAATTTTGGCATGTATTTACTTGTTCTATATGATTCATTCACTAAAAAGTGAAAATCAAGTGAATGGATCAGTTTCCTAGCTTATAGAGGCAAGTTGTTTGGCTTCCTAGATTTTAGCTCCATGTTTAGAATTGGTTCAAAATGCTCCTAGAAGCATGAGCTCGACCCCTAGAGGCATGGGAAGGGGTTAGACTTGTCTATATCATGTATTTTCTGAGTCATTTTCAGAGGTTGGACTGGTTGGACTCTTGGGAAAAGTTTGGCACTCCATTATACATCCATATTTCAGTTTTTGGCAAAGGAAAGACCAGAGTTTTGCAGCACTTGTTGGGATCCTTGTGGCTTCTGAGTTTTGATGATGTTTATTCTCATTTTATTGTAAGTTTCGTTAATATTATATGTATGCCATCCTTCTTTATGCTTCTGAATTAAACAAATGAGAATTCGAGGTAGAATTCATTGATTTGCTGGTGCTCTGCCTTAGACTTTTGTTTAATTTTACATGTTTTCGTCAGTTTGGAGAGGATCCTTGTACTCTCTTTCCCTATTCATCTCCTCAGAAGTATTTTCCATCCATTCACTCGATCTAAGACATCAAAGCCATTTCCTACCCTGCCCCAACTTGAACTCTGCAAGATCTGGCCTCATCCCCAAGCCCAAAAATTGTTTTTCCCTTTTTTCAACAGAAAACCCAGCCTAAAAATCAAACCCTCCTATTTGTTTATCTAGCCTAAGATCAGTTGTTGTTATCATCATCTCAAGCCCCTTTGAATATTTTTCATTGAGATTGACCCGGAGAGAGCCCTCTCCTGTCCTTGTAGGGCTAGCTACGAGGCTGAGCATGGTTTGGTGTTGTCCTTCTTTTGCCTTATTTCAGCCTAAGGTGGATTTGGGAACTAACACCATGAAGGAAGTCCTTCTTGAACATCTAAGGTCAAGGAGTAACCCCTTTGCACTATGATAGTGCCATCTTCTACTCCTGCAACATCATGAAAACTGTGAGAGAAAATATGCCCTTGCTCTCTCAAGAACATCCCAAGCAACAAAATATTTTGCTGCCTCCTCATACTTTCATCATCCAAATCATGTAGTGATAACATGGTGCTTTACATGAAGAACATTATGCCAACACAATGTGTCCATACTATTTGCTGCTCCATGATGCAAGTATCCTGCCACATACCCTTAGAAAGAGAGTGATGACCAAACTCTTTCAAGAGCAACCAATGCAGCCAAGCCTCCTGTTGCTCGGTGTCATAGATATGCAAGTAGCTCTCCAGCTTCTTGCTCTCCATCCACATCCACTCAACCAATTGTGGATGTCTCCTTCCATCCTCCATATTGGTACTCCTCCCATGAGGGCTACCATAATCCCAAATCGGATTCCTGCACTTCATGGGATTTTGAAATGCAATCTTCTCAAGGATCAATTTGATCCCATAAGGACTCAAATAGGTGGTAGGCAAAAACCTTCCATCATGATGTGTATGGCTCAAGAAGTGTCCAACACAAACATGAGAGATATTGTCCATCCGAAGATGTCCTCCATCATCTATCTGCTCCTTCTTGAATCTATGAAGATCCAAGTGTGAGAAGGGAAGATCCTCCTCAAACTGTTGAAGAACTCTGCACTCCATGCTGTGTTGAAGTGCACCTCCAATGAATTCTTCCCATGAGGTCTTCTCCTAATGCATGGCCTTCCAAAACCAAAGGGGCCTTGGATTTGCTGCAAGTAGAAGTTTCTCTTTGAGCAGGGGTGTGCTCATTGAGAAAGGGTCATCTAGGAAGGAGAAAGGGTTTCTCACTTTAAGATGTGTACCATCCATCATTCCATCCTCTATTGCCTCATGAATGAAGCTTCTATGTGAATGCTCCAATGAGGAATGGTTCGTCTCTTCTTCCTTACTGCCTTTTCACAGTGCAGTGCAACTCTGTTGCTCTAAATCAACAACATGCAAAGATGTAGATCCCTTCATACAATGTGCTGAAATGACAATATATGGATTTTTAATCATACCTTGGTGAGATGTAGAAGCAAGAGCTTCTTCCTCAACTGTGTTTTCCTCCTCCATTGAACATGAAGTCTGCTCCTCCAAGGTTGTGCTATCACTGGTACAAGTCTCCTCCCATTCAAACTCCTTGAGGTCTTCTTCAATACCTCTCATAGTTTGGAAAAGAAGTAGGGATATCTCCTCTTCCGTCATTCTTCCAAGTGGTGGACTCATGCTTTTGTTTTCTATGTAAAATCCCTCTTATTTGTGAGGGTAGGAAGTGCATGAGTCTTCCTCTCCTTCTTGAAACCTTCTATATGTCTCACTGCAGCTTCCTTCTTCTTGAAACCCTCTTAGAGTTTCATTGTCTTCTTCCTCCTTGATCTGTCTAACCTCTTTGGAGAGGCTCTTCTTAGATCTGAAAATAGATGAGAAGAAAATCATCCTCTCCATAATTCTGATCTATGCTTATTCTCTTTATTCTTCTGATAGCTGGATCTCACAGGATGAGCCATAGATCATGCTTTGATACCACTGTAATATCCCAAAAGAGGGATTTTCTACAACAATGAGAATACCCAAAGGTATTCTAGAGTTGGAGATGTAGCCCTAGGATTGATAACAGATTTTATAATGCAAATACTTGAATAATATGATCATCATCAGCCTTTACTTCACTTTTGGACTCAAAAGGGTGGGGAAAAGAGGTGATTTATGCCCTAAAATGAGTGTATTCAGAAATCCGCGTAAAAATAAGGGAAATGGCTGTAGGATATTTTAGCTTAGACTGTTTGGGACTCTCATACCAAATTTTAGGTCAAATAAATGATCCTAGCTATATTAAACAGTTCCTCCAATCCCAACTAGGATTGAAAACCCTGATTTCCCATGACTTAATGTATGTGGAAGTTTTTGAAGCTAAAAAAGCGTAATTTTATGAAGGGATTAGATAAAATATGTTTATAAAATCATGAAATTAGACTTGGGGCAAGACTTATGCATTAACAAGATTAAAACAGAGATTTTACATGGATAAACCCTCAAGATTGAGGTGCTGCAACACTGGAAATTGCCAATAAAGATAGACAGCGTAATTTTCTGAAGAATGAAGCACTGATTTATTATATCTTAGATCTAGAACAGATATATTCATGAAAATACCGATCTATTACATATATAGAAGCCAAAGAGGCTGTATATTACACTCCCCTTGGGGATTTCAGCAATACATGAAAGTACAGGAGTAGATCTGAGTTTTACTGCAGCAGATATGCAGAATGATTCAGGAACCCTGAAGCATATACTTCAGTGAATGAATCAGATCTGAAACATACATGGATTGGTTGGCCAATTCATGGATCACCACAGTGCAAGGAGAGCTCCTTTACACTAGGGATCTTGTCTCCAAAACAATGCCAAAACCTCTAAAACACTGCTCCACAAAATTTACGCAGACTAGGGAGAGAAACTGTGCATTTGATGATAGCATACACTTTGACCTAATGCCAAGATCTGAAACTGAAGCTCAAGCAACAGATGCACTCTTCCAGGAGGTTAAATGACACACTCACTGAGAAGAGCCACCATTACAAGCTAGATCTGAGCAGATCTAGTCTCCACTTGCTGTAGCTCACTTAGAAAATGAAACCCTCACTGGATTTACGCTGCCAAAGAGAGATGGAGCTTGGCCATCTGCCAGATAGTGGAAGAGAAAGCACAGTCTCCTCCAAGAGTTGCTCAAGGAAGGAGGTGGTATTCCTGAACAGGAATACCCAACAAGGGATGTCTGAGAAAAAAATGCCTTCAGAAAATGATAATCTTCAACAACCCTTCTCTTGAGCCTTCTCCTTCCTTTTATAATATGAGGATGTGCAAAACCCTAAACCACCTCCAAAAATTTAGCTCCTTTCACATGAAGCTCCTCCATCTAAAACTGTGGTGAGCCTGTAGATGGTTCAATGAATCTAGACAGAACTGAGACCTGGTCCTGTTGACCCTGTCAATTGTCTCAATCCTGTTTCACACACATGTGGATTTTATTACAATGGCCCAGATTTATCCTTTTTCACACTGGGCATGTATTTATTCTTTGATATAAGGAGTTTTACATGTCCTCCATTAGTCATTTATTAATAAACATGAAAAGAAAAGTAAAACAAGGAAAAATTTAATATTCCTATTAGCTTGGGCTAATTTAGGAATATTACAACGTTGTTCTCGGAAGAAGAGGTGAAGAAGGACAACAGTAACAATTTTTCCTTCATGTGGAAATTTCAGAACACGAAAGAGAGTGGACAGAATCAACTGCGACCGAGGAGAAGATTATAATTGAGTTTGGCATCACCTACCTCTACCTCGACATTGACTGCCTTCCCTTTCAACGTAATTGATAATCTAGCGAGAATACCTAAAGGCTTTGATTCCCTTCCATGAAATGCTTCAAGGGAATTTGGCAATGAATTCAGGGCTGGAGAACCAATATCTTTCCAGTAATAAGATGACATGACACAAGTTGATGCACCCTCATCCACAACTACTCGATGGATCTCGAGACCATTAGTAACAACTTGGATAATAAGAGCAATCTGATGCGAAAGTCATGGAACAAAATTCTCTAGATTGAAAGTGAGAAGGCTATTATCAGCAGGATCAACCTCACCAACCGCGAAAAACAAAGCCTTCTATTGAGATAGACAACTATGAATTACTTCTAATGCAGACATTGCAGACGTCGCTTGAGCCAAATCCTTAACAATACTGTAATGGTGAGAGACACGGGCGTTGGGATTGTAAGAAGACTTGCGGAGTACACCTTTAGAAGGTGGCCGTACAATAGATTCAACACTGGGCCTTTCAATCTCAAGAGGGTCAGTAACAGGCGGAGGAGGAGGACCATCAGCGATTTCCTTCCTTGCTGCTTGACGCGATCCAGTATAATATTTCGATCGAGTAGCAATAGAAACGACTGCAGAAACATTCATCATGAACACCTGAGAGCCAAATGGGGTAGAGGACTGAGGTTGGTCTACCATCTAGGTCTTCTAAGATGGGAAAGGTTTTTTAAGAATGGTCGTAGTTCCCTGGTGCTTCTGAGCAATCAACTCACTTCAGACCGTCGAGGACAATCCTTGGTTAAGTGCTCTTCATCACAAATCAAACAAGGTTACTTCGGCTTGTGTTGAGAACCATCACCAGCATGAGGTTTTTGAGAATCCTATTTTGGAGTATCAGCTTTGGCCTTACCTTTACCCTTCTTTTTACCTTTAGAAGCATTATCCACCGGATTGGCTTGAACGGAATTAAATTTTGCGGGCTTACTAGAATTCGAGGTGGACTGAGAAGCAACATGGTTGGAAGAAGTAGACTTCGGCTTCCCAGAGTTTAAAGAAGATCAAGACTTCTGAGAAGTCTGAGATAAGGAACAAATAATACCATCAACGGATGGAGTCACTGTTGGTTTAGAAGTTCCAGGTTGGGGAGCGTCAGGCAAGATATCACACAATGTGCCAGACTAAGAGTACACAAGATCAAGGTACTGGGCTTAAGAAATGGCTTGTTCCTCAGTTACACATGCCCCCATAGCTATGTATTTCACAATATGATTGAAAAAGGAGGTGGTGAACCAATGAGTCAGAAGCTGATCAGGAATCTCAAGTTTGATCATGCGACGACAATGTCGCCACTCATGAATATGATCCGAGATATGAGTAGCTCGGTCTTGTTTCAATAAAGTGAGGAGGTGCGTCTCGGTCACATAGCGAACCCGTAACTGAAAATGTGTAAGGAATGCCATGGATAAAGAATTGAAGTCTTGGAAGATTCCACGAGACAACTCAATGTACCACTTTGCAGCGGCACTAGTAAGATTTCACTGGAAAAGACAGAGCCACATAGAATTGTCAACCTAAGAGTTATAGGAACACCACAAGTGGTAAGTCATAACATGCTCTTGGGGGTCTTCGCCAGACTTGCCCTCAAACTTAGGACAATCACCAGGAATCTTGGTCGAAACCGGAGGCCAATATGGGTTATGAAGAATGGGATCGTTCGTTAACTTTGACACATCCGGTAACTCCAACATAGCAAGAAATGGTAATTGAGTATTAAAAGTCATTGGAGGTCTCTAATAAGGACCTGTATTCACATTCCACCCAGTCTGAGAGGAATTATGCCCCCATATATTTTGTCCCAGAGGATTCTGACCATAGGGGTTAGAAGCAAGATAACTTTGTTGATGTTGGGGTTGAGGACCAAGATACTGAGTCTGAGTAGACCATTGAGGTCCCTATTAAGCAACGTATGGAGTCTGTTGTGAAATGTAAGCATGGCTTTGAGGTTGATGATACACCAATGAAGGTTTATTTTTAGGATAAAAACTTGGGGTGCATTATATACCGGCTGATATTGACCCTAAGGGTAATAAGCACCTTGTGGTTGAGCAGGCGGACCCTACTGAGCAGATTGAGCGAGCTGTTGAGCAGGTGGACCTGGCTGAGTTGGATAAACTGGTAGAACTGGCTAGGGAGCAGGTTGAACCGGCTGCTAAGCTAGTTGAACTGAATATTGAGGGCCACCGGGTTGCCCTTGTGGGAGAGGTTGGCCCGATGGTTGCGATGGACCAGGTTGTCCCTGATAACCAGGTTGACCCGAAGGAGGACCGTAGGGTTGTCCTTGTTGCACAAAGTTTTGGCCATACTAAACGTGTGGCGACGGTTGTGGTGCAAAAGGTTGTCCCTATGGCAGACAGAGTTTCCCACCAAGAGCATAAGATGGTCCTGGTTGATTCTAAGGTTGACTGGACAGACCGTAGGGTTGGCCTTGTTAGACCAAACGTTGACCTTGTAAAGGTTGGCCTTGTGGACTGAAAGGTTGTCCCTGTGGATCATAGGCAGAGCCCTGCTGAGCCAAAGGTTGTCTCGGTGAGGGTTTTCCTTGCAAGCCAGAGGTTTGCACAGGTAAGGTGGGTCCAAGATGAGAAACAGTCTGAGAAGGATCATAAACAGCTTGATGAGGATCAATAGGAGGCAAATAGGCATGATTACCATATTCATCATAATGATGCGGAAACGAATAAATGGGGTTACCGACATCATCATAGTGATGGAATCAAGGATTTCTAGGAGATTAGGGCTACTGAGAACCCTGAGAGCTCTGCTGTTGGACAACCAATTGATACTCTTCAAAAGTAAGGCCGCTAGGAATCACCGGGGTAGTGGAAAATGCACTAGAAGCAGGCAAGGCCTCCATGGCATGAGATTGTGATCTACCCGGATCGGGATTGGCAGGCCATGTAGGATTGAGAAAAATATACCTGCGAGTGTGAAAAGATCCTGACGACTGAGTCATAACAACCAGTGTGGATGAAGCCACACAGACAGTAGGTTGGACTGGGACAAATGTAATAGTAACCGATGAATCAGGTGTCAAAGGTGATAGTCCTAACAAAGGGAGGACTGAACTTCAAGGAGGAGTTGATGTACTGGATTGTGCTATGGATGCAACAACAGACATAATCTGACTCAAGGACCTATATCTAAGCGGAAGTGTCACCGATGGTGGAGAAGACTAAGTAAAAACACGAGGGAGATCTTCAGAAAAAAGTTGATAATCTCCTGTAGAAACATGTATTCCTTCACTGCCAATAGGACTGGATGAATCCATGTCTGACTCTGCCGTAAGATCTTCGAAAAGACTACGGGGACTAGGAGGTATAACAACAACTAAAAATGGTGATCTCGACGTAAGAGGAGGAAATTCTCCTTCTTCCCAAAAACTAGACCAAGCACCCAAAGGAGGCCAATTGAACTCAACTGACTCTTCAGGGGGAGATCAGGTAGCAAGAGGCAAGATAGATGGGAGAATAGGCTACAAAAACTCGGCAAACCTAGTGGACTGAGGGGTTTCAAAAGAAACGTCCAGAAAATAACCACCATTAGGAGGTAGTGAGGATGATGAAACTGGTGGTTCCGCCACTGTGACTGTATTTCAAAATAGGAAGGAAAAAAGATAACCAATCGAAGGCTCCAAGATCAAAATCTAAGGAAAACAAAAACAGGCCAATTAATAAAACTTTTAACGGGTGTGTGATCGTGGGTAATTAATTTTATGACACTGAAACCAAACTTCGTTGTTTCAAATTTTAAGAGTCGAGAAATAGGCAAAAGATGACTCTAGTCACTTTCAATTTTAAACGAGCATGAAAGGAAAAGTGCTCGATGATCTCTTCTCTTTTTAAGGAGTCACGAAAAGATCAAAATTACTACTCAGGTACTCTAAGAAAGAGGGTGTACCAAGTTTCCGTGAACTTCCATATACACCTTGTTGATTAAATGAAAGAGAAATGACCAAGGACTTAACGTACGTGTAGGTAGTCTCCCCAAATGTTGTGTTCGGTGTATCATGGTTACAAAGTGACAGACTCGGCTTTCTATAGATAAAAGGATTGAAACCTAGGGGCGTCTCCCTTTATATAATCGACAATATGGAGAACACAAGTCCATACTAGCACTATTTAAAGTGAGATGGCGAACGATAACTACTAGGTTTTAAGACGCTGGAATACGTCTCTAGCCTATACCACTAAAGATGTTGTGTTAGGTTCCAATGCTTCCTTAGGTTAATTGAATTAATTTTAAAGTTGATATTGGATTATGTTTCAGTTTCAAGGCCCTATCGAATTTGGATCTCAAATTTCCTAAATGCAAGATACATGTAAAAGAACACCATCTTCCATTCAATGAATTTTAATTACGAGAAGGATAGAGATATTTCAAACAATAGCAAAAAATGAGAATATGCGAAGAAATACACTAATGCATCTAATGCAGTCAAACAAAAATGAAAAACTCTTTCCTAGACTATCAAATGCTAGTTATGCAAAATAACTTTTCACTTTTGATGCAAAGGAAAGAATGCAATTTTTTTTTTTGATTTTCCAATGAAATGAAGCAGACAATGCAGTAATTATATGAAAAACAAAATGAACACTAGCCTGAGTATTACGAATGTAGGAATCGAAATTGAATGACTCAATCAACGCAAAAAAACACAAGAAAGCACTCAAACTAATGCTGCAATATTCCAAACCAAAAGAAAGTTTTCAAAGCGACCCAAACAAGAAATGTAATCTATGCTCAGAGAAACGAGGAGAAGAATCAAATGAAAAAATGAAATGATCATCCAACCAAAGCAAACACTCAAAAGGATCAAGAAAACTTAGCGCAATCAACCCGAGAATGAGACTGACAACAATAAAAAAGACTTGATTTCCAAACAGAAGGCTTAGTGCACAAAGACACTCAGAAACCAAAAGTCCTTAAACTACATTAATAAAAAAATAGACAAACAACTGAGAAAAACAAGCCTACAACACTTAAAACAGTCCCAAGGGCTCAATTACACACAAAAAATAACCCAAATTCAAGCATAATTGACCAAAAGACTCATCAAAAAGGTCAAACCAAATCCTGTAGGATTCGACGTGACTGTAAGGCAGTAATCCGTGCCAAATAGGGGTTGGTGCGACTGCAACAAAAGCAAGCTGCGCCAATCAATGCGGCTGTTCAAGCGAAAATCGTGCCAAGCTGGATAACTATGGGAAAAGGGGAAAACCAATGAGTAGATGTCAATCTTGACACTCTGGAGCTGAATAGGGAATTTAAAACAAGAAAGCAAACCAAAAAAATACAGATAAGCAAACCAACGACCGAAGCCAACCCAACAAGCTGAAATGACAAACTCACGCTGCTCCCCAGTGGAGTCGCCAATTTGTTAAGCAGGTAAATCCTCTCTGTGGACAGAGATGATCCCTTTAGCCCTAGAATGGGTCTAGAAAAAAAGAGACATGCTAGGGTGTAGGTTCCTAATTACTGAATGAAAGGAGGACATGGTAGATCGACCTACCTGGAGTCCAATGCTGTTGTCGCGACTATAGTGGTGGTGGCCTCTCGATCCTGCCTCGGCAAGTCACAATCCTTCTGTAGTCATGCTCGGATACCTACACATAGATCAGCAAACAAGAACAACATATGACATAATAACTTCATTCATAACTACTAGCCAGTCAAAGAGGGCTAAGAATATTGAATTAAATAAATGACATAACACAAAATGGGAACCAAACAATAGTCATGTATATGTATTGATAGAAGGATGAGTTACAACCAAAGATTTGACGTCGCAGTCTCCTCCAGCGGGGTTCAGCTGAAGCACGTCTCAGATTCTCATCAAGGGATTCGGGCAGGATGAGGTCATGGACTTAAGCTCTCTCAACAAAGTTCCTTCTTGTTCTACCTCTTCAAAAATTCAGCTATAGTATACTCAGTTCTCCATGTTCAGCTAGCTTATGCAAGGAGAGATAGCTTCTTTTTATAGAGGAAAAGGAGGAGGTTGGGATCCCTACAAAGGTGGAAGGGAGGTATATCCTTTAGGAGGTTCCCACAAGAGGTGGAAACCATAAATTAAAGGAGGGAGTTCCTGGTTATTCAGTCCAACCACTCCCAATGACTCATCCTCGAAGTTGTTTAGAGTGGAATCTCCGCCGCTATTTTTTTTTAAATACCATAAAAAGCTTGGCAGGTGGCTAACTAGGACAGAGTGCCAACTGGCACATGGCCCAGCGTTAATATTCCTCATTAGCGTGAGGGCAGAACAGGATACTCGCGCCAAGGCAAAAACAGGGGTTTCTGAAGCTCTGCTTAGGGAATTGTCAACAGAAGGAATATTGCTCTCATGTAAAAGGATGAAATAATGGTCTTTGCAAGGCATGACACTTCTTATTAGTCACATAAATGACCCTCCAATGTGCAAGATGGGGATTGCAGGGAAAATGACAAAATTTTGTGTAACAATGAGTGGCTATATTATGGATGTTATATGTTTTACATCATATTTTCCAGCCATGGGCTGGAAATGGACTACCCAAGATGCCATTCCCATTCATATATTTCATAGTATTCTATGGGAATACAAATATGAAAGTCTTTTTTTCAAAATCTGTCATGGAGTTATACTACCCCTTTTTGAAGTTGTTTTCAATGAGAAAGGCCCCAGACTTTCAAAAGAAGCCCAAGCCGAATTTTATTCTATAGGAAAGTGGTTTGGTGAGGATTCATTCACTAATGTACGAATATTTGGGAGCCTAGATCATCCACATCTCTTACCCCTGTATGTTCCTGATAAACTTCTCGCAAGAGAAATCGCATACCAAACAACCAGAAATGGTTTGACCAGATTTTTGAAAGAAGCCAAGAAGGCATTACGGCCTTCCTTTCCAATTAACTTTGGTGTATATCGACTGGAAAACTACAAAATTATATAATCGAAATAGCCCAAATAGAGTGTTTGAAACTATTCACAATTCCAAACAAACAATATGATCTCGTGAAAGTGGCCAATAACTTCACCAATCGAGTGAAAATCAAACCCTTTGTGCACGAAGATGATGATTTTGACGAATTATTTGATTCTGTTGAAAACTATGTTGTAGTTAAGAAATTGGAAAATCTATGTCTTCACCCACCATAACTACTAAAGTTTCAACAATACAAAAATAAGAGACTCGAAACAATTCCACCCAATATTTTGGATGTCTCTCAAACCATGACTTAGAAAGAAAGTGAATCAGCGATTAAGGATATTGAAGTCCTTAATGAACTAGATTAAGAGAAGTTAGTTGAAGTTCAAACAATAGATCTGGATTTCCCCAGCAATATCAAATATGTTTGGAAAGAGTTTCACCTCAAACTCCAAGAAGAACAAATATCCATGATTATTGACTAACAACAAATTGTACTAACTCCTCCTTCTACAAGTCAAGACCCATTTACTGTTGGACCCTCTGAAAAAGTGGTAAGTACAGAGAGAATGGAATACATACCAACCTTCCCAACCTAAGAAATTGTTCTAAATATTCAAGAAATCCCTCCCTTAGACATCTTTTATATTCCTAGGCACAAGGAAGTTTTTAGCAGGCAAAAGAAAAGGAGAATAATAGAGCATTCCTAGACTCTCACTCAAGAAGATATGTTAATGGACATTGTTTGGAAAGATACCAAGTCAGATCCTTCACAGGATCTAACTCGGTTATCATAGTTTGCAAAAGCTTATCCATCTGCAACTATTGACAAAGCATCATAGATTCATCAAATGATGAAACAAAAAGATGAAAATATATTCAACTTGAAACAAAGTTACAAGCACAAAAGCAAAGTGTTAGTCAACAAATACATGTACAAATCACACAACTTCAAGAGAGCTTGCACCAACTGAAAATTCAGCATCAAGGTGAAATTAATTCTAAAGATACTCAAATTCATCAATTACAACTCTTCATTGAGCAAATGAAAGATGTTCCAAAGATTGATGAGTTTAGGAAAGAAGCTTTAGAATTAAACACTCTATTGGCACAAAAATAGGTCATTTTTGTCAGAAGTTAACAAGCATTCTTGAATTATGTGAGAAAAGTGATTCACTTGTGAATCGCATTGTTGATATGAGGATTAGTTTTGATGACATAGATGAGAAGGTATCCCAATTTGTTACTTGGAAGTATTCTTCTGATGGGCGAAAGGCCAACCTACCCAGAATTGAAGAATCAAAGAAAGAGATATCATTCACAGATTGGGATACATAACTAAAGAAAGTATAAAGTGAAATAACCAGAGCCAAATACATTTCCATGAACATTGTGGAAACTGTCAGCCAAAACATGATCACAACAAATCTCATAGATAGATGTCCTTCTCATGCATTACCCTTGGTAAAAGATTCAATAAGACAATGGTAGGAAGTGTCAAAAGTGAAAGAGGAGCATATTATGAAGACAGAAAAGTGAGATTAGGAAATATAGTGGAGATATCCACTAAATCCTCACAACCAATGTCTCATGCTTCGTTGTCTTACAGAGACGTCCTCATACATGCTACCTCTATTATCTAATTTTTTTTTTACCGAACACTGTTATAGGTCAATTTGGACATCATTCCCAATGACCTGGTTAACTAGGCATCATTTCCAGGACCAATGAATAAGGGTCTATCATCCCCTATCATTTCAAGTTGCTACATGCCCTAAGACAAAGAACAAGCCAAATCATACATGACTTTCATCAAGCAAAGGTTTCCAAGATTTGAAGTTTATAATATATCATATGAGAGCTTATCAACACTTCCTCTAAAGGGACTAAGTGCGTTGCATATTCAGGTAGCCCCATGCAAGGCTGCTCTACAAAGTACTTCCCGACATTCACAGGTGTGTTGGTCACATTAAGAGCGAAATTCTCATTGTTCCGAAATCGCCACTTGGCCAGTGCCTTCTAGAAGAGTTCACATGTGTCAAGCTTCGAATCCATGTGTCCATTTGACATATACAATATTGGGAACATGTCTTGCCTATTATTGGAAATTCATTGATTGTAAAACTACCTTCAGCTCCTCTATAAATTGAGCACAGATCTTAGTGTTTGAGAAGGAAGAATTTGAGTAGAGAAATGCTGGTGGAATTTCAATTGAGGGTTAGATTTGTGTAACAGCTGTTGGAGAGATTTATACTATGATGAGGTTGGGATGCTGCTGGAGATGGTCACTTCAAATCAGTCACTAGGTTGTAACCTCCCCTTCGATCATTAATAAAGAGTACATCTTACTTTTCCCTATATGCATCTGTATTGCCTTTGATTTTCCATATTACAAGATCTTAGTTGATGTATATGGTTTATGATTTACTGATTTAGCAAACTAACTTGAATAGAAATCTATATTATTGCTATCTTTAGTTGATTAGTGTTTATTCTTGCAGGAATACTTTGCACAGCCAGCTGGAATTTGAAGCTACAACTGAAGCGACAGAAGGAGTCATTTGGAAGCGCTTGGATTCCAAGTAAGCCTCTAATCCATTTTGTGTGTCTTTTATTATTTAGGAAAAGTAGTCGTATAGTCTTTAATCTATTGTTCTAGATTAGCACCTGTCTAGGGAAACATGTTTTATCCGTAATTCACAATTCTGTCCAAAAAAATTGGCGAATGGGAGAATTTCTCTTTGTCCTAGGTGTTTTAGCCTCTGATTTTCTCTATTTATTTACACAGTAGTTAATACTCACAAAGATTAAAATTTTTGAAATCCAAATTTGCAAAAGAAGTGTGTTAAACAACTATTTTTTTCTTTATAGAATGCCCCCAACACACTCTTGGACAGGACACAGTGCTTTGCATAGCACTGTCTCCCTTTCAGGCCTACGTTGCAAAGCACTGTCTCTCCTTAGAGCCCGTGTTGCCTCCTGAAACTATCCAAATTCCCTTGAATTTGTCTTTGCAATTTTATTCAATTTTTTTTCTGTTGTGGTTTGAAAAGTTTGAACCTCATATTGACCAATGAATCTATCTACTTCTTCCTCCTTTGAAAGAAAATTTGTTCAATGTTTGTTTAAATCACTTTTCTTTATCATTGATGAATTAATTTCAAACTATTTTCATTTTCGCCTTAGGTCCATTTCATTTTGAAATAGGAAATTGTCATAAATTCTTCATTTCCTGATAGGAGAATTTTTTGTTAAATTCCTCATTTTTTCCTTCAAAAGAGAAATTGTTGTTTGAATTCCTCATTTCTCGAAAGTAAAAGGCATTTGTTTTGTTGATTTAGTGCACTTAGTTTCTTTTCTACATTCATAACATTAAAGGAACTGAAAAGAAAAACTTGCATTTGCATGTAGAGGTTTGTGTGTTTTGCAAAAGGAACAATTAGGAAATCTGCATTTAGTTTGTGCTCACTAATTTGTTTGCTCTTTCCCTCTATTAGCTAGGATTTTCATTGAAAAAATTAAAAGAGAAAGATTGCTTATCATTCTTGGTTTTCATTTTAGGAATTTCCAATACATCATTGCGGTGAACCTTTGAAAGGTTACCTAACAAAATATTGGAACCATAATGATAAAATTTAGAAGGTTTAGGCTAGAGACGTGTTCCAGCGTCGTAAAACATGTTGAAAATGCAACAAGATGATGGAGCTTAGTGAAATGAAGTCGTCTTCACTAAGTGGGCCCGCAGGCTATTTTTGGCGCAAAGTCTATTTTTAGACATATGGAGCATGGTCTAGGAGTTGCAGTATGCTATTCTTGGATGATTGGTCGAGTTGGTAAAAATAGATGGACCTCTATTTTTATACATACAGGTAGAAGTCTATTTTTAGACTGCCTGTCTAAAAATAGGTCAGTCAAATATTATTAGCCCTTAATAATATTTGGACTCTAAACTTCAGTTTATTCTCTTACAACACTTCAGTTGGAGCTACGGATGTGGCTCATGCATCTGAAAAAAGGAATTACGCTATTCCTAGGGGTTTGGTGAGCTCATGCATGGTTGACTTCAGTTAGGACTTCAGTGGCAGAGTTTGGTGGAGTTGATGAGACAGTTGGTGGAGTTGTGTTCGGTTTAACTTAGTTGAACTACTTGTGTTTAGTTTAACTAGCTATACACTAGTGATGAGTTGAGTGAATTAAATATTATTTAATTCACTAATTGTTAACTCATTATTTAACTCAAGAACACATTAGTTTACTACAATGCATGGACAATTCAGTAAAGACCAGTGGAAGAGGTATATGAAAGGGTGAGTTTGCTATTAGTTGCGACAACAGTTGTGCATGAGATTCGCACAAGCATTGGAGGATATTGCCCATGAGGATTGCACAGTTGAAGCCAAGGAGATTCGAACTTGGATCTCTCATACAACCAACTTGGATTGCGCAATAGAGGCAGGCAATTAGTGGATGAGTTTTGAACCTGTGACTTGTTCAAAACTGAGCTAGTTTGTGTGTAACTTTTGGAGACAGTACTGAGTACTTGTGAGGAGTATTGTACTGAGATTGTTACATGTTCTCTTCTATTATAATATACAAAATAGCTGGGGGTTTTCATCTATAAGCTTTCCCCATTACATATTGTGTTTATGTGCGCATGCGACTGTTTCTATTTCCGCAAATTGATGATCAATTATAGAAGAGGTTATGTGTTATGCATGAATTCGAATTAGTGTATGATCAGGATAATATCAGTGGATAAATCTTCATTATTCAGCAAATTTCTACAAAACATAGTAATGATCATTAACTAGTCTACGATACATTTCGAGTGTGATACCTCACTCCACGTATGTAAGTATATCGTAGCTCGTCCACGTACTTTAGGGTATATCGGGAGGTGTTACAGTACGATAAGTATAAAGGGGTGCTCTCACTATGAATTTTCGCATTAGACAATGCTAATATGGACTTGGGCCTCCACATACCTTAGGGTATATTTGGAAGGACAAATTTTAGGTGCTATCCATCCATAGTGAACCGAGTCGGCCGCCTTGTAAATTGTGATACACCGAACACAACATTCGGGGACAATTCCTACCCGTACTTCTTGGTTCGCCGGGAGGTATTCTGTAGTTCACAGTTTCTTGGTAAACCCTTCTTGCCTAGAATTACCCTTTTATTTTGTTTAATTTCTTTTGGTTAAAATAAATCAGTAATCATGGAAGAATAAAATCGTTTTCCCCGCCGCTCATGTGGATTAGCTTTAAAACCACCTTTACCACCCTTCTAGTAGGCAAAGGTGATCTTGATCTTCTTAATCAAGTACAATTCGTACCTCTTAATCTAGATTTATGCAGGAACGCAACAGAATACAAAAATAACCATAAACATAGAAATACAGTGAAAATAAGGCTTCATTTCATTAATATCAAATCACAGAAATATGCTTACAAACATGATGGAAATAAAATAGCTAGGGTGCTGGTAGCGAATCTCTGAGAAGAGATGTGGTGACTACAGACCTCTGAATTGTATTACAATGAGGCTTGAGGGCCTATTTATTATGGAGAAACAATGGATAATTCTAAACGTCCAAAAACCTAACCCTAGGAGATGAAGCGCCAAAACTATGGGCCCCGTTTGGGTAAATTGGTGTTTCAACTTCCCAGGGATGTAACTTTGGCATACTATCTCTGTTTGGGACTTCAAAATGGCTCTGGAAGTTCAAGACCTGAAAAACTGCTAAAAATAGAAAGTTGTGAAAAAAACTAAAAGAGACAATGGTGGGGCCCCAAGTGGAATAGGCGGGTGGCCACCAATATCCACCTGGATCATTCCTCTCCCCTTAGGAAGAAATGGTCCCCATTGTGTTGAGTTCCTCCATGAGATGAGGAAACTTCTGTTGAAATTGGTCCCTAGTGAATCACTTGCCTTGGTGAAGGAGTTGGCCAGCTTTGACAACCTGATACAGCTGGATCTTCTGTCGTCGAGTGTTCTTGATTTGCATGTCCATGATACAGTCTGTGGTGGCCTGTTCCATGTAGTCTAGGTTTAACTCTTTTGGTGTGAGTTATTTTGCAATGTCAGAGGTGTCCAATAGAGGTGGAAGTAGGGACGAAGGCAGTCTACATTGAATACTGGGTGCAGACCAAGGAATGGTGGAATACTGAGCTCGAAGGCATTATTCCCTATAGCCTTGGTGATGGTGTACGACCCATATCGGAGCGGGCGAATCTTGTGGTGGGGTCCAGTGAGGCACTCCTTCTACAAATGTATCCACACTTTTTTTCCCACCTGGAAGTTGTGTGGCACCCGATGTTGATCATGTCATTGCTTGTACTTAGCATTGGCTCTGTCCAATATGTCATGAACCTATTGGCGGATGTGCTGAATGCACTCAATGAAGTTGTTTGCTTTGTTAGCTTCAGACTAGACATGAGCCGAATTGGCCTGAGGAGCTGCAAATGGCATGGCTAGGTTAATGGGACATAGTGGCTGGAATCCCAAGCCCACGGCTGTTGTCAGTTGAGCTGTGAAGAGCCTGATTATAACTGTGTTGTACATAGGGAAGGCTCTCATCCCATGTGCGTGGATGCTTTGAATTATACATGCATAGAATGTGTACAATCATACTGTTGATGATCTCTGTCTGGCCATCAGTTTAGGGATGGAAATATTTGGACTTGGTGAGCTTGGTGTCCAACATTGACCAGAGGCTGGACCAAAATGTGTTGAGGAACCTGCTGTCATGATCTGATATGATAGACTATGGGATCCCAAATTGCACCCACACTCATTCAAAGAAGAGTTTAGAAGTGGCTTATGCTGTGATATTCTTCTTGCAGGCCACCATAATGGCCATCTTTGAGAATCTATCAACGACCACGAAAACACAGTCATTTCCATGCTTAGTAGAAAGAAGGCCTGACATGTAATCCATGGAGATGGATTCCCAAGGTCGAATAGGGGTAGGTAGCAGATTATAGAGCCCTTGCTTCTTGATGGTTGGTTTGGAAATGGCACAAGCAGTGTAGGATCTGATGTACTTCCCGACATCTTGTCGAAGGTTCGACCAATAGAAATACTTCTGCAGTACTGCCACTGTTTTCTCGACACCAAAATGCCCAGCGACTCGACTGTAGTGTGCTTCCCATATCATCTTGGCACGCTCGCTTGAAGGAACACAAAGGTGTCCTAGGTGACATAAAAGTGCATCTTGGAGGTGAAAATTTGGAACATGCGTGCCCCCCAAGAGTGCCTTGTAAGTGTGGCCGAATTCTGGGTCACTCTCATAGAGAAGCGGCCAATCAGAAGTCTCGTGCCCACAAGAGTTGAGCACGGTGGTGAGCGCCACGATCGGTGGTCGGCCGAGGCAGTCTGCAACATTATTGGTGCCATGTACCACGTGTTCCATTAATTCTTCTGGATAATAGGGCCACTTCCGATGGAAATCGTTCTGCAACTTCCCTTGTGTCTGTATGAACTGCAGGAGTCGGTGGTCTGTGTGGATGAATGTTTCCTTCCCCAAAATGTAATGCTTCCATTTTCGACAAGACTGCATAATGGAATACATTTCTTTGTCATAAGTGGGATACTTTTGAACTGTGTCGAAAAATGTCTCACTGTGATATGCCATTGGATGCCCCTGTTGAGTAAGAACTGCCTCAATATCATAATCAGAGGCATCTGTCTCGATCTCAAATGGTTGTTGCAAGTCTGGTAATGTGAGCACTGGGGAAGAAAAAAGTTGATGTTTCAATTCTACAAACGCCTTCTATTGAGATTATGACCAACATAAATTTTCTTTCGCTCCTCCCTTGGTGACTTTACTCAAGGGCCAAGTGATATGAGAGAATCCCAACATGAACCTGTGGTAGAAATTATCAAGACCCAGAAAGATGCGAAGCTCTGTTAGGGTGGTTGGGGCTAGCCAATCCCGAATGACTTGGATCTTGGCTGGATCCACATGCACCCCCCTTTCATCAATAAAGTATCCTAGATATTGAACCTAGGTCATGCCAAAAGTGCACTTCTCCAAATTGGCACACAACTTGTGTTGTCACAGTGTTTGGAGGACTTCTCGGATGTGGTGGAGGTGCTCTTCCCAAGTCTGGCTGAAGATAAGAATGTCATCCAAGTATACCACTATAAATGAGTTGGTGAATGGACACAAGATGTCGTCCATCAACCTCATGAAGGTTGCGGGAGAATTTTTCAATCCGAAAGGCATGACAAGCCATTCGAAAAGGCCCTCCTTGGCTTTGAAGGTAGTCTTCCACACATCAGAAGGTTCGATTGGTACCTGGTGATACCAAGACTTCAATTCAATCTTGTTGAAATATTTTTCCCCTTTGAGTTGGTCCATAAGGTCATCAATCCATGGGATCGAGTACCTATTCTAGACAGTGATCTTGTTCAGTGCCCGATAATTAATACAGAGTCTCCAAGTCCCATACTTCTTCTATACCAACATAATCAGGCTCCCACAAGGTGATGAACTTGGTTGGATGTGACCTTTCTGCAGCAACTCCTGAATCTGCCTCTTGATTTCATCATTCTCGAGAATAGAGTGCCTATAGATCAGTCCATTGGGTAGCGGCGCACCTAGGTTCAGGTCAATGGGGTGCTTGATCTGACAGTGTAGAGGCACCCTTGTGGATGAGGTGAAGATGTCCCCGTACTCCTCCACAACCTTGTCCATTTTTTTGTTGTCGTGCAAAGGAGCCATGTCTAGAGGTCGTGGCCATAGTCTTCTTCTTTCCCTGGGGGCGGATCATCAGGAAAACAAATTTCCTGGTTTGGGAAATGAGCTTATTGCCTTTTTTTTGCAATAACCAAAGAGATAGTGGGAGGTAATGGTACCTCTGGTATCCTGTATAATTTATTTCCCAAAGTAAAAATAACAGCACGAGGCTGGGACCAATACATAGCATGTCACTTCCACAAGTATGGTTGGCCTAATAATACATCAGAAACATCAATAGGAGCAATGTCACACAATACCTCATCCGTGAAGGGCTTGATGCTATAGGGAAGGCGACACTGCTGGCTGACGTGGAGATCCTGTCCTTAGAAAAGCCACTCGATGGTGTATGGTTGTCTATGGTCGGCAAGCCCAACCACTTCACGACATCTACTGAAATGAGGTTCTTTTGGCTCCCATTATCTACAATGAGTCGTAGTGGGGAACCCTTTACCCACATCTAGGAGTGGAAGAGATGCTCTGCCTCCTCTGGATCTTCTGGTTCCTCCTTCTGGATCTTCGTAGTGGAAACAATGGAATTGGGTTCCACATCAATAATCTGCTTCCCTTTTTCATTCACCTTGTCAGGTTCTGATTCAGAAGCTCTCATCTCGTCCACCAACGACTGCTTGGCCCGGCACTCACTTGTGTTGTGAGTGGAGCTCTTATGGAACTCACACCACTTTCCCATGTCCTTCTTTGGCTTCACGGTGTTGTTCTTTGCTTGCGTCTTTGGCAAGTTGTCTTGGGCTGCCATGCCTTGGCTTTGTCCTTTGTTCTGCAGTTTGGGGGCACCTTTCCCTTGATTTTAATTCACAGATCCAAAGTCTCGCTTCTTCTGTTTGAATTTCCGCTCAATCTTGGTAGCATACCGGTATGTTGTACCAAGTAAGGAGATGTCGAGGAACTCCATTTCCTCCTGAATGTATCTGTGCAGACAACCGTGATACTTTAGCACCAAATGTTTCTCTGAATCTTTGATACCCAACTTTGTGCACAGGGTATGGAACAAATTCGTTAGCTCATGCACATCTTGATCCCTTTGTTGCTGCAGCTTGGTCCATTGTATGTACTTGTCCTCATAGCTCCCCATAGGATAGTATTGTTCCTTGATGGCATATCGGAAAGAATTCCAAGTGGGTACAACTGATAAAAGAGAGGGTTATGTCTCATCTGTTTTCTCACAGTAGGTTTCCCACTAGTCCTTAACAAGGGGAGTAGCTTTGAGGATTGTAAAAATAACCTTCTCCCGGTCAGAAAAATCATGAACCGAGAAATATCCTTCTAATAGATTCAACCACTATCTATGACATCTACATCTATTTGACCCTCAAATATGGGAATGTCAAATTTTACTTGTACCTTGAAGGGAGTCGCACCTCCAGAGTGGCTGCTGGTTGTAGATGCGCCGCCGGTGGGCAGTCATTGAAGGATCTGGGCAAAGTTATCCATCATCACATTCCTTTGTTTTTCGAGGGCCTCCTCGAACAATATTTTGATAGGATCTCCTGCTCCCTCATCTTTCTTTTTTTCCCCCATGGGCATCTGTCAGGGTTTGCGAGGCTGATCTTGCAAAGGTTCCACCAGATCGAGCCCTAACTTCTTATACCCTTACCTCATTGGGGACATGCAAATAAGGATCGAGAAAAAGAAAATTGCTCTGATACCACAGATCCGGATTTATGCAGGAATGCAACAGAATACATAAATAACCATAAACATAGAAATACAGTGGAAATAAGGCTTCATTTCATTAATATCAAATCACAAAAATATGATTACAAATATGATGGAAATAAAATAGCTAGGGTGCTGGTAGCGAATCTCTGAGAAGAGATGTGGTGACTACAGACCTCTGAACTGTATTACAATGAGGCTTGAGGGCCTATTTATTATGGAGAAACAATGGAGAATTCTAAACGTCCAAAAAACTAACCCTAGGAGATGAAGCACCAAAAATATGGGACCTATTTGGGCAAATTGGTGTTTCAACTTCCCAGGGACGTAACTTCAGCATACTATCTCTGTTTGGGGCTTCAAAATGGCTCTGAAAGTTCAGGACCCGAAAAATTGCTAAAAATAGTAATTGTGAAAAAAACTGAAAGAGATTATGGTGGGTCCCCAAGTGGAATAGGCGGGTGGCCACCAATATCCACCTGGATCACCTCTAGTGAAACATCATTTTCCCATAAACCAAAGTTAGCTCAAGTTGTTTCTACACATCCCAGTTCATCTACTGTTGTTGAAACAGAGTCTTCACAGCTACCCATGGTCACGATCCATCCAATCAGTGAGACCATACCTCCTGGACCCAATGTTGTTCAACCAAAAATAGCAGGACCCGATGTTGTTCAACCAAAAATTGATCCAGATCCTGTCTCTTCTTTGCCAGAACATTTGAATCTAGAAGTTTCACAACCGGAATTTATTCCTCCCTTGGTCATTCCACAAATTTTTGTAGCCATTAAGTCTCCCATATCACATAGTCAACCACCTGAAATATACTTTGGGCCTGACGGTGAAATACTTCCACCTGGTTTAATTGCGATTGAAGAAATCCCATAAGACGAGACACATTTAACTCCAACCCATTTTGGGGAGGACCTTTACTCGTATGAGTCTTTTCCTCAATCATTTCCATCTACTTTTATTGATCTTGTTCCTATTCAAACTCCCGTCGATCTTAAAAGGTATACATCTAGTCAAGCAACCATGCCTGAACCAACATCTTTGGTTGGGTTAGCTATTCCAATTACATCAGCTCCTGCCCTCGCCACTCCGTTGATGTTCACAACTTCACCAGAGTCATATTTTCACAGTGGCCCTATGGTCCCATCATGTTATAAATCATTATCTATAATTTACTCTAGTTCATCTTCAAAACCATGGTCTTTACCAATGTCATCATTCGGTATTTTAACTGGTAATCCTGTAGTAAGTACTGAATGTTTTGATTCTTTATACACATCATCAGGGCAATATCAAGCTGGTCCTTTTGGTTCTATTCCTTTAGGCACCATATCAAATGGACTCCCAGCATTTGGAGAGCAATATTTTCCATCTTACTATCCTCCTCATGCTGGGGGGAAACCTTTGGTCACCCAATATGACAGTACTTCATCACTTTTTGGTCAACCTAATGTCAAAATGAATGTTTGTCAATGGCATCCCACTCTTCCTATCCAACCACAAATGGTTGTACACTCGTATCAACTAGTTCAACCTGTTACACCCACATCATTATCGCTTGTCAATACATCTTTACCCTTGTTACAGAATCAAAATGTTGTACACCAACCTTATCAAGCAAGTCCTTAAACTCAATATCATCAAATGTTGGGTCCACAGACTCCAAATCCTTTGGCTAATTTACAACAACCTGTATCCAGAATCATTTATTCATAAGCTAGTTTACCATTTTATGGGATGTCACAATCGCAACCTGGTTATACCTATCAATTGAATCTAAGTTATCCTAATTTGGGTTATAACATTGGTGGACAAACCCCTTGGCAACCTTAGGCACAAATGCCTCAAACTTCATTTCAAAAAGTATCATATCCAGGTTTTGGTCAACAAAATCCTCAAAATTTTTCTTTTCAAAACAACCCCTATCCGGGTTACTAGCAGCATATTCCTAATGCTGGTGCTCAAAGGCATGTTGCTCAAGAAATTCCATCTTACCCTGGCTATGCTCAACCTGACCTTAATAAATAGTTTCCTTTTGTCGCAACTTTAGAGTTACCAGATTTAATTCAGTTAACCAATGATCCAATCAACTATGCTCCTTGGTGGGCGATGATACCCCACAAATTACCCTCAGATATTCCTAAGTTCAATGGAAACCCTGGAGAGGATCCGTCGACTCATGTCATGACTTATCATTTATGGTGTTCATCAAACTCCCTGAATGATGATTCTGTTCGACTACGTCTTTTCCAGTGTACGCTCACAGGTCTGGCTGCAAAATGGTACATTGAGTTACCTAGAGCTTCTTTTGATAATTTCACTGCCCTAGCTACTATATTTTTTACTCATTTCCAGTTACCTATCAGATATGAAACTGGAACAAAAATCTTGAGCAATTTCAAACAGAGTAATGCTACTCACATCCCTGATCATATTCATGAGTGGCGTCGCCGTCGTAGAATGGTTAAGACATTTGTTCTGGATAAGCTCCTTGCTGAATGGTTCATTAAGTCCCTGTTACCATCTATAACCGATGATGTGGCTAAGGGTGGCGTCATCATAGAAGAGCAAGTTATCACTCCTGCCCAATATTTAGGCTTGATTTACACTCAGTCTGGCATGCTCTATGAAAAAATTCCTAACGCACCGAGATCTAATTTCAATGTTCCTCCTCAATTAAAGGACTCTCATGCTAGAGACAGATTGATAGGCACTGCAAGCACACACCACACTACTGCATCTGATCCCGCTCTTGCTTTCGAAATTAATGCCATGTCGTTTGACAAAGGAAAAATTGACAAGAAACCCGGAAGTAAGAAAAATGGGAAATCAAAGAAAAAGAAAACTTCTAATCCACAGGAAAGATAATTTGATCAATCGTCTGGACCTCATAAACCTCATTATCCATGCATAATCTGTAATGAGGAACATTTTGTTAAGGATTTTCCTCACCACGCTAAAGTCTAAAAAATCATCAAGAATTTTCATGCGTCAACTATGTTGATAGACCCATTTCCAAATCCAAACACTAATTTGGTTGCTACGGATCTAGCTTCTAGTTCCCAAGTGTTAAGGTTATCCACAAAACCTTCAACAGATATTTTGGTGTCAATGCGTAATAAAGATTATGGTAGTAAGGCCATTGATCAACCTACTACCTCAACTACAAATCCGTCTATGGAATTAGTAACGCCTACTATTATTCTTGAATTGAAAATCAAGCCACCAAAGGGAGTAATTCACAAATCGACATATAATCCTCGAGCAACAGCTGCACAAATTTATAATATAGTTGACAATTTGGCTCAATTCCATTCAACTATGTCTGCTCTTGAGGTATTACAAAATTGTCCCTCCCAAAAAAAAGCTTTATTATTGTCTATTGGTGGAATTGATTTGACTGATTCTAATCTTGTCGTCTTTAATCATACGGGCTATGTGCCGCAACTACCAGCAGAATTGGCATTCTCCATATAAGTAAATGTTCTCAATCACCTTGTTCATCGCACTATTATTGATGAGGGAGTATCTACATGCATTATGTCTCTAAATTGTTGGAAGTCACTTGGCCCGTTGCACTTATCACAATCATCAACAACGTTGAAGGCTTTTGATGGATGAAAATATAAACCTTGTGGTATTATTAATAACCTACATGTTGAACTAGGGGGAAAAAAAATGAATGTTGATGTCGAGGTTGTTGACGGGCCTCTTGAATATAATATTTTACTTGGATGGCCATGAGTATATGCGATGACTGTAATTGTTTCTACATACTTTAGAATGATTGCCTTTCCACATAAAGGTACAATCACAGTCATTAATTAGATAACCTTCTTTTCCTCTTCTTCACAGTTAACTGGAAGCGTTCTGTTCATTCACATACCCCAACTAGAACTTCAGAACATTGGTGTAGGAATCTTAAAGTATTCCACTCTTATGGGAACCTTTGCATTACCGATGCCCGCAACCTGGGAAAAAATTGCAAGTATAGATACCTGCTACATGATATCTTCCACTCTATCTGGCTTAAGGAAGAGTATGATTGATTCTGATATTGCTACATTTGATGAATTTTTACCGCCCAGCCCTATTGAGTTGGCATAGTAATCAATCTATCTAGCTTGGGCAGAAAATATGAAATCAATGTCGCTAAGTGTTTGGGTTGATCGTTCCTTAGATTTTGGTACTCCATCTGATCCATTTTCCTCAATTTTTTTGACAGATGAAAATATTTTGGAAGCTATGATGTCAGAAGGAGAACCATGGGAAGATTATCATCATCGTTCCCATCTTCTTGATTATGAAGAAAACTATCTTAGTGAACTATATCACCCATCAATCAAAAATTCCTTTTCGAATTCTTTACCAATTAATTTAATCGATTCTGAGCGAAATCTGTCAAATATTGAAGAAACAATTTCTATTGATATTTCGACCAAACCTGGCGTTGTAGAAAATATTCATGTTGGTGTATCTTGTTATCCATCAAAACTCGAATCATATCGCTCTCTATTTCATGAATTTCGTGATGTATTTTCTTGGTATTACGAGGAAATGCCAAGCATAGACACTAGTATAGTTGAACATACTATTAATATGTATCATGATTTCAAAACGGTGCGTCAACAACTTCATCCTGTTCATCCAAAGAAATTCGTTGCGATCAAAGCAAAAGTTGAAAAAATTTTGCGTGCTATTTTCATTTACCCTGTTCCACTGACTGAGTGGATTTCTAATATCGTTCCTGTCATGAAAAAACAAGGAACCATTAGAGTGTGTGTTTATTATCGGGACGTTAATCATGCTTGTCCAAAAGACAACTATCCTACTACCTTTATCAACCAGATTATTGACGATTATGCTGGATGCAAAATATTTTTGTTCATGGATGGATTTTCTGGCTATAATCAAATCAATATCCACCCAAAGGATCAACATAAAACATAATTCATCTGTCTCTTGGGCACATTTTCTTATAGGAAACTTCTGTTTGGTTTAAATAATGTTGGGGAAAATTTTCAGAGAGTAATGGATTATGCTTTCAATGACATCAAGCACATAGTTCAACCGTATCTAGATGATTTACTAGCACATTCACAAAATTGGACTGATCACCCAATGGATTTGAGAGCCATTTTCTTATGCTGTAGACACTAAAAAATATGCCTCAATCCACATAAATGTGTGTTTTGTGTTGGTTCTGGTCGTCTGCTTGGATTCGTAGTCTCAAAAGAAGGAATTCGAATAGACCCATTGAAGGTTCAGTCCATTCTTGATTTGCCTGCGCCATCAAATTTACTTCAGATACAGAAAATTCAGGGAAAGGCTAACTTCCTAAGAAGGTTCATTCCAAACTATGCCAAAACGGCTAAAGGATTTACTCGACTCTTGAAAAAGGAGGTTCCCTTCCATTGGGACCAAGTTGCACAAGCTTCTTTTGATGTTTTCAAGGATACTCTTGTCCAAGCATCATTAATGTATCCCCCTAATTATCAAAATGATTATTTCCTATATATCTCCACGGATGAAACGGCCATTGGTATGGTATTGGTCCAAGTAGAAGATGGAATTGAACATCCAATCTATTATTTAAGTCGTAATCTCAATGAAATGGAAGTTAAGTACTCATACGTAGAAAATCTTGCCTTGGCAACTGTTCAAGATGTCCAAAGATTTTGCCATTATATCCTGCTTTGAAAAACCACTATTGTTTTGGATTGCAACCCCATGAATTATATCTTATCACATCAATTGTTGGGGTGGAAATATTCAAAATGGATTGTCATTTTGCAGGAATTTTATTTGGAATTCATCAAATCCAAGTCAAATAAATCTTTAGTTTTGGTTGAGCTTCTTTGTGACCTTCCCCATGATAGTACTGCAACTACGTTGAAACCATCAATTCCTGACGAGTCTTTATTTTTTATTGGATCATATGATCTTTGGTATGGGGATTTCATCATTTATCTCCAAACCCAAACTTTTCGACCTGATACCTCTCGCTCTGAACAACGACGTATTCGATACCAAGCCAAAGATTATCTTATCTTTGGCGATACACTTTATCGTCGTGGTGTCGATACCATTTTAAGGAGGTGCCTCACTCATGAGGAGGTCGAAAAAGTTTTAAATGATTGTCATGTTGGGGCTTATGGTGGACATTTATCTAGATATGCTACTGCGTAGAAGATACTTCGCACCGGTTACTTTTGGCCTACTATTTTTCGAGATTGCATCCTCGTGGTCAGAAGTTGTCATGCGTGCCAGATTTTTTATCGTAAAATCCGCAAACTGCCACCGCAAATGCATCCTGTTGTCTCTGTGGGACCATTTTTGAAATGGGGTATTGACTTCATGACCTGTAACCCTCGTTCGTCCAGGGGGCATGGTTATATTATTGTCGCAGTAGACTATTTTACCAAATGGGCCGAAGCGATCCTACATTCAACAACATGGGACACACAACTGCATTGTTTTTCTTTAATCATGTTATTGCATGGTTTGGGGTCCCACAGGTTATAATTATAGATCATGGGAAGCATTTTCGCAACCACATGAAGTTTGAATTGACTGCCAAGTTAGGATTGTCACATGATAATTCTACTCCTTATTATCCACAATAAAATGGACAAGTTGAGGCTATCAATAAGATTCTCAAACGTATGCTTTAATGAATGATAGGAGTTCGTAAAAGAAATTGGCATTTGATATTGTACTCCGCCTTATGGGCATATCAAACCTTGGTGAGAAACACGACTGGATTTACTCCTTTTCAATTGGTGTATGGTCTGGAAGCTATCTTACCAATCCAATGTGAAATACCATCGTTAAAACTTGCAATAGACTTGTTACCTGACACCTCAGAAGAAGAAGCACGTCTCCTTAACCTCATCCATCTTGATGAAATGTGTTGTGAAGCCCAATTGGCCAACGAAGCGCATAAGAGACGTATAAAGACACAATACGACAAAAATGTCCAACCTCGCATTTTTTCATAGGGCGACTTTGTCCTTCTTTACAATCAAGAAGTTGACGTAATAGGTACAGGGAAAATTGAGCCATTATGGCATGGCCACTATATTGTCAAAAAATTTCTTGCTAAAGGTGCCTATGAGTTGGTTGATTACGATGGAATTCCATTGGCGCAGCCTAGAAAGGGGTTTTATCTGAAACATTACTATGCTTAATCATGAGCGTAGTAATATTTTTTGTATTATATTGTATATATATGTTGTTGATTTGAATTCACTATATTAGTTTGTTTTTAGAGTTTTCTTGACATTAGCAATCCACTTTTCATTTCATTGCAGATGTCTGAATCTTCAGAACCATTTGTTGGATATGCTGATGGTGCTAGTCGTAGTACGCAGAATCTATCCTCTGCAGTGTGGGCCATTTTCTCTCCGAATGGCGAGTTAGTGAGTTTTCAAGGGATTTTTATTGGTAGATCGACGAAAAATATCATTGAGTATATCGCATTGATTGAACTTATATCTGATGCCATTTCATTTGGTATTAACCACATAATCATAAGGTTAGACTCACAACTTGTGGTATTACAACTTACTACTATTTATACTATTAGAAATCCAGCACTGCATAGATTGTTCCTAAGAGTTCGAATTTTGGAAAGACATTTTGATTTTATTAAATATCAACACATTTCCAGAAATTTGAACACATTGACTGATTCATTAGCTAATCAAGTTTTAGACAGACATTTGCAACATATGTAAATACAACATTCACATCATTGAATAGGATTGCGCAATAAACATAGGAAAAACTCTGAAATCATATAGATAGATAGTTATAGGTTTTTACAAAATTTGTGCCCAAGACACATTGGTCATCTGACCTCAAAATGTATGAAAAATGTCACAATTAAACTAGTGGTGCTCGTGGTAACATGCTATAGATCTAAATATCCTACGGAGTAACCGCATCTAGTGGTTAGGAACCCAAATAGTGTGTCTTTGCAGTCACATTGGTAACTCTTTGATCCGGTTATCCAGAATCTCGAAGGTCAACCCCTCTATGTGCTGCCGAAGCTCAGCCAGACCCTCAGCCATATCAAGATCCTGAAGGACTGCTCTCCTGACAACCCTCTCTGTTAGCGCATCTGCTTCTCGCTCTAGTTCCTCTACTGGTTGAACATGACTAGCATCTGCATTACATCAAACATTTAGTTTAGTCTTGGGAAAACATCAAAAATCCAAAAACATTGTATAAACATTAGGAAAATAAAAAACATGATCAAAACATTCTTACCCATTGTACCCCACTGAGCGCCTTCTGGTAATGCTAAATATGGATCTCCTCGGAAATCAACGCCTGTGTATGCATACTCATCAATGGCAACAATCTGTCGCCAGAACCAGTCGAAGAACGCAATCGAGAACACAATGGTAGAATGGCATGCATTTCGACCCATTAGTTCTACCCATCTTTGCATCCTCGGATCTCTAGGACTAGCTATATCCAATGTCACATGTTGTGGATGCATCAGTGGAATCCGTTCCAAAGCGAAGGATATAAGGATTGAAACATAACTGAAATTATTCTTCCTTCCACCCTTTTCTTTGTTCAGTTGTTCCTTTATCTGAGAAAGAACAACTTCAGACCAGTTGAAGACTGTTGGCTCCAAGCACTCTAGCACGTACTGCATATACAACCTATTTGCTACATGTAGTGTAATGGTGCTAGCAAGTTTAGCGATTGTGAAAAGGATAGTTCTTAAAGGAAAATATCTAACATCCCAGATGTTTATCTTTCCATCTTTGCTTGGCTCTTCCCCTAGATAGAAATGCTGCAGAATATAATCTCTCACAGTATCCCCTCCAACAATAGACCCTCAGAGTGAAATTGGAAAGCCTCTCCTCGACAAACTTGTGAGAAAGTATACATCCTCAACTGTTATAGGAACCACTTGGTTCTGAATTTGAAATTCCTCAATAACTGGATCCCATGTTCGAACTAAGAACTCCAAGAGTTCTATTTGTTGCCTCATCCCTGACAACCTGAAGTACTTAAGTAGTCCACAATCTCGTAGGGCTCTTACTGTACCTGGATCATTTAGGGCAATCATATCCCATTCTTCATGTTCTCTTTCCCTCCATGTAATCTTCATTGTAATCCAATGGAAACCTGAAATACAACCATAAGATCCATTAGATTCCATTCATTGCAAAAAACTAGGCAAATTTTGGGCATAATGAGAAAATCAAAAATTTAGATTACACCCAACGCACTCCCTAACAAGATAATGTGTGTTGCATGTGCAAGTACCCTTCACTGTACTTGCTATGCAATGTAGGTTTCAACATTCAAGGGTGTGTTGCCCTCTTTTTGGGCAGAATTTAACCTAGGGGCCTTAAAACCATGAAAATTTACAGAATTTGGAAATGAAATGAATACTAAAGGAAAGAGGGGGTTCATGGCACTAACCTGGATCAAACGGAAATGAAATCCATCCATAGAAACGAGCGCAATCAATAGCTAAATTTCAGGGGAAAAATCAGGTTCAAAGCTCCAAAATGCAAATGGTAACTATGGAATGGTAAAAATGAATAGTGAAACTACTTTTAATAGTCATTTAATTATTTAAAAATTAAATTTGTTGCTATGAATATAGTTTTATTATCTTTTTAATCATGAAACGGGTATTTTTAATCCATTTGATGTTGCTCTGAAACAGGTCGTACAACTCTGACAAATAGATTGGTCATGCAGATTTATTTCTAGAATGATTTGACCACAAAGCATACTTTTTCTCCTTGTTTTTCGAGCTTTGTTAAAAACGAAAAATGATTTGAAGCACACTTTATCTCTTTTTCGAGCTTCAATAACAGCGAAAAAGGAACCCTGGAGTCTTCTTTTAGCTCTTTTCAGACTCCGATAATGTGAAAATATTGCCGAGCACTTGTCTTTTCAAGCTCGTAAAAGTAAATGAATTGATATCTATGTAGTATAAGTTTAACCCTTTTCTAGACTGAGATGGATTATTTACGAAAAATGAATACCTTGGTTGAACGTGACTAAAGAGGTTCTCTCAGATATTATTTTACACTTATTCGGATCTAAGCGACAACTTTACGAAAAATTACTTATGGAGTTTTCTTTTGTCCTCTTTTTCAAACTCTCTAAATATGAAAACGGACCGAGCTATCACTGTCGTTAAGCTCATTAAAACATAAAATAGCGATGGGCTTGTCGATCATGGAAATAATCGAGTTTCATTCATCGCTAGACTCGTTAAATTATTAAATAGTGATACATTATTCACCTGAAAGGGTTGAATTATAGATCAAGAAAATGTTATCCTCATCAAGCTTGTTAAAAAATAAAGAGGTACAAGTTGAAAAATGACTGGGGAAAATTTGGGAAAAGTGAGTAGAATTCCTTATGGTAGCAAGTCACTCTTGAACATGACACTTCCTTCACTCCATGTCCGTGACTGTTTGGGTTGGGTAATATTCTTGACGATTTATTCATACCTATGGTTCATCATACCTTCACTTCAGTTTTGGGTCAATGCTGCCAACTCATCTCAGTGTCGCCGATATGTTCAAGAGAAGTCATCCAGTAGAATACTCATCCATCTGCAATACTCATAAACCTTCATTCTCATGACCGTCATCCCTGAAAATTGCTATATCAAGTCTCGCCCTTGTCTCCGAAATTATTAACTCCCATTTCGCAATAAGGTGACTTCCTGTCGACGAAAAATTAATATCCAGGAAGTTCACTTAGAAACATCTGATTCCAGTACCATGAGGCTTGTTACAACATCGACAAGATCCTCGCTTCTAGAATTTTAACCGAAATATTTTGTTTGGCTTTCGAAATCAAATCATCTATTCACGCCTTACGAAATGCACTGCAGTACCTTGAGGGCCATTGACATTAATGGTGGTTCTCTAACATTTGTTAACAACTCACATCATTGGCTGGTAATCAAACGATGTCTTTCCATGTTCGACTATAAATCATATATTCGCATGACTAGACTTGTATCGGAATGATCGAGTGAATGAGATAAGAATACCTAGATCCAGTTTCAACCATCCGGGCTGCGTTTTCAAGATTGTTGTACACATCATCTATATGGTGACCTTACATATAGATTGTCATCTGAACATGGGCCTATATCTATAGGCATGTCTGCATTGGGCAACATTCCAATGAATACGACTTTCTGAATTATGTACATGTTATTAGATTGTTTATGTGTTGAACATGGGAATGCCTAACCTCAGCAATTATGATCAAAGATGATATATCATGATGTAATGTATTGTAAGATTGATTCAAGTGACCACTCCGCTTCATCTCCAGCCCCTCACAGTGTAAAGCATCTCAATTAAATGTTATTATTATTATTTTGACTTCATTGTTTAGGGGAAATTTGTTATAGGTAAATTTTGACATCATTCCCAATGACCTGGTTAACTGGGCATCATCTCTAGGACCAATGAATAAGGGTCTATAATCCCCTATCATTTCAAGTTGCTATATGCCCTAAGACAAAGAACAAGACAAATCATACATGACTTTCATCAAGAAAAGGTTTCCAAGATTTGAAGTTTATAATATATCATATGAGAGCTCATCAACGTTGCCTCTAAAGGGATTAAGTGTGTTGCATATGCAGGTAGCCCCATGCAAGGCTTCTCTACAAATCACTTCTCGACATTCACAGTTGTGTTGGTCACATTGGGAGCAAAATTCTCATTGTTTCGGAATCTCCACTTGGTCAGTGCTTTCTATAAGAGTTCACATGTGTCAAGCTTTGAATCCATGTGTCCATTTGACATCTACAAGATTGGGAACATGTCTTGCCTATTATTGTAAAGTCATTGATTGTAAAACGACCTTCAAATCCTCTATAAATTGAGCATAGATCTTAGTGTTTGAGAAGGAAGAACTTGAGTAGAGAAATGCTGGTGAAATTTCAATTAAGGGTTAGATTTGTGTAACAGTTGCTGGAGATATTTATATTGTGATGAGGTTGGGATGCTGCTGGAGATGGTCACATCAAATCAGTCACTAGGTTGTAACCTCCCCTTCTATCATTAATAAAGAGTACAACTTACTTTTCCCTATATGCATTTGTATTGGCTTTGATTTTCCATATTACAAGATCTTAGTTGATGTATATGGTTTATGATTTACTGATTTAGAAAAATAACTTGAATAGACATCTGTATTATTTGTATCTTCTGTTGTTTAGCCTTTATTCTTGCAGGAAAGACTTTGCACAACTGGCTTGAATTTGAAGCTACAATAGAAGCGACAAAAGGAGTCATTTGGAAGCGTTTGGAATCCAAGTAAGCCTCCAATCCATTCTGTGTGTCTGTTCTTAGTTAGGAAAAGTAGTCGTATAGTCTTTAATCTGTTGTTCTAGATTAGCACCTGTCTAGGGAAGCATGTTTTATCCGTAATTCACAATTTTTTCGAACATACACCTATGCATTAGGCTAGGCCAACCTCCCGAGGTTAAGCCTATGCTTAATATTCTTCAACTGAAGGAGAAAATGGAAGAAGGGACAACAGGACAATCCTCCAACAAATCACCCCTTTAATTTATATTTCTTTTTTAATTTTATTTACTTTAAGGAGATTTGTTTGAAACCTCCTGAGTTTTTATTGTAATGACTATTTTAAGACTTATTAGTTTTATATTTAAACCCCTTCATGTATTTTAAGGAGGGGTCCTAAAATTTTGAAAAGAAGAATTCACTAATGTTGCACTTCTGTACTCTTAAATTTTTCCGAATAGAAAAGACTGGACTGAGATTTATTTATCAAATGAAGTGAGTAAATATATTTTTATCTTATATGTTTAATTTGAGTTTCAAATGAGAATTAGTTCATTGATATTATGATGTGTTGCTTTATATATTTGTTTGAACATATATTGACATTAATTAACTTTTGAATGTGTTATGCTATTATCATTTATATGTATATGCAATACATGCATTTTGTAAAAGTTGTGATATAAGCTTCATTAAATTGATTTAATTAACTTCTTACTTAAATTAATTATCTTAAATGTTTTTCATATTTCTAAATGAATGTATGATCTTTATTTACACTCATTCAAATATTATTGTGTAGATCGCACAAAGAAAAGGTTTCATACCAGGATAGATAGAGATAAATCTAGGTGTATAGATATAAATAAGTAGATTTACTGTTTATTGCAAGCTTGCTTGTTTCCCCATCTATTAAATTCCACTTATACATAAAATCATGTAGAAATTTCACCCCCACCTTGGTTTTCAGTTTCACCTTATCACTCCCATTTAGTTAAATGCCCTTTCTGATAGCCATACATTCAAAAATTCTAGAAAAGAAATAAATTTATGAAAACACAAATTTGGAGATTTCACAAGTGCTCAAAATGCAGAAATATAAACACGGGAAAATAGAACAAGCACACACAAAAAATGACAGTGATTTTTGGTCAATGAGACCTTGGAAAAACCCCTACAACTCTTGGGGAAAACAAGCTTGAGAGATATTTTTTATTTCTAAAAACGCTTTTACAGAGAAATAAAAATACACACTGAAGTTCCAGCAACCACAAATTTACTTATCTCGTTTTCCGTGCTTGACCTCCACCTCGGAAAATGTGCAACAACAAAACAAAAATTTTATAGCATTAAATGTTGTACAGAAAAACTTGAAAATTATGTCGAAACATATGTACGGAATGCCTCGAAATGTGTGCTATAATAGTGCTAAACGATGCCTTGATTTCTGTGCTGAAACTCAGCAGTACGACCCTCAAAATTTGTGCCTAAAAATGCTACAATAAATGTTGTACCTTCTCTCCTTGATTTTTGTGCCAATATGCCTTGAAAATTGTGCCTCTATCCTACTATACAGACTGCTGAAATAATGCCTCGGGATGCATGCCAACATTTTTTGCTCTCCTTATCTTCTTCTCTGCACAGAAAATTTCCTTTGCTCTATTTCTCTTTTTCTCTCAATCTTCTCATGAAAGACTAAAGTGATATTTTCCTCTTCTCCTCTCCTTTTTACCCTAAGTGACCTTTTGGCTAACCCTAAGATATAATGGCTGAGATTAATTTAGATCTAGGGATGAGAATAAATGTGCATTTAATTCTCACTTTCTATTTTTTAACTCACCCACTTAAATAAAGACCCACTTTTCCTTTTATTTCCATAGTCACTTTTTCACTTTCTAATTTTTCAATGACTTTAATAAAGTCACTTAAAAATTAGATTGTAACTTTACCACTTATAAAGTCATTTTTTAAATAAATTGACTTTACCACTTATAAAGTCACTTTAGGATAAAAATACAAACACATTTGGACACTTTTCCCTAGGCCAAAGATCAAAGCCTTAGGAAACCAATTCTCCTCTAGTACCCAAATTTTAACACTCCCTCTTACCGAGGAAAGTGTTCCTCACCACTCCCATCTTGTCTCTGAAGTAGACATGCTTTCCCCATGGTAAGGCTTTGGTAAAAATGTCCATACCTGCTTATCTGTGGAAACATACTCAAGCTTTACAGCTCCCTTCTGGACATAGTCCTTGATGAAATAATATTTGATCCCGATATGCTTTGACCTGTCATGAAAAATAGGATTCTCCGTGAGTTTAACGCAACTATGATTATCATATTAAATCACTGAAGGTCTCAATGCGTGACCAAATAGACCAAACAACATCTTGCGAAGCCATATGGCCTCACAAATAGCAAAAATGGTTGCCATGTACTCTGCTTCTGCTGAAATCACTACAACTGATTGTTTCTTCTGGATGAACCACAACACAGCTGCCGAAACCAACCCAAAACAACACCTGAAGTGATCTTCCTATCAGAATCACAACTTTCCCAATATGAATCAGTGCACCCTTCCAGTCTCACTCCATCTCCTTGTATATAATCTAGACCAAAATCCACTATCCCCTACAAGTAACGAAGAATGTGTTTTTCCACCACCCAGTGCACTCTCCTGGGCTCACACGTGAACTGGCTCATCATGTTAATTGAAAATCATATATTTGGTTGACTGTTGACCAAATAAATTAATGAATCAATCAGTTTTCTGTACAAAGCAGGATCCACCAACTCGGAATCTGAAGCATGAAGCTTCTTCCAGTTAGTGATCATAGGTGTAGACATGGGTTTTCAATCCTCCATATGAAATCTGCTAAGAATGTCCACAATATACTTCCCCTATCCTAGGAATAAATGCCCCTCCTCCTGCCACACCTCCAATCCAAAAAAGTAATGCATCAAGCCAATTTCCTTCATCTTAAACTTTGAAGCAAGATCTCTCTTGCAGCCCTCAATCAGTCTCTCTGCACATATAATGACCAAGTCATCCACATACAACACCAGAATGAGAGGCTCCTCACCTACCACAATGAAGTATAGGTTCGGATCAACATCACTTTTTTTGAAACCCAACTGTTGCAAGTACGTATCAATCCTCGAGTACCAAGCTCTAGGAGCTTGCCTTAGGCCATAGACTGCCTTCTTCAATATGCATACATGGTACTCCTTCCCATGCACCTCAAATCCCTGTGACTGCTTAATATAAACCTCCTCCTGTATGAATCCATTGAGAAATGTGGTCTTCACATCCATCTGGTGTATCTTCCAACCCCTCTCTGCGGCTATTGATATAATGCAGCGAATGGTAGTATATCGAGCCACGGGAGCGAATGTCTCCTCATGCTCAACTCCCTCTACCTGTGAGAATCCTTTCACCACAAACCGAGCCTTGAACTTCTCAATGCTGCCATATGCAGCATGCTTTAACCTGTAAAGCCATCTAGAAGTAACCACTAATTTACCTTTAGGCCTCGATACCACCTCCCAAACATTGTTCTTCATGATAGAATAATACTCCTCTTGCATGGCCTCTCTCCAGACCTACTGGCTAACTACCTCCTTGTAGCTAGAAGTTTCAGAATCAAGGATGCTAGTGATTAATTCCATATAGCTATGAAACCACTCAGGTTATTTACTCTCTCTAACCTGTTTCTTTGGCCCAACAATAGATGTGGCCTCGTGCAAGGTGTTCTGAAGCCACTTAGGCTTCCTCTTCCCTGAGCACACTTCTCCCATGGGAGTGAAAGAATCCTCATCATCATCAGAAGCCTAAACTCCTAAATTTATGCCAACTGACCTCATGCATGAACCTATGCTTGTAGATGTTGAAGTACCGTGTGAATTGTCCATCAATGGGCTACCCTGTGAACTTCTCTATCGACTGCTCTGCATGTTTCCCGAAGCACCACCCATCTGACTCTGAGAGCCACTACACACTAATGGACCTAACACTGTAATCGATGTGCTTCCTGATCCCTATCCATTGGATCCCTGTGACTGACTCAGTTTCTCCTGAGGTTCTGGTGAATCCAGATGCTCTAACTCTCGTGACCTCCTAAAAGCTCTCTCCTTGAATTTCACATCCCGCCTAACAACAACTTTTCTCTTTTCAAGAATATAAATCCGAAAGGCTTTCGAGGTCTCGTTGTAACCCACAAAGATACCCTTGTTTGCAGTGGTCTCTAGCTCAGTCCTCTTATCTTTGGGAACATAGGAGTATGTAATGCACCCAAAGATACAAAAGTGACCAACATCAGCCTTCTTCCCATAAAAAGCCTCCTCCTGAGTCACATCCTATTTTTCAAGTACACAGCAGTATTGCAGGCCTTTTCCCACAAAACAAAAGGTAAACCCTGATCATGAAGCATGGATTTGGCAGCCCCAACGATGGATATGTTCTTCCTCCCTGCAAACCTGTTCTACTGGGGGTTGTAAGGAACTGTGAACTCCATCTTAATGCATGCCTCCACACAATAATAAAAAAACTCACCAAGGGTATACTCCCCTCCAATGTCCGACGTGAGGACCTTGATCTTCCGACATGTCTAGGTCTCTATAAGAGTTTTGAACTCTTGAAACCGTTTGAACACCTCATTCTTGGTCTTTAAGAAATACATCTAGGTCGTCTTGGAGTGATCATAAATGAATAAAACATAGTACTCATAGCCACTAAAGGATACATGAGACATCCGACCACTCACAACAATATGAATCAAGTCAAGAATCCCTGTGAATCTACTATTACTGCTGGGAAAACGGGATTTGGAAAATTTCCCCATAGCACATCCTCTGCACACATCAAGGTGATCAGAACTGAAATCTGGCACACCAGTGGTGATATCCTGCAATTCCTCAAGGCCTCATGATACATGTGCCTCATCCTACGGTGTCAAATCTCACACAAATTTGAACTACTATATCTGCTATTGGCACTGCTACTCAATTCCATCAGTGGCTAGAATGAGAACTTGTACACCTTGGCATGGAACACACCAATCAGTCTAGTTGAATCAGCTAGAGTGTCCCCAGGGTATATAAGCACCTGCCCTCTCCTAAAAAACACCTCATACTCCATATCCTCAAGTGCGGAAACAGATATAAGGTTCTTCTTCATTCTAGGCACATATAGAACATTTGACACTTTCAAGGGAGGTTTGGGCTCCCTATCAAATGTCAATGTCCCCAAGCCGAATTTTATAACAATGTTATCATCTTCGAGTACTACCTCAATATCAGTGCCACTATCTGAAAGCTCCAAGAAGTAATCTCAGACTCCTGTCATATGACGAGAAGCCCCATTGTCAACATACCAAATACTAGAAGATGCTTTGCTAATGGAGGGAAGTGCACACTCCCTCTAAACCTGCATGGTAGGTGATCCTAAAATAGTGGCCTATGAACCAAAACTCCCAATCAAAGCTCTCCGAGAAGCCCTCTATCTCTGCAGAAGCTACCATGGTCTTGTCCTTTCCCTTCTTATTCTTCTTCTCCAAACACACAACTGCATAGTGTCCCAACTTCTGACAATTCCAATGTTTGACTTTTGAATAGTCCCTCTCATTGATTTGTTGCTTAACTTTACCTTTGCCTTTGCCTCCACCTCCACTTTTGGAAGCTTGATTCTTTCATTTGCCCTTCTTACCTCTTGCTAACAATGCTACATTTTCATCCTCCTCCGCTTGTTTGGCTGCCACAAGATGGTTCTTTCTGATCTCATTATGAATGCAATCATCCCACAACCTCTCCCAACTCAAAAGGTTTTCTCGTGCAACAATGCCATCCACAAAACTCTCCCAAGTCTTAGGAAGACTGATTTGAATGCGGAATGACAAGATATTTTCTAACTCTTGACAAAATGAGAATGGCAAGTGAATTAACTAAGACAGTTGTTTGTAAGTGATTTTAATTACTTAGCTCAAATTGTTTTTAGATATAATTCGTTAATGTTAAAGTTTAACAATTATGAATCATGCATAAAAGTAAAATCATAAGACAACAAGGATTAGTGATGGAGTTTTTCCCTCCTGGACTACGTCTCCGGGTCCGCTTCAGAAGTGTGCGACCGTTGTATTGATAAAACCAAGAGAAAGAGGACTACAATGATCTATCAGTTGACAAGTGCCCAACATCACTATTGATGTTGCAGAATGAAATTCTCCTGACGAGTCTTTACATATATAGTCTCTTTTATTTGATGGGTCTTTAATCGACCAAGAAAATCTGATAATGAAGTGCACACTCTAACTGATGGACTGAAGCATATGGACCTTTAGCACCATGGTAGCTGAACTGAGTTTTTGAAGATTCAAGTGATCTCGTTGTTCTTCAACGAACTTCAATTTTGTATCTAGGCAGGAAAAAGAGCTCTCATACTCAAAAATATACCTGCAAAACCAAAAACTATCTCTACAAAGTGTTCTTGTGCTTCTTCAAAAAGCACTTCTTCTTAACTTCTCGAGAACCTCTCTCTCTTCCTCATGACAAAACATTATTTATCTATTTTTATAAGATGAGGGCCAATAGAAATGGCATTAAACCATTATCTTTATCTTCATATCTCAAATATTTATTGGTTTTAATATAGACTCCATTTTTAACATTTATTTAATGAATCATTACCCTTTCCAAGCCTCTTATCCCATCATGGATCTCTTCGAAATTATCCACAACAATAATCAGATATAGGTGTTCTCGGCCTTATTGACACCTATGGCATTGGGATAAGGTGTTCATTTAAAACAACGCCATTTTCCATGCATTAAAACCCATTTTAGACTTTAGGATATAACTTATCTGCTAGCGATCTGGCAAACGGTGTGGAGGTGAACCATCGGCATGTGAATAGTCGAATTTCCTGGTGGCTAACTCTGTGGTTCTAGATCTGGCAGTTGACTCTGACATTTACTGTAACATCTGCGTGTGATAGCAGATCTAACTGGCGGTCACGTTTTTAAAACCCGACAATAAAGTTTCGGCTTATCCCTTAACATCCACCTTGTTCACATGTGACTCCTTGACAGTTGATTTGAGCTGGAAGATACCGTTGCTGTGACATTTTCCACTATGGTTAACTCCATTCACATGGCTTTCCAATAGTCACCATATACGGTTTCTGGCTGACGGCTTCCAACTCTGCTCACATGATTCTCAACGGTTTTTTTCCTGAGCACATGGAACTCTGGCGTGGCCCTTCTTGATACGGTTAGACTACTATTTAAACTGCGGCTTTCAAACTTGACATAAAATAACTATGGTTAACCTTTGTCACATGACAATGGTTCTTCTGATACAGTTTATTCGATTGTTTAAGCATTACATTTATTTTCTAATATTTTTACATTGTTTGTCAAGGATTTGACATTAGGTTATAGTTCTAAGCCCGAAAGTGGGTTATTGCATAGTTTTAATACCATGCACCTATAATTCTTAGGTTAAGTTTTTAGAACTTAGGTTTTAGAACTAGGACTTAGTGCTAGGTTTACAATTAGTCCTTTCACCTTAGGATTTATCCTTAGGTTTACAATTAGGACTTAGACATAACCTTTACATCATCTTTTGCCATGATATCAAGACTATAGTCACTTAGGCATTTTTTAGATTTTAGTCTTTTAACAAATGTTTCTAAGACTAACATTTTTGCCTAACACTTAACACTTTAGCTGACTTAGACTTATAATGCTAATGCTTTAGACTTAGGATTGTGTTTCCTTAAGTCTTTACATTGGACTTAGAATTTTACATTCATGATTAATTCTCTTTACTGTTTCAATGTCATGGGTCGACATAATGACAAATTTTTCTTATGACGACAGTTTGACTTTAATTAGAGAAAAACATTGATGAGCGTTGTCGAAGTCACTGATGCTGATATCAAATTTGATGATGAACTTGTTGAACTTGAATTTCCTACTCATTGCAAAAATACTGAATGTGACCATCTCGGTCGCTTTCCAATTTTGACAAGGTTCTTCTTGACGACTTGAGTCGATGAATCATTCCTCATAAGACCATCTTGGTCGATACAATTTTGACTCAACCTTTTTATTACAAAATTCATGACTAATTACTTGAAAATGACCATCTTGTTCATTTTTTAATTTCAATACAAACTTCAGAATCCAAATTGGATCACACCTTCCCACAAAAATAACTTTTGGTTCTCCAAAAGTTTTATTACAATGCATTGAAGAAAAATAACTCTAGATCCTAGTTATAGACTTATTTAGATCTAGAAAATTTTTACAAACTCAATTTACACATATGGCATAAAGTCTGCCCAGTTACATTTGGCAACTGAATGTTCCCTAACAAGTGAATTGGATGTCTCATGTGCCGTTGATGTCAATGTTGTTTCTTGTGGCAGGATTGGATAGTTTCTTTTAGCATGCCCTGACAATTTGCAATGTCGCCAAATTCTCTTATTAGAATTTGTATTTATTGAGTTTTTTGAATGTTGTTCCTCTTTAGCATATTCATTGATATATTGAAGCGATAATTTACCTGATCACTTCTTCACTTCAAGTGTCTCATCATCTTCTTGTGGTTGGCTTTTGGTAGCTCCAAATTTCTTGTTGTAGGCTTTATGCTTCTAGCAATGTTCTACATAATGCCAAGAACTTCCACAAAATGTACATGGATTTATTCTTTTAATAGTTTCTACAACCCAATTCTGATAAAAGAAATCACTTCCAGAATCACTACTAGATGATTTTTTTTGCTTACTCTTTTATCCTGTAGTTCTTTGGCATAAGCTCAGGATGCAAAGACCAACATTGAATCAAAATGTGGCCCATATTTTCACAATAGTATCACTTCATTATACCATAGCCTAGACCTTGCTACTTAGACCTTTCTTGTACAACTATTGGTAGAAGTATCCCTTGACCATTCTTTCCAAGGCCTTATCCTTCCTGGTATCCCATGGCCTTCATCATTGACAAACCTTTTCTTTCAGAAACTGCACTTGGCTTCTGGCTAGAAACTTCCCCGGAGTTTGAATCACTTTTTGGTGATATCAGTATGTTGGGAGTTTCCTCAGCAGGTGAGGAAAAGGTTCCAATGGCCTCTCTTGATGATTTTGGTGATGATGAAAGAGAAGAACTATCTTCATCCTCATGAAGAAGAGATAGTCTTGGCTTCTTTCCATTAGAAGTTGTATCTTCTATTAGAGGTTTGTTTCCTCTTTTATTCTTTCTTAAGAGTTAAAGTTCAGAGTGCAATATTTTCTTGTCACTTTCTAGTGCTTGCACCATCCTTCATAATGCAGTATTCTCCTGCTGAAATTGTTGATTGAACTCTTCGAGTTCTTTCAACCAAAGTTGTTGTCTCTAGTTCTTGCCCAATTTGTACCTAAAAAAGAGCTAGTATGCTCTGATACGAAAATATGATCTGACTGCGGAATGACAAGATCTTTTCTAACTCTTGACAAAATGAGAATGGAAATTGAATTAACTAAGACAGTTGTTTATAAGTGATTTTAACCGCTTAGCTCAAAGTGTTTTTAGATATCATCCATTAATGTTAAATTTTAACAATTATGCATCATGCATAACAATAAAACCATAAGACAACAAGGATTAGTGAAGGAGTTCATCCTTCCCTGACTACATCTCCGGGTCCACTTCAAAAGTGTGTGACCGTTGTATTGATAAAACCAAGAGAAAAAGGACTACAATGATCTATCAGTTGACAAGTGCCAAACTACATTACTGATGTTGCAAAATGCAATTCTCCTGATGAGGCTTTACAAATACAGTTGTTAGGATATTCCGACACATAGGAAATAGTTAAGAATAACTTAGTCTAGTGTAGAGTTAGGTAAAGTGTGTTTCTTTACCATGTACATTTGTAACTTATAATTCGACGGTCACGATTTGTAGTGATCCGACGGTTATATCTCACCTTGGTATTAACGACACTTGATCCGTGGCTTAACACTCGATTGGTCCATGATCTCTATTTAAAGAGCATGGAGGATCATTTGTTTGGTAACCATTTATGAGAGAAACATATGTAGCTTTTATTTTTATATTAATAAATTCCCTGAGGTGGCCGCATTGGCTCAGGGCGTGGACTGTTTCCCTCTTTGAGGGTTTTACCCATGTGATTATACTAGTGTACTGATTTGTGATCTGTTTTTGAGCGGTGACCTTTGGTTCTTGATCTACGGAACTTACCCTATAAATTCCTACATGGTATCAAAGCTATTTTGAGGGTTGCATCCGTTGTTGATCAAAATTCGAAGCCGGTTTGACTGCATGCGAATGCTGCTTTGTAGATCTACTATTTATGAACATTTTTGGGCTTGGAGAACTACTCGGTTGTGTACGAAGCATCTGTTATAGTGAGGAATGCCTTTCATTTCATGCGAAAAGGTTTTTGGCTGCCCAAGTTATGTCAGTTTATATCTGGAGGTATAAAGCATCTATTTTGCAGTTATATTTGTTAATGGTTCTGCTTATTTCGGTTTTTTTTTCTGTTTATTTTCGGTACTAAGGTTTTATTTATTTTTTGGATCTATACCCTCTTCTCTGTGTATGTTATTTTTTGTGTGCTTCATGCGATCTCGACAAATCAGAAACAGGAAAAAGGGTTTTTTTTTGCTATGTATGCTCTTTTCCCGCATCTTTGTCTCGAGAAATAAAAAATAGTGAAAAAGTGATAGTTGTCAGTAAGGCTAACCGAAAATCTAAAATTCTGCCGTAAGGCTTTGCATTTCATTTTTTTTTGCTTGGTTTTTGTGTTTTTTTGTGCAGGAAAAGGCACGCACACTGAAGAGTAAAAAAAAAAAAACCTTCCTCCTTTCCTACAATAACATGATCCTTTTATTATCTCACTTGTTGAGGGGTTAGTTTATGAGAATAGAGGTCTTGGGTTCAAGTCTCCTTCTCAAGCTTCTTTTGTAAAAAAAAAAATTTCAAAGGGGCGGATTTTTTTTTAATAAGCCGCACTTCATCCCATTCCTGTAACAATTTAGCATCTACAACTCAGATTTTTCAAAAGGCATAACTTCTTCATCCGAAAGTTGTTTTTCGAGCCGTTTTTTTTTTAAACGGCTTAATTTTTCGAGATATTTCCATTGGAGTAGTTAGTTTCAAATTTTCTCAGCTTCAGTTTATTTAAAAAAACAAAAAAAAATGGAAAGTGCATGCCTAGTTATTCTTAACAGCACCAATTATTTCCAATGGCTACCTCACATGGTAGATATACTTAGAAGTAAAGGGCTTTATAGAATAGCCACAGGACAATAAAATAAACCTTCCGATGATGATAAAGCTGCTGAATGGGAAAATAAACAAGATCAAGCACGAGGGTTGATAGGAATGTCCATTGCTCAAGATCTTCGATTTCACATCCTTGACATTGACACCCCTGATAAAGCCCTAGAAAAGCTAAATAATGTTTTTGGCATTCAAAATCAAATCAGGGCCCACTAGCTTGAAAATGAGTTGCTTACTTTGGACCCTAATAATTTCTCCTCTATTGAAGACTTTTTGTCCAAATTCAATACCCTTAGACTTCTTTTAGAAGGATGTAAGGTCAAAAAGGAAGATGGTAGCCTCATCTATTGCATTCTTGCTAAGCTTGGCCCTGCATACTCTGTATTTGTTTCTGCCTTCCATTCCACTGGAGAATCCATCATCTCTTCTGGAACCACCTACAAGAATCCCTCTTTTGATTCCTTTTGTGATTCTTTGATAAGAGAACAAGAAAAACTCTTACACCTTGGTCTTATCACTCCTGGAAACGCTTCTAAGAAAGCCTTATCAGCCCAACAACAACCATATCAAAAGAATCCCAAGAAGCAGTATCCTAAAAAGTATGGTCCTAAACCAAACAAGGGTCCCAAGAAATTTTAGCCACAAACTGAAAAATCAAATCACCAAAATGATAAAGAAAATAAAAACAAAGGGAAGAAGACAGATAGACATTGCAACTTTTGCAATCGTGATGGCCATATAGAGTCCAAATGTTTTAAGAAGATGGAAGCCTTAGAAGCAACAATGAAGAATCACAACATCAATTTGGAGCACTCTTCACCTTCATCTTCAGGAATGGCACTTTCTTCTTGTGGTTGTCAAGCATCAAGATCTGGTTATACGTTAAATGTATCTTCCTCTTCTCCTTCTCATGAGTGGCTCATTGATTCTGGAGCTTCTTACCACATGGCCAAAAATAAAGCCATGTTTTCTTCTTTAAATGATTGTAACACCAAACATATTTATATTGGTGATGATAGATCTCTTAGTGTTGTAGGATCTGGAACCATTCATCTAGATAATGGTCAGTTTAATGATGTACTATGTGTTCCTACCTTGTCATGCAACCTTCTATCTGTTTATCAGACAACTCATTCAGGTGAAGGGAAAATAGTAGAATTCTCACCTCATGATGTTGTAATCAAGGACCTCAAATATCCTAAACATATTTTAGCTACTGGCATTGCTGATGATTCCACAAGGTTGTATAAGTTTGACAACTTTGGGTCATCATCTCTTCCTTCGGTTTTTGTTGCTCATAATGATGATGTGAGAAAACTTTGGCATGAGAAATTTGGTCACTTAAACTATCGCTCTCTTCAAACTCTATGTGACAACACATACGAGCCTTCCCATGGCATCTTCTCAGATGGTGCTCACCCTGATGTTACTCGAATTCATCATCGATAGTTTTGAAAAACGTGCCTCTTGGCACGCTTCAGCCCCTTTGCAGCTTGTGCACAGTGATTTATGTGGTCCACTTCCTATTGTTTCTTTCTCTGGTTGCAAGTACTTCTTAAATTTCATTGATGATTTTTCCAGACACACTTGGGTATATTTCTTAAAACTCAAGAGTGAAGTTTTTAACATGTTCTTGGCCTTTAAGACTTTTGTTGAGAAACAATATGGACATCAAATTCTTAAGTTAAGATCAGACAATGGTGGAGAATATGTTAACAAAAAATTTATCAACTTCTGCACTGAGCATGGCATTCAATTGCAACATATTGTTGCATATACTCCACAAAAAAATGGTATAGCTAAAAGGAAGAATCGCACCTTAAAGAAATGGCTAATTGTATGCTTCAATCTAAAGGACTTGGTCTCAATTTTTGGGCAGAAGCCATTAACTGTGAAAATTACATAGTAAATCGCACTCCTACTAAGGTTTTAAAGAATATAACTCTAGAAGAAGCTAGGAGCTCAATCAAACCAGATGTAAGTCACTTTCGTGTTTTTGGAAGTGATGCTTGGGCCCATATTCCAGATGCGAAACATAAAGCCTTAGAACCTAAGAGTGAAAAATGTATTTTTATTGGATATTCTGAAGATGTCAAAGGATATAGAATTCTTCAACCAAAATCCAAAAATATAATCATTAGAAGAGATGTAAATTTTGATGAAAATATAACGACCTGCAAGCCTAGTTCGACGGGTGTGCCAGCTTTGGCCTGCGAGCCTGATTCGGCATACTTGCCACCTCTCTCTCTCTCTCTTCTATTTTTAATAGCATTCCTTCTAGTTCAGATGATGACAGCAAGGATGAAAATCCTCCTTCAGGTTGTGAAATTGTTCCTTATACTCCACCGCTTCCAAGATGGGTCCGCTCTACTCGGGATGCAACAGGTTCTCTTGCAGGTGACCTTGCCGATCGATGACGTACACGTTCTCAGTTCAAAAGAGCTTCTTCCTTATTGGCTCAAGTTCCAGAAAAATTGATCCAGAAACCTTTGAAGAAGCCTCTGGTAATCTAGATTGGGATGAAGCTATGAATGAAGAGTATCGTTCCTTATTGGAAAACAATACTTGGGATCTTGTTCCTCTTCCAAAAGGAAGAAAAATTTTCAGATGCAGATGGGTTTAATACAAAACAAAGTTTGGACCAGATGGAAAAGTGGATAGACATAAAGCTCGTCTTGTCGCTAAAGTTTTTTCACAAGTTGAAGGCATTGACTATACTGAAACCTTCTCCCCTGTTGCCAAAATGAATTCTATCCACCATGTTCTTTCCCTTGCTGCCTCCTTTAAATGGGAATTCCATCAGATGGATGTTAAATCCGCCTTCTTACATGGAGATTTGCATGAAGAAATCTACATGGAACAACCCCATGGCTTTATCCAAAAAGACTCCAGCCTTGTTTGTCACCTTAGGAAGTCTCTCTATGGTCTCAAACGAGCTCCTCGGGCTTGGTATGCCAAAATGGATAGATTTCTCTTAGATAATGGCTTTTCTAGGTGTCATTCTGGCAACACTGTCTACACCAAGAAAGTGGGTAATTCCTTCACCATCCTTGTTCTTTATGTTGATGATCTTATCCTTACTGGCAGTGATCCAAACCATATAAACCATGTGAATTCTAGCCTCAAAAAGAAGTTTGAAATGACATACTTAGGAAACTTGCATTATTTCCTTGGTATTCAAGTCTTGCAATCCAAGGAAGGCATTACCCTCTCTTAGTCCAAGTATGCCTATGATCTTCTACACCATTTTCACATGGAAGACTGTAAGCCTACCCCTTCTCCTTTTCAATATGGAGTCAAGATTTCAGCCAACTGTACTACCCCTAAAGTTGATGCTACCTTATACCATCAACTTGTTGGTAAAATTTTGTATCTTACCCATACCTGTCCTGACCTTTCCTTTTCTGTTGGTCTTGTCACTCGGTTTATGCACCAACCTCATGAAAGTCACTGGAAAGCAACTAAAAGAATTATTAGATATATTTGAGGTACAGTTCAGTTAGGGATTCATTATAGTGTAGGAGCATCTCCCTTGTTGATTGGTTTCATTGATTCTGATTGGGCTGGTGGCACTGATGATCGGAAGTCCACTATAGGATGTGTATTAACTCTTGGTTCAGGACCTATTACTTGGTCTTGTAAGAAACAAAGTGCCATCTCCCTTTCTTCAGCAGAAGCAGAGTATCGTGGTGCAGTTGAAGCCAACAAGGAATCCATGTGGCTTTGTCAGATCCTGTCTAAATTTGGTCTCCATCAACAACATCCAACTACACTTTGGTGTGATAATCAGAGTGCCATTCAGCTATGTAAATATCCAGTTTAGCATCAGCGTATGAAACACATTGAACTCCACATACACTTCATCAGAAAGATCATTCATGATCGTGTTCTTGAAGTGCAGTATTGTCCAACCAATGATCAGGTAGCCAATATCTTCACAAAGGCTCTCATAGAAGTGAAGTTTACCAAACTTCGATCCATGCTTGGAGTTCAGGAAAGTTGTCATTAAGGGGGGATAGGCTCTAATGCCTCCTTCCTTCTCCTATTGTGTTAATTTTGTAAATCCTTCAATCCTATCCCAATTTGTTCTTAAGGGGGGATGTTAGGATATTTCAACACATAGGAAATAGGCTCTTTTTGTGTCACCTTTGTAAATCCTTCAATCCTATCCCAAGTTTTTCTTAAGGGGGGATGTTAGGATATTTCAACACATAGGAAATGTCTAAGAATAACTTAGTCTAGTGTAGGGTTAGGTAAAGTGTGTTTCTTTACCATGTACATTTGTAACTTATAATTCGACGGTTATGATTTGTAGTGATCTGACGGTTAGCTCTCACCTCGGTATTAACGGCACTTGATCCGTGGCTTAGCACCCGATTGGTCCATGATCTCTATTTAAAGAGCATGGAGGGTCATTTGTCCGATAACCGTTTATGAGAGAAACATGTGTAACTTTTCTTTTTATATTAATAAATTCCCTGAAGTGGTAGCATTGGCTCAGGGCGTGGATTGTTTCCCTCTTTGAGGTTTTTAACCACGTGATTATACTGGTGTACTGATTTGTGATCTGTTTGTGAGCGGTGACCTTTGGTTCTTGATCTACGGAACTTACCTTGTAAATTCCTACAACAGTCTCTTTTCTTTGATGGGTCTTTAATCGACAAAGAAAATCTAATGATGAAGTGCACACTCTAACTGATGGACTGAAGCATATGGACATTTAGCACCATGGTAGCTGAACTGAGTTTTTGAAGATTGAAGTGGATCTCATTGTTCTTCAACAAACTTCAATTCTGTATCTAAGAAGGAAAAAGAGCTCTCATACTCCACAATATAACTGCAAAACCAAAAACTCTCTCTACAAAGTGTTCTTATGCTTCTTCAAAAAGCACTTCTTCTTAACTTCTCGATAACCTCTCTCTCTTCCTCATGACAAAACATTCTTTATCTCTTTTTATAAGATGAGGGCCAATAAAAATGGCATTAAACCACTATCTTTATCTTCATATCTCAAAGATTTACTATTTTTAATGTAGACTACATTTTTAACATTTATTTAATGAATCATTACCCTTTCCAAGCCTCTTATCCCATCATGGATCTCTTCGAAATTATCCACAACAATAATCAGATAAAGGTGTTCTCGGCCTTCTTGACACCTAGGGTCTTAGGATAAGGTGTTCATTTAAAACAGTGCCATTTTCCATGCATTAAAACCCATTTTAGACTTTAGGTTATAACTTATCCATTGGCGGTCTGGAAAACAGTGCATAGGCAAACCATCAGCATGTGAATAGTCGTATTTGTTGGCAGCTAACTTTGCAGTTCTGGATCCAGCGTTTGACTCTGAAATTTACTGTAACATCTGCATGTGACAACAGATCTGACTGGTGATCACGGTTTTAAAACCCAACGGTAAAGTTGCGGATTATCCCTTAATATCCACCTTGTTCACATGCGACTCCTTGAAAGTCGTCTTGAGATGGCGAATACCATTGCGGTAGCATTTTCCGTTGCAGTTAACTACATTCACATGGCTTTCCAACAGTCACCATATATGGTTTTGGGTTGACAACTTACAACTCTACTCACATGATTCCCGACGGTTGTTCGCCTGATCACATGGAACTCCAACATGGTCTTCTTGATGTGGTTAGACTGCTATTTAAACTGCAACTTTCAAAATTGACATAAAACAACTGTAGTTAACCTTTGTCACATGACAATGGTTCTTTTGATACGGTTTACTATTGTTTAAACATTACATTTGTTTTGTAATTTTTTTACATTGTTTGTTGAGGATTTGACATTAGGTTATAGTTCTAAGCCCGAAAGTGGGTTATTGCATAGTTTTAATACTAGGCACCTATAGTTCTTAGGTTAAGTTTTTAGAACTTAGGTTTACAATTAAGACTTAGACATAATGTTTACATCATCTTTTGCCACGATATCAAGACTATAGTCACTTAGGCATTTTTTGGATTTTAGTCTTTGAACAAATGTTTCTAAGACTAACATTTTTGCTTAAAACTTAACACTTTAGCTTACTTAGACTTATAGTGCTAACACTTTAGACTTACGATTGTGTTTCCTTAAGACCTTACATTGGACTTAGCATTTTACATTCATGATTAATGCTCTTTATTGTTTCAATTTCAGAGGTAGACATAATGACGACTTTTTCTTATGACAACAGTTTGACTTTAATTAGAGAAAAACATTGATAAATGTTGTCGAAGTCACTAATTTTGATATTGAAGTTGACAACGAACTTGTTGAACTTGAATTTCCTGCTCATAGCAAGAACACTGAATGTGACCATCTTGGTCGCTTTCCAATTTTGACAAGATTCTGCTTGACGACTTGAGTCGATGAATCATTGCTCATAAGACCATCTTGGTCGTTACAATTTCGACTCAACCTGTTTATTACAAAATCGATGACTAATTACTTGAAAATGACCATCTTGGTCATTTTGTAATTTCGATGCAAACTTCATAATCCAAATTGGATCAAAGACCATTCAAAGTAATCCACACCAACTCAGTGGGATGAATGGTCTCTCCAATAGCTGCCAACTCATCTCTCACAGAAGTGATCTTTGTGAGGTATGTTGTAGCACTATCAGTCTTAGCCATTTTAATGGCCTAAAACTTCTCCCTTAGGACCATTTTTTTGTTTTCATTGGTGCTCTGGTAAATATTGGTCAAGGCTTTCCACATCTCCTGTGCATATGTCCTTCCTCTCACATGAGGAATGAAATGGTATTTCACTCCATCTAGAATCAGTCTTTTCGTCTTAGCATTATTCTTGTTAAAATCTGCCAACTGTACAGGGTCAGCAAGTACTTCTACTAGGTTCTGTGTGGTATGTACCATTATGCCCCAGACTTCTGCTTCCTCAAAGATGCTCTGGATTCTCTCCCTCCATGCATTGTAGTTGCTCTGTCCATCCATCCTATCCTCAACCCTCAATCTCAAAGACATGCTTGCTTTCCTAACAAACTAAAGTTTTCAAATCTATGGTAAAGGTTCAGTTTTCTATGTAAAAATTAGCTTGCTGTGATTTTCACTTTGATGTCCCAAACTGCACTTTTCAGCCAACCAAGCTCTGATACCATGTAGAAATTTCACCCCCACTCTGGTTTTTAGTTTCACCTTATAACTCCCATTTAGTTAAATTCCCTTTCCCATAGCCATACATTCAAAAATTCTGGAAATGAAATAAATTTCTGAAAACACATATTTGGTGATTTCACAAGTGCTAGAAATGTAGAAATAAAAACACAAGAAAATAGAACAGCCACACACAAAAAATGACACAATGATTTTTGGTAAATGTGACCCTGGAAAAACCCCCTACAACTCTTGGGGAAAACCAGTTTGAGAGCTCTTCATTATTTTTGAAAATGATTTTACAGAGAAACAAAAATACAAAGTAAAATTTCAGCAACCACAAATTTACTTATCTCATTTTCCGTGCTTGACCTCTACCTCTGAAAATGTGCCAACAACAAAACAAAATTTTTACAGCAAAATTTACAACATTAAATGATGTATGGACATCCTTGAAAACTATGACGGAACAACTGTACGGAATGCTTGGAAATGCATGCCAAAAATAGCAGTACGGACTACCTCGAAATGTGTGCCAAAATAATGTAAATGTTGCATCGATTTATGTGTTGAAACCCAGTAGTACAACCCTCAAAATTCATGCCTAAAAATGCTGCAATAAATTATGTACCTTCTCTCCTCGATTTTGTGCCAAGCTTCTTTGAAAATCATGCCTCTATCTTGATGTACGGACTGCTTAAATAATGCCTTGGGATGTGTGCCAAGGTTTGTTTCTCTCCTTCTCTTCTTCTATGCTCAGAAAATATCCTTTGCTCTCTTTCTCTTTTTCTCTCAATCTGCTCATGAAAAACTAAAGTGATATTTTCCTCTTCTCCTCTCCTTTTTACCCTAAGTGACCTTTTGTGTAACCCTAAGATCTAATGGTTGATATTCATTTAGATCTAGGGATGAGAATAAATGTGCATTTAATTCTCTTTCTATTTTTTAACTCACCCACTTAAATAAAGACCCACTTAGCCTTTTATTTCCATAGTCACTTTTTCACTTTCTAATTTTTCATTGACTTTAATAAAGTCACTTAAAAATTAGATTGTAACTTTACCACTTATAAAGTCAATTTTTAAATAAATTGACTTTACCACTTATAAAGTCACTTTAGGAGAAAAGTACAAACATTTGGACACTTTTCCCTAGGCCAAATATCGAAGCCTTAGGGAACCACTTGTCGTCTGGTACCCAAATTTTAACAAATAATTCATTCACTCCAACTATATTAAATTAGGAAATTGGTCCCACAAATCGAGTTAGAGCCACCATTCCAAATGGAAATGGGATGGTTTTCAAGTCCCTAACCGGGTGGTTTTCCCCGATGTTTTTGCACCGATTTTCGGGGCCTCAAAAAGACCTTGCCAAGAAGTGACCCAATTTTGAATCTTGTGAACACCTCTTTCCTACCCCTTTAAATATTGAAATGAAGAAGCATTAATCGATATGGCATTGTTTTCCAATCACTCTACTACTTTGGAATTGTATGTTGCTTTGTTGTATTAGCACCAATGGTCCCTACTAAGATCACAAGAAAGTGAGATACAAAAGGATGAAATGGAATCATCAAAACACTATAAATTAACATGAACCATAAACACATTATAAAGAGGAGAAAATAAGACGAACCCATGAACAAGAGAAACATAAGATATGGTACCCATAGGATAAAGAATCACACCATGAATCAATAATGATGAAATGATATAAATGAGAACTTGATTTGTGTATTCATACACAACTTAGTTAATGTGTCCCTTCAAGAAGGGAGACATCTGTTGAACCTCAGAATTATCCTCTCTCTGACATCCTTTCTCACCTTTTTCCCTTACTTTCTCATAAGTCCATACACTCCAATCAATGATAAATGTCATGTTTTATCTCAAGGAATGCATTTAAATTATTTCTATGTTATATTATGATGTTCTTGCTATTAGAATGGATTTTTGTAATTTGGCTACAGAACACAACCTATTCTGCAGCTAATCATTGGTTCCACAACTACTTTCATGGTTTGACAGGTTCCAAGGAGAAAGTAGAGAAATGAGCCACATGAGCATCTCCAAAATAAATCACACATGGATTTCGTCGTATCTACTTGATCAAAATCGATAGAAAATGATGCCTAAGATCATGGTCAAAGTTCGGTCAAAGGACGTAAGCCAAGAACAGAAGGAATCTTGATTTTCTCTAACATAGCAAATCAAGAGTTAAACAGTCAAAATCCAATTCTATAATTCAGTTAAGTTAGCCACCTGTAGGCGAAATTAGCTCATCAAAGTTATGTTTTTATTTATTTAAATACCGGTTGTACAAAACTGAGGACATGTATTAATTTTTGCTGAAACGTTGTGTATTGTTTTGAAACTCTGTTCTACTATAATACAAGGATCATGTTCATGTTTCCAGTGATTTCTTAGTGTGTATATAATTAGCTAGGATCTCAACCAAATATATCACAGAGGGCCCTTGCATAGGAGGAGTTTTTTCGTTCATTGTTTTAGATTAAATTCTCTACTCTGTTTTGTCAATTTTCTGAGTAGGTTAATATTACATTACAGTTTTTGATCAGTAGCATAGAATTAACTCATGAATGTATTCTTAGCATCAACAATAGAATTACTTTGTAATAATTTATTTTTTAAAAACATTTTGAGAGGATAGATCTATCTATTTTCAAATTGGATTAAGTTTGAGGCAATAGAGCTCATAATTATCTAGTTTCCTTTAATGTTCTGTTATTTACTTTCTTAGATTAAACTATCAATTCATTGTATAATTGAATGTTCCTAAAATATCAAGCTAAGAAGGTGATTTTTCATACTTCTAAATTGAGAGATTGAATGTTCAACCTATACAATCAGTTGAGCTTTACTTTTACATGCTTTCACATTTGCTTTTAGATCCTAATTTAATTGTATCATTGGGTGGTCTTAAAAGTCATTTCAAGAAGATGATTTTATCATATTTCTAAACTGAATAATTGAATATCTAATTTATGCAATTATTGAGTTTTCATTTGCACACTTTACTTGTTTTTCTATAACATTAGAAACTAAGGTATAATTGGTTGCTTACACATCATTTTAGGAGAGTGATACTTCATATTGAATGATGGAGTAATTAAACATACCTTAGTTGTTTTCTTTTGAATCTGCTTTCATTAGAGTAGCATTGCAATTTGAAATTTCAGCTATAAGATTCATATCCATGGAATAGGACTAATGTTAAATTAGAAGTCATTAGAATAGACACTCTGTTTTCAGATCAGATTCTAACCAACCAATAGTCTTTGATTCATTTTTATGCAAATTAGTTTAACTTCGAAACACTTCCTTTTCTTCCTTCTATTAAAATTAGTTTTACACATTTAAATTTCACTAGGATCATTTGATTCCTTTCATATTTTTAGAATAACACTCTTAGAAATAAAGAAAAAAACCCCCAAAAACAACATAAAAATACATACAACGAAGTAAGAAGAAGGTTAACTAAGCACATATAGTGCACCACACTTCATCAGTTTACAAACCTCGGTTGATAATTTATGTAAGCAATTTAAGACATTAAATTGGCTAAACAACATCCATCCACGATGGGGTTATGGGTCCATATAACAAGGGTGTTGATAAATCAATAGGCTTATGTCTTAGGGTTGATATCTCTATCACGATTGTTGAGACATTAGGGTTTTTATTAAAATTTATCTTTCATGATAATTACTTGTGATTTCATTATGATTCTTCTACTTAGATATTATCTTTGCTAGATTATTACGTTATTCATCAAGTCAATTATAAAATGCATAAGAGAAAAAAATATTTAGGCTTTCAAGCTAGGGCCGAAACCTTTCCCTCTTGGAGAGGAAAACCCCATAATAATTCTTCTTATAGACCTTCAATTGATGAGTACCTTTACCATGACCACAACCCTTGACACTTGTATATATTCAAGACCCTTGTCACTATCTCTTGCTCTTCTATACCTCCTCAATTTTGTTTTCCTTTGCTTTGCAATGTAATGCACTTCTACTTATAGAATCTCGGTCTCTACTATGCATCCCTTGATAATATGTTTCCTTCCTTTCAGCCTCCAATAGTCTCCTTATTCGGTCTCCTTCCAGCACCCCTCTACACTTCTAGATAACCCTAGAACGAAATATGTATAACCTAGAGGCAACCTTCGATCTTCATTGTAATTAGAGGTGGATACTTAGTCCGAAACAGAGAGAGATTTATTTGCAGATCCTCACACACCATATAGCCCTTACTCCTTGTTGTATCACCCTTATTCTTCACGTTGTAGAACTCTTATCCTTCTCTTTGTAGCACCCTTGTTCTTCACGCTATGATCCACACTGTTATATGCACTTGTTACTACAGATTGATCCAAAGTGATCTCAAACTTAGACTGAGGTGTATAGAGCCTTCTTCTTCATTGAATTGTGATCCTCCTTCGCACATATCTTAGACCTTATATCACACTTCTTATATTGCAAACCTTGTCTGAATTGGTGGTGTCAAACTGAGGCTGAAATCCTCGTATATATATGGGTTGTTACTCATATTTAGGCCGACATGATGGAGGATGTGTGAGCTGAATTTATTAAGGAGATATTCCAACATTTTTTTAAGCCAAATTCTTGGAGCATAGTGTTAAGGGGTTGGAGTATACTTTTACATCAATAAATTTTCCTTTACACAAGTGTAACAACACTTCATATACATGACTCTAAATTATATCTATGACAAGATGACAAACTCCTAAAGACATCAATAAAAAGTATTTGACCTATAATAAAAACTTCTTGCTCATGAAACCCATGAAGCAAGCATTACAAAATACATTTTATTATCTTTGTCTTCTTCATTACATAAATTCATAATTACAAGTCATTTTGAAGACTGAACCTAGTTACACTTTTCAACAATGATAATTACTTGTGAATTTGTTGGCTTCTTTATTCAATTTTTTTTTTCTTATTTCATCAAGCAATTACCGTAAGTTCAAAACATAAAAATCACAAGATACAAATAACACAAGGATATAGGCTCCAATTCATGGTAAAACTCTACAAGGGGTAAAACCCAACCAATCTTCTCTTCTTACAAAATTAGATCAAAATGAGAAATTTAGGACCCAAAACTAATACAAGAATCCAACCTCAAGCTTCCAACTCAAGCCCTCCAAAATATTATGTGCCACAGCGAGATTGATTTCATATCATCACTTGCAAGGAACTCACATTTATTTCTAACATCTGCCATAGAGAACATCACATTTATCTTAAATCAACTTCCATAGAGATCTCACATTGTCTCAAATTATTTCCCATAGAAAATACACATTATTTTAGATCATCTCCATATAAAACTCATATTATTTTAGACATATAATCAAGGAAACTCACTTGTGTGGCCTCAGGAACTTCACAATTCTTCATAAGAATGTAGCTTTTGTTTTTTATATACCTTTTTCCTCATAAATTCATCATAGATAGCACCAAATTGATTTCTATTTGGAGGATGTATGCCAATATATAGTTCTCATATGCGAAAAGACACATTAGAATAAATTTTAGTGTAAAAGTGCTCATGAAATTTTCACATAATTTCCATGTCATAACATGTAAACCAATCAAAATCCTTTATTTTTAAAAATAGGTGCATGTAAATATTTTGGAGGGAAAAAAATAAAAACTACATTTTTAATTATATTTTTAGTTTATCTCCTTATAGGTTTACTCAAATTTCAAGTGTATACACTCGTTGGATGCGGAATTAAATTCCACATCCAATGAGCACCCATCATGCATACTTTTGAGAAGACTAACATTGATAAAAATTGAATATACGTTAAAAAATTTTGTTTAACATTTAACGAGTGTCTACACTTGAAATTTGAGTAAACATGTAAGGAGATAAACCAAAAATACAATTAAAAAAATAGTTTTCTTCTTTTCCCTCCAAAATTTATAACTCTTATTTTCATAAGAAGAAATTCCAGCCTAAAAGTGGCCTCTTAAAGAAAAATAATAAAATAAGAGTTATAAATTTTGGAGGGAAAAAAAACTATTTTTTTTTAATTGTATTTTTATCTTATCTCCCTATAGGTTTACTCAAATTTCAATTGTAGAGACTCATTGGATGTGGAATTAAATTCCACATCCAATGAGTACCCATTATGCATATTTTTGAGAAGACCCACATTGATAAAAATTGCAGATACATTAAAAAAATGTGTTCAACACTTTTTTTTAATGTTTCAGCGATTTTTATCTATGTGGCTCCTCTCAAAACTATGCATAATGGGTATTATTTGGATGTGAAATTTAATTACACATCCAATGAGTGTCTACACATGAAATTTGACTAAACATATAGGGATATAAACCAAAAATACAATTAAAAAGAATAGTTTTTTTCTTTTCCCTCCAAAATATTTACATGTACCTCTTTTTAAATTTAAAGGAGTTTGATTGGTTTACCTATTATGACATAGAAATTACATGAAAATTTCATGGGCACTTTTAGGTTGTAATTTCCTCTGATGATTATTTTAACTTTTATTTTATTATTTTTCCTTAGAAGGTCACTTTTAGGTTGAAATTTCCTCTAATGCATCTTTTGAGTGAACCAAATTGTCATCTAGGAGGGCTGAATTGGCTTCTTGAGGTAACTTGACCCAAAATTATATTTTGATTTTTTTCCTCTTTCTTTACAATAATTCCAAATAGGAGTTTGACTTTTTGACTCAATAAATCCTAGAAGCATGAAGAACATGCTTAACTAATAAAATAATAATAATAATAATACTAAATTCTTAGTTTCTCTTTTTTCATAAAATGCATAATGATACAAGTAAAATTTTAATTATGAAGATCAAACCCAGTTAGTATTTTCAACACTCCCTCTTAACTAGTGAGGTATTCATAATTACACAATATGATACAAGGATACTCTCAAATTGAAATATTCTCATAAGAAGAGTTTTCATGCATCATCAAGAATCAACATCATAACCAACATTGTCAATTACACTAAATAGTAAGGCCTTGACTGATAAGCTCTAACTCTCCACTAGATTAGAGTGCAATGTTGGGAGGCATACATTTGGACACCACCACCACCGCCTCTAAAGGAACATACCCCATCTGAAAGTTCATAAGGTATGTCCTTAAAAGACTATTCTTATCTTGGATTCCCAATCCTCAAATAATACCAGTCCTTTTTTCCTAATCTTATATTTGATACCTTTCCCATCTGAAAAGAGTATCGGTCCTCGGGATTACTCATATCTTGGATTCCCACTCCTCAATGAGTATCGGTCCCATATTCTTATCCAATCCTCCATTCTCCCTACCAGTGCTTTCACTAGATTTATGGCTATTAGCCCTGGCCTAGTGCATGAGACATGGAGAATACGTTTTCCACCATCACTCCCTCTCAACCAGGGAGGAGATCCTTACTCCCTCTCAATGAGGGAGACATAACCAAAAGTTTCAACTTGTTTCATTCACTAGCTAATTATTAGTCCATGGAGATCTTAGTAGTAGCTTGTAGGGCTTATCGAATCCTAATAATATCACATCATATCGACCTTAGAACTTCCTGGATCTTGACAATATTCATGTAATATTTCCATCAAATGGTTCATCTATCATCTTCAAGGAGCCAAAATTCCTCACAACTGCTAGCATATGCCTTATTAAGTTACATAACAAAATTTTGTCCTCATTCTCTTCCAAGCCATCATCAATGTTGTCCACTCAATCCATGTGCTCCCAAATTGAATTAAACCAAACAATTACATGTACACCATATTATCTCAATTTATATCTTTCCAGCCTCTACACATACTTCTGCAATATCTCTTTCCAAGGAGCCAAATCATATCTCAAATAGATAATCAACATAAGAGTTACCAAATCAAAATGGCCTCTAGTCAAGGTGTGGGATTTTTTTTTATGTTTCATGGTCTATATTCATATTTCAATAGAGTTCTGCATCATGCTCTTCAACTTTCAATCATTAATCAATGTGTTCCTGGAACGAAGTAACTAATAAGATTCAATATTATAACTCCCTCTTTCCATAAAAGGTAAGTGAAATTCTTTCCTTCTAATCAAATTCTTTGATGCAAGCTTCAAACGTCTCCCTTCATCCTCATCTTGATGTTACGTCATGCCCTTTCAAATATTTTATCTGCTAGTCAAGCTTTAGATAGAAATTTCCTTGACCTACAACCTTTATTAGAAGACCATGAAAGAACAAAAATGAAAAGTACAATGATAAAATAGAAATTAAGGAAATGTAGTGTACTTGTCTTTTTGAAGAAGGTTATCTCCCTCTTAATCTTGGACTTGTTCACCAACCTTCTCATACCTGTCAAAATCAAGAGCTAGGTTTTTCTTTTTACAACAAAAATAATTAGTTAGGGTTTCTTCTTAAACATTTCTAGGGTTTACAAACCCTAGATGCCAATAATTATCACTTACAAGTTGCAAAGTTTTACATCCAAACTAAAAATTTAGTTTCAAAACCCTAGATACTTTAAGGTCTTCAATATTTGTTATGTTAGAAATTGATAATTCTATACAAACCTTAGAAACTTTATTGACAAGCCTTCTATACCAAATATTTCATTCCTTGATTATAGGACCTAGTCCTAATATGCAGTAGGATGCTTCAAATATTATGATATACTTTAACATACCTTATTGACACCAAAATTGTTGAAAATGCAACAATATGATGGAGCTTAGTGAAATGAAGTCGCCTTCACTAAGTGGGCCCGCAGGCTATTTTTGGCGCAAAGTCTATTTTTAGACTATGTCTATTTTTAAACATATGGAGCATGGTCTAGGAGTTGCATTATGCTATTCTTGGATGATTGGTCGAGTTGGAAAAAAATAGAGGGACCTCTATTTTTAGACATATAGGTCGAACTCTATTTTTAGACTGCCTGTCTAAAAATAGGTCAGTCAAATATTATTAGCCCTTAATAATATTTGTACTATAAAATTTAGTTTATCCTCTTGCAGCACTTCAGTTGGAGCTACGGATGTGGCCCATGCACCTGACAGAAGGAATTACGCTATTCCTAGGGGTTTGGTGAGCTCATGCATGGTTGACTTCAGTTAGAACTCAAGTGGCGGAGTTTGGTGGAGTTGATGAGACAGTTGGTGGAGTTGTGTTCGGTTTAACTTAGTTGAACTAGTTGTATTTAGTCTAACTGAAAAATACACTAATGATGAGTGAAGTGAATTAAATATTATTTAATTCACTAAAAATTAACTCATTATTCAACTCAAGAACACATCAGTTGACTGCAGTGCATGGACAGTTCAGTGAAGACCAGTGGAAGAGGTAGATGAAAGGGTGAGTTTGCTATTAGTTGCGACATTAGTTGTGCATGAGATTTGCACAAGCATTGGAGGAGATTTCCCATGAGGATTGCGCAGTTGAAGCCAAGGAGATTCGAACTTGGATATCTCATTACACCAACTTGGATTGCGCAGTAGAGGAAGGCAATTAGTGGATGAGTTTTGAACCTGTGACTTGTTCAAAACTGAGCTAGTTTGTGTGTAACTTTTGGAGACAGTACTGAGTACTTGTGAGGAGTATTGTACTGAGATTGTTACATGTTCTCTTCTATTATAATATACAAAATAGTTGGGGGTTTTCATCTATAAGCTTTCCCCATTACATATTGTGTCTATGTGCGCAAGCGACTGTTTCTATTTCCGCATATTGATGATAAATTGTAGAAGAGGTTATGTGTTATGCATGAATTCGAATTAGTGTGTGACCAGGATAATCTCAGTGGATAAATCTTCATTATTCAGCAAATTTCTACAAAAATTTCAAAATATCATAAGATCAATAATCATGATCTAGAAGACATATCAATGCACAATATGCGTAGCTCTTTTGACCTTACCTGGTCCATGCAAAGATGATTGTCAAGTTTTATTTTCCTTCACCAAAGATACTTCAAACATCGTACCATAGAGATAAATTCCTTTGTTTCTCATCCTTCAAAATTGTTGAAAATTGTAACCAGGTTCCAATTTTTCATTGTAATCATGACATCCTATATTCTTTATCAAAGAAAGAAAAATGAATTATATTTTATTTCTGGAGTATGGGTTTCATACTCAAGTTTGATTCAAAAACATGTTCTTCGTGTTTTTAGGTATTCTACGTATTTCTAGGATAAGTAATATTATTGGTCATGTGTCAAAGTCCCATTTGGACTCATTGTAATGAAGAAAGGTATTTATTTTATCTAGGAAAAGCCATGGTAAAACCCTAAACCAAGTCAGTCGAGGAGCAAGATCAAGTCAACATATTGGAGGGTTATTTGACCCTCAAGAAAAGCTATAAATAAGAGGGAGCTTGACCTCATTTGGACACTCAACTTAAGAAAAAAAATTTCATCACATCTAAAGTTTCTAAATGAAGTTACAAAACTGAGCCGAAGGTGTATAACAGGCTGGAGGTACAAAAATGAGCTGAAGGTACAAAACTGAGTGGAAGATATAAAATTGAGTAAAAGGTGCATACATGACAAAGGTACAAAACTGAGGTAACAAGCCAAAGTTGCAGTAGTGAAGTTGCAATATCGAAGTTTTGGAAGAAATTTGGAAGAATATCTTGCTGGGGGTTGGCTTGGTGTTGAAAAATGAAACAAGAAATTTTCGATTTGAGTTTCCCTTGATTAAATTGAGAAAATTCGAATTTCCACATCAACAAACAAATTGGAAGCAATTAAAATATGTGGCATGGCTTGTGTCACCCAGTTTACTCTATAAATTCAAGTTGGAGGAATTAGAGTTTAGTTAAGGATATGTGATTGCTAATTTGTAGCAATCATAGTTAGTTATCTAAGGTTTTTTTCTGTTAAACTAGTTCTAACTGTTGAAGGAACAACTGGAAGGTCAGTTAAGTAGTGGGACTTTAGTAAAACTCAGTGATAATACATTTAATTGATCAATCAACCCAAAATAGCTATTGCATGTAGAGAATTTGAGTTCCATAGGCTTGGTGGATATTCCAAGGTAGTGTAACATCAGTTGTAGACTAGTCTTGAGTGTACAGGTCTTGCATGTAGTCAAATGATCAACCTAAGGAATTGATCAATCCATTTTGGAGAAATTCCTAAATAATAAGGGCCTAATTTCTGAAGGAACAATGCAAGGAAGTAGGAGCTCAAGCAGAGGTAGAAATTGACTAAGACTGGGTCATAGCTCCTTAGTGAGCAGAGAGATAGTTAATTCACTTGTAGGTTGTGCTCAGTTGAGAAAAGAAATTGTAATACATGACTATTCATCAAATTAATGCAAGCATGGATTGGGTATTTTAGCAGATTTATTTACCTAAGAAAAATACCATTTTCATGTGTAGGATTTCTTATTGCATGTCTAAAATTTTTGTTCTAAATTGTGAATTAATGCTCACAGAATAGTAGAGTAGGTTTTTATCTTGTGATTTTGATTAAAATTTCACAAGCAGTTTCAAATCTACACCATAATTTCTACACCTAGGTCTTAGAGGGTTGGTTGGCTTTGGTTTTTGGGTCTTGGAATTCTCATTGTAAGCATATTCTAAAGAAGAGGAGAAACATTTTCTAGATTTTCCCCTAGCTTGGAGCCTATATCTTGTGTACTTTGTCTCTATGTGATCTTCATTGTTTTGGTAATTGTTTGATGAACATAATTAAAAATTAATAAAATACCAACTAAGATCACGAGTAATTATCAAGATATGGAAAATGAGTTATAATCTACAAGTCTCCACATTTTCCAACATGGTTTCAGAGTTAAGGTGCAAGAAGGATATCGAAGATCATAGTTTGGTTGGAACTATGACAAGGGTTATGAAACATGGTTTCAAGTTTCTTGGGAACCTTGCTACATCCATTAAGGATTTCTTGTTTAAGATCATATCCAAGATAGAAAAAAAATAAATAGAAAGAATTTTGTTCTCTGCTTTATCTAGTACCTTTAAGGACGAGAATGTATGGGTTATCGATAGTAGTGCTTCGATACATATGACAGGAGAATGCAGTTAATTTCATATCTTCTCAAAAGTAAATCCACCTCATTCTATCGAACTTGGAGACAACAAGAGTTATCCAGTGAAATGGATTGGGTCTACATCATTGGATCTCGAGTTAGGTGGAAGCATTCACCTCAACAACATTTTATATGTTCCAGGTTTTAAGAAAAACTTACTTTGTATTTATTTTCTAGAGGATAAGAGTGATAGAGTTTCTTTTATTGATGGCAAGATTTTGTTTTGGGGTAAGGGCTCTAGTATTAATGGAGCAAGAGTGATTGGGATTCGTGAGGGGACATTGTATACACTCTATACACCTTTATCTCAAGCCTGAGTTCACTTGGAAGTGAGTCCTTCTAAACTATGGCATAGAAGGTATGTACACCTTCATTATAAGATTCTGCCATCTCTGAGTTAAATGGTCAATGGAATCATTGAAATAAAGGAAAACCATGAAAGAACCTATAAGGGATGTTATCTAAGAAATAATGTAAAGAAACCATTTGTGGGTAATGATACCAAATATAAGGAAATTTTAGATCTCATACATTCAGATGTATGTGGAACTATGGCAGTCAAGTCTCTTGGTGGGCATCAGTAATATGTAACCTTCATTGATGATTACTCAAGGAAGAATTGGTTATACCTCCTCAAGAACAAGGACGAGGTATTCAAAAAGTTTCAGGAGTTCAAAAATGAGGTAGAGAACCTAACCGAGAGAAAGATAAAAATTCTAAGTTCAAACATGGTGGAGAATACACCTACAAAGAGTTAATAACTTTATGCAAGGAAGAAAGAATAAAGAGGGAGCTTATTATTCCCTATAATCCTGATCAAAATGGTTTGGCATAAAGGAAGAAATCTATTATTGAAGAATGTATCAGAGCTATGGTACATGATGAAGATCTCCTTAATTCCTATGGGGAGAGGCATGTATGACAATTATTTACTTGCATAACCAATGTCCTCACAGGATTCTCAAAAACATGACTCCAGAAGAAGTATTTATAGGAAAGAAGCCGAGTATGGATCATATTCATATATTTGGGTGTCCTGCGTATATTCATATAGATAGGGATAGGAGAAATAAGTTAGATCCCACTAGTCTAAGGGGCATCGTTTTTTGGTAAAATTCTTCATCTAAACCATATAGAAACCGTATTAAGAAGGATCATTGAATTGAGGTAAGTAGGGATGTCATCTTTGATGAAAGCATAACTTACAAGAAATCAAAGGATGTTCCAATTAAAAATTTTGTATTTGAAGATATCTCTAGGAACAATAATTCTCAAGATCCAACACCCACTTAAGAATATCTTGAAGATCCTTGTGAGCCTATACAACAAGTAATTTCTCCAAAAAATCAAAAGAGGCTTTTTTGGTTGAAGACTACTCTTCAAGAAGAAAAAGAAGGGCATATAACATCGGGGACTTTCAGGGAAAGTAAGAGACCAAAGAGGTATTATAGATATGCTTCATACATGACAAATTTCATTGAAGCATAACCTACCTCCTATGAGGATGCAACTAAGCATCAAGAATGGAGGAGTGAAATGTAGGAATAATGCTACTCCATATTGAAGAACAATGTATGGAATATTTTCCCTAGGCCAAGTGACAAATATATAGTCATTTCAAAATGGATTGCAAGATAAAACACGCTACGTATGAGAGAATCGATAAATAAAAAGAAAGGTTTGTAACAAGGGGTTTCTCACAAAAATAAGGAATTGGTTTCAAGGAAACCTTTGGTCCCACAACTAGGTATACAAACATAAGATAGTTTGTTTCATTGGCTGCTAGTATGAGATGGAACATCTATCAAATGGATATCAAGACAAATTTTATAAATGAAACTATTGATGAGGGGGTTTACATTGAGCAACATCAAGTATTTGAAATAAATCATAGAGAGACTCATGTTTTCAAGTTGAACAAAACTCTATATCGCCTAAAGCAAGCACCTAGAGCTTGGTATGCTAGAATGGATGCATACCTCTTAAGACTTGGTTTTACCAAGAGTACTACAGATGAAAAACTATACATCAAGGTGGTCCAGGGAATAGAGGACCATATTCTACTTACGGTGGGAGTAGAGGTCCATATTCAATAATGAAAGAAACAATTAACAATTGAGCTTGAAATGAATGATCTTGGGATCATGCATTATTACTTGGGACTATAAGTTCGACAGAAGCCGGGTGAGATATATCTTGGTTAGGGTAAATATGTGATCAATATTATTTATAAGTTTGGAATGGTGAGTTGCAAAGCTATGATTACTCATATGATTACAAATTTGAATAATTTGAGGAGTTCAAAATATAGTCCAGTGGATCCTAGTTGCTAAAAATAATTGATTGGGTCCTTGTTGTGTCTGGTAGATATAAGACTAGATATTTTTTTTGCAGTAAATGTCCTTAATTAGTTTAAAATGAAGCCAAAGCATGATCATTGGATTGTAGCCAAATATATCCTAAGATATTTGTGTGGGACTATAAATCATTGCCTCTAGTACACTAGTAATCAAATCCAACTCACGGGATATACAGATTTAGATTGGTGTGGAAGTGAGACAGATGGAAGAAGCACAACATGTGTATTATTTAGCCTTGGATCAACCATGGTTTCATGGATGAGTAGAAAGTAGGACACAATCGCTTTGAGTAATGATAAAGCATATTATGTTGCTGCAAGTGAATTCTATCGGGAACTTGTTTTACTTGTTGAGATTCAACAAGATGATGAGCTTAGTAAAAATTAAGCACCTTCACTAAGTGGGGCCCGCAGGATATTTTTAGGTGTATGTCTATTTTTAGACATGGTGAGCATATTCTATAAGTTGCAGGATGTTATTTGTAGATGGTTGGTAAAATGTGAAAAATAGATGAGATTATATTTTTAGAATATTGGGGGAATTCTATTTGTAGATCGTTAATCTAAAAATAGATGCATGTCAATTAGTATTAACCCTTAATAATAATCCGACAATAAATATCAAATTATTCTCTTGGAGCACTTTATTTCAGTGAAAATATTTGTAAAATTAGTGGGTTGAAGGAATTACACAATTCCTAGGGTATTTGGTGACTCATGCATGGAGGACTCAGTTAGAATTGAAGTGGCAGAGTTGTGACAGAGTTAGAAGAGTAGTTATCGGATTTGTTATTCAGTTTAACTCAATTAAGTGAGTTAAACTCAGTTGTGCTAGTTGTATCTAGTTATAACTGAAGATACACTAGTGAGAGTTTAGTGAATTAATTATTTAATTAATTCATAAATAGAGACTTGCTTGCAACTAAACAAATACAACAATTAACTACTTGCATGTCAGTTCCAGTGGAGACCCAGTGGAGAGATAGGTGAAAGGGTGAGATGGACTATCTGTTGTGACTATAGTGATGCATTCAATGAATCTAACACACATTGGAGATGCCAATGAGGATTGCACAGTCAAGGCAAGGCCAATTTGAATTCATTCAGAGGTCTTATTCAATAGGGATTGTGCAATGGAGGCAGGTTGTTAGGAGGCAAGAAATTGGTGCATAGATATGCAAATTTCTACATGACTGTGTGTAATGATTGTTGATTTTACTGAAAGCTTGATGGAATAAAATTTGTATGATATTATTACATGATTCCATTGATATACATAATATATGATAGTTGGGGTTTTTAGCTTTAAGCTTTTCCAGTAAACAACTGTGTTTATGTGAAATTGATTTTCTTCATGTGTTTGCAATTGGAAATTTAATTTCCCCAAAGAATTAAGTGGAAGGATTATGTATTTAACTTAAGATTACTTTGTTAGATCAGGAGAATCTGATAATACTATCAGTATTAATAAATTTCTACATGGTATCGAAGCAGTGTTAATCACTAGAGATTGCAATAGTGAAGCGGTGCTAAGTTTTGTGCTGGCGGAAAATTCGACTTTACTGCAGAAATTTATTTGTGCGATAGTTGAGTATTCATTGAAATGGATTTCAATGGGTTGTGGTTGGAGTATGCCCTTGAGGGTATCTCAAAATACATAGCCTGGAAGGACAGGATGGAGGCGGTGCTTGAAGATAATCGACTGAAGGAGTTCATCGATAGTGATGTTCCTAAGCCTACTTCTAGTGATGTTGCATTACTTGACGCATGGCAAGAGAAGGTAGCGAAGATAAGAATAATTCTATTGGAAGGTGTGAAAGACCATATTTTGTTAAGAATTTATGGGAAAGCCACTCCATTTGAAATTTGGAAGGCTTTGACAGATCTTTTCTAAAGTAGCAACGACCATAGGAAGTTGGCACTGAAAGATAAGCTCAGAAAAATCAAAATGGAGAAGGGTGACAGTATTCCAAAATATCTCACAAAGTTTGTCCAATGTAGGGATGAGATGGGGAGTGTGGGAATTACAGTTGCGGATGATGACTTTGTGAGCTTGGCTCTCCTTGGGCTTCTGAAGAGTTGGCACAGCTATGAAGACTCTGTCAATGGACGGGAGAAACTGCCGGATTGGGAGTGACTTTGGTCGGATCCTATTCAGGAGGAGGTAAGGCAGAATACCAGGAATGGCTCTTCATCGAAGAATGATGATGAAGAGAATTGTGCTTTGGCTGCCAAAGAAAGGAAAGGTAAGGGGAAGAAATCCCATCCAAAACTCAAGGCTAAAGGAAAGAAGCTATATTTTTCCAAAGTGAAGTGTTTTCATTGTCACGAACATGGGCATCTCGCCACTAACTGCCCACAGAAAAATAAGAACAAGAAGGTTGTTGGAGCTGCAGAGGGTGAGGCCTTAGCCTCGCAATTTGAACTTGATTTCTCCTTGATCGCATGCTTGGTTTCAAGTGCAATGGGATCAATGTGGTATCTTGATAGTGGTGCTTCCTTCCATATGACGGGAGACAAGGAGTTGTTTAGTGACTTAGAGGAGAAGGATCTCCAAATGCATATAGAGATGGGCGATGATGGTAGATACAGTGCGACTGGAATTGGAACCATTACCTTTGAGAGGTATTCAAGTAAACCATTTATATTGAAATATGTTATGCATGTTACAGGTCTGAAGAAGAACTTTGTCGCAGTCGCTATGTTGGAGGACAAAGGTTATGACGTTGTTTTCAGCGAGGGAAAAGCTTTCCTACGACATAAGACAACAGGTCAAACCAAGAGGATAGGGATTCAAGTTAAGAACCTCTACAAGCTGGAGGTAGATGGCTACGCTGCAATGATGGGCAAAGAAGAAGAAGTGGTGAGCCGATATAAGGGAAAATTATGGCATGGGAGATTGGGTCATCTTCACCATGGCACCTTGAAGATTTTGTAGCAGATTTCTACTAGACTTCCCAAGGGTACTCTTGTGCAGTCAGATCAGTTCAAGGGATGTAATATGGTTAAGTTTGTGAAGACCACCTTTCATGAGAAGGAGAACCGTGCTTCGGTGATCCTGGAGAGAATTGACACAGACGTGTGTGGACCTTTCTCAGTTTCTTCAACAACAAAACATAGGTATTATGTTATATTTTTTTATGACTATTCTGGTAGATGTTGAACCTTCTTCATGCAGAAGAGGAGTGAAACATTCTCAAAGTTCTATTAGTTTAATTCATTGGTGGAGAAGGAGTCAGGGAAGCAAGTACTGAAGGCTCTACTGAGCGATAATGGTGGTGAATATATCTCAAACAAATTCAAATACTTTTGTAGCAAATAGCGAATTCAAATAGAACTCACAATGCGCCATAACCCAAAGCAAATTAGGGTCGCGGAGAGGAATAACAGAACGATCGTGGGTGTTGCACAAGCTATGCTGCATGACCAAGGCCTACAGATGCACTTGTGGGCGAAAGCATGCAACACTGCGGTTTATGTGCAAAATCGTTTTCCTCGTAGAGTACTTAGCATGAGTACACCGCAAGAATATTTTATTGGTAAGAAGCCTGATATTTCTCATTTGAATATTTTTGGCTCATTTTTTTGCATTCATGTGACAAAGGACGCCAGGAAGAAGCTGGAGCTGACTAAAAAAGTTGGGATATTTTTGGGGTACATATAAACACCCCATAATTATCATGTGTATCTTCCAAACAGTTGGATGATTGTGGTGCGACGAGATATAAAATTCAATGATGTGAAAGCCATGAAGTTGTCTCTTGAGAGGGAGCTACATTTGCATGCAGAGGAGGAGCTACTTGCTCCCAAATATAAGCCTCTAGATGTGGATCAGCCATAGGAGGATATTCATGGAGTGGAGGATTCCACTCATGCAGAACCACACATCAGAATAGGCAGAACTCATACCATGGAAGCTGAGAGACCGAATCTTGATGCGGCACATAATGTAGGAGTCCCTACATCACAACATAGATAGAGACAAACACCTGACTGATTTACTAGATACATGGCTCTTATGAGCAAGTGTATCATGACAGAGCCATATTCTTTTGAAGAAGCAGCGCAAGAGCCCACATGGGTAGATGCCATGGTGGAGGAGTATGACTCCATTGTCAGAAACAGTGCTTGGGATATTGTTCCAAGGTCGGTGGGTAAATCAGTGGTAGGTTCAAGATGGATATACAAGGTAAAGCAAGCTACTGATGGGAGCGTCGAGAAGTATAAGGAAATATTTTTTTCCTGAGGCTTCTCATAGATCGAAGGGATTGATTATGAAGAAACCTTTGCATGTGTCGCATGGTATTCTTCCATAAGTACCATCCTTGCTCTCTCAACGCAGATGGGTTGGCACATTCATCAGATGGAAGTGAAGACTATGTTCCTTAATGGGATCATCGAGGAAGAAGTGTACGTTGAGCAGCCTAAAGGATTTTAGATCTTCAACAGCGAGTCGCATGTGTGCATACTCAAAAGAGCATTGTATGGGCTGAAGCAAGCACCACGTGCTTGGTACACTCGTATTGACAACTATTTCACTGGACTTGGCTTCACCAAGAGTGAGGCGGATGCAAACCTGTACTAAATTGTGGTGAAGAGTAAGATTTTAATCATTGTTCTTTATGTTGGCAGATCTTGCAAAGGAGTTTGAGATGAAGGATTTGGGCCTCCTTCATTATTTCCTTGGATTGGAAATATGGTAGCGAGAAGGTGAACTGTTTGTGTCTCAAGGCAAGTATGCTTGGGAGATACTTGGTAAATTTCACATGGAGGAATGCAAGCCCATTCATACTCCTCTTCCATGAAATTGGAGGAAAGAGGATGCTACATCGGCAGAGATAGTGGATGCCATTGTTTATCGAAATTTGGTGGGTTCGCTCATGTATTTAGTTAATACAAGACTGGACATATTCTATGCCATGAACCAGCTTAGTCAAGTGATGGTTAAGCCTACCAAGATATTTTGGAAGGTAGGCAAGAATTTCCTGAGGTATCTTAGGGGCACATCTGAGTATGGCTTATGGTACAGACAGATGAATGAGGTGAAGTTTCATGGCTTCATAGATGCAGATTGGGCAGGGAGCCCAACGGAAAGAAAGAGCACATCAGGAGGGGTTTTTAGTATCGTATCTACAGTATTTTATTGGTACAGCAGGAAACAAATATCTGTGGCACTCAGTTCAGTGGAAGTAGAATACATGGTAGCAAGTCAAGCTGCATGTGAGGCTATCTGGATGAGGAAGATCATGGTCGGTTTGTTCGGTTCTCATTTAGATCCTACAGTGATACATTGTGATAATCAGATTTGCATTAAACTCTTGATTAATCCTATGTTTCATGATAGATCTAAACATATAGATATCCAGTATCATCATATCAGAGATTGTGTGCACCGGAAGATCATGTTGCTTCAGTACATTCCTATGGAAGATAAAGATGCAGACATTCTAACAAAGGCGCTCAACAAGAGCAAATTCAAATACCATAGAGGCGGGGTGAAGGATAATCTCTATCTTGTTGAGAGGGAGTGTTGAGATTCAACAAGATGATGAGCTTAGTGAAAAATAAGCACCTTCACTAAGTAGAGCCCGCAGGCTATTTTTAGGTGTATGTCTATTTTAGACATGATGAGCATATTCTATAAGTTGTAGGATGCTATTTGTAGATGGTTGGTAAAATGTGAAAAATAGATGAGATTCTATTTTTAGAATATTGGGTGAAGTAAATTTATAGATCGTCGATCTAAAAATATATGCATGTCGATTATTATTAACCCTTAATAATAATCCAACAATGAATATCAACTTATTCTCTTGGAGCACTTTATTTCAATGAAAAGATTTGGCAAATCAGTGGGTTGAAGGAATTACGCAATTCCTAGGGTAGTTGGTGACTCATGCATGGAGGACTCAGTTAGAACTGAAGTGGCAGAGTTGTGATAGAGTTGTAAGAGTAGTTATGGGAGTTGTTATTCAGTTTAACTTAGTTAAGTGAGTTAAACTCAGTTGTGCTAGTTGTATCTATTTCTAACTGAAGATACACTAGTGAGATTTTGGTGAATTAATTATTTAATTAATTCATAACTAGAGACTCACTTGCAATTGAACAAATACAACAGTTAATTACTTTCATGTCAGTTCCAGTGGAGACCCGGTGGAAAGATAGGTGAAAGGGTGAGATGGACTATATGTTGTGACTATAGTGATGCATTCAATGCATCTGACACACATTGGATATTCCAATGAGGATTGTGCAGTCAAGGCAAGGAAAATTTGAATTCATTCAGAGGTCTTCTTTAGCAAGGATTGCGTAGTGGAGGCAGGCTGTCAACAGGCAAGAATTGGTGCATAGATATGCAAATTTATGCATGACAGTGTGTAATGATTTTTGATTGTACTGAGAGCTTGATGTACTAAGATTTGTATGAGATTATTACATGATTCCATTGATATACATAATATATGATAGTTGGGGTTTTTAGCTTTAATATTTCCTGGTAAACAAATGTGTTTATGTGTGATTGATTTTCTTAATGTGTTTGCAATTTGCAATTTAATTTCCGCAAAGAATTAAGTGGAAGGATTTTGTATTTAATATAAGATTAATTTTTTAGATCAGGAGAATCCGGTAATAATATCAGTATTAATAAATTTCTACATGACTCAGGAAGTTATTAATAGATTTTCTTTGAGGACCCATCAACCCTACACATATACATTGTGAAAATGAAAGTTGTATCATATAGATAGAAGACACAATGTTTCATGATAGGATGAATCATATAAAAAATAAGTCCACATCATAAGTCTGGTACGTGCTGGAGTCGTAGAGCTGAATTATATGCCTACTGATGTACATGTAGCCAATATACTAAATAAAGTCTTACCAAAAAATAAGCTTGAGTATTTGAGAGACAAGCTTGGTTTGGTGGATATATCTTCCCTATTTGAGAGGGAATGATTTTGGATATCTCTTGTCTTTTTGGGTCATTCACTAGACTACGACTAACAATTGTAAGTCTTATTGAATGCCATAAATAAATAATGGAGTTTGGAGGATTGGATAAGCATATAGATTGAAACTTCTTATGGATTGGAGAATCCATGGAAATAAGTTATTGATAGTTGCTATTTGAGGATGAGGTAGGGAATCCAAGATAATATTAGTTGAAGAGGACCAATATTCTTCGAGGATCTAAGTTTGGGAATCCAGGATAAGAATAGTCCTAAAGGGACATACCTTGTGGACATCGAGATGGGGTATGTACGTTGAGAGGTATTTTGGAAGCTCATGTAAATCCTTTCAACACAACACTCATAAATAAAGATGAGCTTGTCCCATTAAGGACTTTAGGGACAATGTTGGTTTAGATAAAGATGCTTGACAAAGATGTCTTATCAATCTGACTCTTATTATGAGAATGCTTCATGATTGAGATTCCTTGTACCATGTATTAATACCTCCCTAGTTAAGAGGGAGTGTTGAAAATTGTAACTAGGTTTGGTCTTCATTGTAATCATGATATTGTATATTCTTTATAAAATAAAATAAAGGAATTATATTTTATTTTTGGAGTATGGGTTTCATACTCAAGCTTGAGTCAAAGCATGTTATTCATGCTTTTAGGCCTTCTAGGTCTTTCTATGTCTTTCTAGGATAATGAATACTATTGGTCATGTGTCAAAGTCCCATTTTGCCTCATTGTAATGAAGAAAAATATTTATTTTGTCTAGAAAAATCCATGTTAAAACCCTTGACCAATTTTTCCTATTGGAGGGTCATTCTACCCTCAAGCAAGGCTATAAATAAGAGGGAGCTCGACCTCATTTGGACACTCAACTCAAGAAATATTTGATCTCACATCTAAAGTTTCTAGAGAAGGTACATAAATGAGTTTAAGGTGCAGAACAAGCCGAAGGTGAAAAACTGAACCGAAGGTACAAAATTGAGCCAAAGTTGCAAAACAAGCGGAAGATATAGAACATAGATGAAGGTACATGTTATGCAGGATTTACGATTGTGGATAAAAGTATCTCCCCTAGACCTAGTGGACTAGTCTAAAACAATAGAAAGAAAATAATATAGAGTTACCCTTAGAGAAATTGAAAGATGGAAAGAGGCTTACTTGGAATCCGTCACAAGTTTTACTTTCCTCCTGGCTTGTCAAATACAATCCCATCTCCTATTTCTATAGTTAAACCACAAAAAAAATCCAAGGATCTACAACATCTACGTAGCATGATTCAATCGCATGATTCAATGAATTAGCAAGGCATTGAAATACATGAATGTAAACATAACATAACACATAGGAAAACAATATAATCTTTGTATTAATAGAAATATGAGAGAGATTGCAACCAAAAATAATGATGATCTTGTAGAGATCTCCCCAAGTTGGCTTGTCCTTCCATGTCACAAAGCACACCTCAATGTCGCCCTAATGCATGAAGATCAATACTCTCTTAGATCCAAGGTAGCAACATGAGAGCATGATTAGTATCCAAAAGCCAACCTTGATGTTGTGGATGGATGTAAATATATAGGAGAGTGTAGTAGTTTAGTAATTCTTATCCATTTACCATTCTAGGCTTGAGATCCACTTAGGATGGGAGGATGATCTCAAGGGATAAGAATTGAAATCTCTAAGGTAGGATTAGATAGGATTCAAACTTCTTATCCAAGGTAAATGGTTAAAACAACCCCTAGAAGCTTCTAGAAGAGGAAGCTTCAATATTATTTTTAATTTTCCTGAACTTCTAGAATCAACACACCATCAACAAGGGAAAAAATGTTGTTGATCAAGGCTGGTGCAGAAGGGAGAAACCTCCTACCGAATTCAAGACTCTAAAGGGACAGGGTGTGTTAGGGCTTAAAAGCATTGTTTTGGAGCATTCAGACCAAAAAACTCAGGCATTTGGAAAGGTCATGCTTAGGGATTTGTGTAGGGATGATGAAACCATGTTCATAGATATTGATTGATCCAGTTTGCAGGCCTATTGACTAGATGCGAAAAAAAGGCCTATAACATATTCCCTCCTAAAGTGCAAAGTTAGAAATGAAAGTTGATGACTAAATTACTTTACCTTGTGACAAGTTTGGTTCACAAGAAACTGGTCGAGATCATCATCTATTACAATACATTTTCATCATGATATCTCTTTGCTGAGGGAGGCATATCCATGTTAAGCACATAAGCTAACATCACATGTATAATGATCAAGAAGTCGGTCCAATGATGAAAAAGAGTGGACCCATTCTTGGATGACTATCTTTATGATCATAACCATCATGCTTTTTGATCTTGCATAAATCCTGAAAACAAAACCTGGATGGGTGGAACTAGATCCAGGGTCTTACATCTCGTTCACTCAATCACCTAATATACAATTCTAACCATATGAATAAAGGAACTAGAGTCGAACATGGTAGACACCAGTTGATTATCGATCAATGATATAAGTCATTAACAGATGCGAGAGGAACCAGCGATGATGTTAATGGCCCTTAAGGTACAATAGTACAATCTGTATGGTGTGAATGAAAGATTTGGAGTCAAACACCACACAAAATCTTTCAATTGAAGGCCAATGATGAAAAATTGTCGCTGAGATCGATGAAACTTGCCATTGATGTATGCAAGCCCCAAGGTACTAAAGGGAGTTTTTAAGTCAACTTCCTGGATAATGAGATGACGTCAATAGGAAGCGACCTGTCACAAGAGGGTCTCAATATATCCCCCATCAACGACACGAAACATGTATCAATATTTGAGATATAATGATGTTGATGTGGAACCGGTTCGGGAATGACAAGCATATAATGAAGGTTTAAGAGTATCGTACCAGATATCAACTAAATGACCCCTCTTGAATATATCGGTGATACTGAATGGAGTTGGTATCATTGACCCAAAACCAAAATCAGAGTCTTTGATATGATGTGATGAACCAAAAAAACTATCAGATTTCCCAACCCAACAATGACAAAGATGAAGTGGAAGAGTGTCATGTTCAAGAGAAACTTGCTGCCATTAATAGGTAGAGTACCTTGTTTCCCAATTTCCACAACCATTTCTGGTCAATACCTCTTTATTTTTGACAATATTGAAGAGGATAACATATGTTTGATCTGTAATTTCATCCTTATGATGAACCCCTCTAATTATCTTTAAGTAACCCTGAGAAGGAGTAGTTCAGTCTCATCATGCTCGACGAGTCCATCATTGTTTTATATTTTTACGAGTCCAGCGAATGTGAAACTTGAATGATTTTTCATGTTTAGAGAGTCTAAAAAAGAGGGAAAAAATAAAATTCCAAAGGTTCATTTTCATATAGTTGTCTCTTGATTCTAAAAAGGCAAAAAGCGACACTAAAGAACCTCTTAGCCATTTTCGACTAAGGTATTGCTTTTTCGTATAGTCTATCTTAGTCTAGAAAAGGGTTAAAATTATACTGAGTAGATTTATTTTTATTTACTTTAACAAGTGCTCGAATATATTTTCATGTTTAGTGTGTTTGAAAAGAGTTGAAATAAGACTCTAGGGGGTTGATTTTTCATAATTTTACAGAGCTCAAAAAAGAAATAAAGTATGCTCTCTGATCAAAATTATTTGTTTTCAATCCAGACATCATCAAATCCATCAAATAACTACTACCCTACTCAAAACATCATCAAAAGAATAAAAATACCTGATTCAAGATAAAATTAGGTCATGTTTAAGTCAAAACATTAAAATATTAATAAAATAATAATAAAAATGACCATAAATAGGAAAAAGGTAATTCATTTTTACCATTTTACATTTTACCTCTTGGTGAGTGAGTTCTGAGTGCTTTTTTCCCTTTAACTTCTGTAGATGATTGCGACCAACCTAGTGGATCATTTTGAGTGTCGTCACTTCCACATAGAGATCTCACCTTCCTCTTGCTTTCTACAGTTCTGTTTTTTCATTTCATGCAAATTTTTCTAGTTTTAGGTGACCTAGGGCTTCAATTTTTCACCCTAGCTCCAATGCACCCCAGTAATGTCGAAAGGAGCGTTGGGTAGGAAAAATATTCAATGTCTATGGCACTGCAACACAATTTTCCCTTAGTAAGGTGTGATGGGTGCATTTCACAAAGTTTTTTTTCCTTTTTCACTTAAAATTCTCTCAAATGTTTGCATGAGTTTCACCCTAATGATTCTTCTTGTCATGTTTCAGGTTTCCATCAGAACAAAATGGATTTAATATGGAGATAAAGAGAACATGAGGCACAAGATATGGATGTAGCTAATGATTCGGCCACGATTGAGGCATCAAGAAATTGTGGGCTTCTGAAATTCTTATGGATTCCAGGAATGAGGCAATAGATGGAGTTGCTAGAGTATCTTTTTCGATCATGGGATGTTTAGGCACTAGATTTCAAGCTCGGAGCACACATGCTTACCATATAGCTGGAAAGCATATATTTCCTGATTGGTTTATTTAGGAGAGGTGCCCCCATATCATTATCTAGTTAGAGGAGGGGTGGAGAAACAAACAGGGATTATATCAATGCACATTGTAGACCTCGGTCCCAATTGACCAAGGATGGGAAGATCGAGATAAAGGATGTGGTATGTTTACCTTTGAGGATGATCATGTTCATTATTTCTAGCTGGGTTGGTAGTGCTACCTTGTATTTAGCTAACATGTCTCATATGAAGTATGTTCTAGAATGTATAGAGCCAAAGATATTCAACTGGAGTGAGGGAGTACTGGAAAATATGAAAGAATAACTTACCAAGGAAATGGATGGACAATTGAAGAACTTTGGGTATGGTTCAATTTTGATTTCATTTTCCTTGGATCAGATTCCATTGCTTTGACCACAACATATCTCACTCGAGCCCATGGATCGAGAGTCCCACAGATGAGGATATGGGTGGATCTCATGTCCAAACATGGAGGTACATCACCTATGATCTTCACACCAGAATTATTCCAATAGTGTCAATACCATGCATCATTCGAATACCATGGGTCACATTTTATCTTAGTAAAGTCAATTTATAATATTCTCTTTCCTTAGTCACTTTAATTAATTAATTTCTTCATAGCCCATAATTAATTTTAATTTGTATCATAAGCTACTAAGATGCTTTCCATTCCCAATGCCTGAAAAAAGGGACATTATATTCCTCCCTTACCAAAATTGGTTGGCCCCAAGCAATTATAGCCTCAACACCAAGATCCCAAATAAATCTAAAGAATTTGTGTTGCATCAATGAGATGGAATCTAGAACCTGTATGTCAGGATCAATTCCTAGATCCCAAATGAATAAGAAGAATTATCCACTAAACTCCTACTACACCAATAGAACAATATTGATCCTAGTACCTCCTACCAACACTGTTACCGATGAAATAGGTAACTTGACCTCAAAACGGGAACTCTAGCTCAAAAAGACTGAAAAACATGAAAAAACACCCCAAAAACAAAAAAGTGTATTCCAGAATGCACTTGGTTTTTTTTTAAGGTCAAATTTCAACATTTTATAAAATTATGCTAAAAACAAAATTGTTTCTTGAAAAAGGGATTGAAAAAACACCCTCAAAACAAAACCAGTTGATGCTAGAATAACAAAACAAAACAAAATTGTGTCATATTTTTGACATTTTTAAAAATAGAAATAACACTTTTTTAATTTTTAAAATTCAAACATTAAAAAAAACCTAAAATTTAAAAAAATAAAAACATTTTAAAGATTAAAATTTCAAAATATAGAAAAAAACAAAAAAAAAAAAGAAAGAAAGAAGAAGAAGAAAAAGAAAAAGAAAGAAAGAAATTATAAAAAATAAAATATAGAAATTAAATTTAAAAAAGAAAAAGAAAATGTTTATTAAATTTAAAAAATAATAATAATAATAATAATAATTAAAATAAAAAATTAAATTTAAAGAAATATATTAAATTTTAATAAATTTAAACTTAAAAAAATAAATAAATAAAATATACATTATTTAAATTAAAAGAAAAAAAATGAAAAATTAATTAAAAATGAAAAATGAAAAATAAAATACAATAAAAATATTAAATTTCAAAAAATATATATTAAAAAAACAAATAAATTTTAAAAAATAAATTAAATTTAAATTATAAAAAATAAAACATATATATATGAACTTAACTTAAAAATATATATATTAGATTTTATTAAATTTAAATAAAAATGGTTAATATTAAAATAACAAATTAAATTTGAAAAAAGAAAAATTTTAAATTTTAATAAATAAATGAATAAACAAATAAATTTTGAAATAAAAAATAAATTTTAAATATAAAGAAAAAAAAAGACAATGTTAAAATAAAAAGTTAAAAAACTTTAAAAATCAATTAAAAATGAGAAATTGAAAAAAATATATTAAATTAAAAAATAAAATAAAAAACAAATTAATTTGAAAATATTAAGTTTAATTATAATTAAAATAAATAAATATAATATAATATAATTTTAAATACACAATTTTAATTGAAATAAATAAATAAATAAATAATATATATATATATATATATATATATATATATATATATATATAATTTTAAAAAAATTAAAATTAAAAAAAAAAATACAAAATTTATTAAATTTTAAAAAATTAAATGAAAAAACTAAACATAAAAATTTAATAATAAAATGTATATATATATATATATATATATGAAAAAAAAAAAAAATCATTTAAATTAAAAAAAAAATACCAAATTTAATAAAAATTATTAACAAAATTTAGAAAAAAAAATTAAAACAAATTAAATTTAATTTTATATATATATATATATATATATATATATATATATATATATATATATATATATATATATATATATATATAATTAATTAAAAAAAAAAATTTAAAAATTAAAAAAAAATAAAAAAAAAATAAAAAAGAATTTTTTTTTTTTTTTTTTTTTTTTTTTTTTTTTGATCGTGGTGGCGCCGCCAATCGCCCTCCCGCGGCGGGAGGCCAATTCCGGCGGGAGGGCGATTCCCGGAATTGGCCCCCCGCTGCGAGTGATTCCGGGAGGCGGCCCCAGCCCCCGGGAGCGATTCCGAGAATCGGCCCCAGCCGCGGGAGAGGCAATTCCGGGAATCGGCCCCCTCCCAGCGCGGAGTCGCGATGGAGGCCGGCCGCTAAGAAGAACGTTTGAAAGGCCGAACCTAGAGCGGGAGACCGAATCCTAATAATGGCCCTCTCACCTGAGAGGCGATTCGGGAATCGCCCTCCGCCCGCGGAGGGGCGATTCCGGAAATCGACCTCCCACCCGGGTGGCGGCGGCCAGGCCATTGTTGGGGCGGGCGCGGGGGACTGTGCGGCCTCACGCCTACCAAGCGGCCGGCCTGCGCGCCAGCAGAAGCGAGGAGGCCGGTGGCGGCGACCACCACGGTCATCTTCTTCTTCTTCTTCTTCTTCTTTTTTTAAAAATTTGATTTTTTTTTTAAATTCAAAAAATTTAAAATTATTTTTTTTAATTCAAATTTTTTATTTTAAATTTAATTTGTTTTAATCTTTTTTTTAATTTTTGTTTTTAAATTTAATATTTTAGATTAATTATTTTTTAAAATTTAAAATTTATTTATTAAATTTATTAAATTTTAGTTTATTTTAATTTATTTTTTTAATCTTTTAGTTTATTTAGTTTTTCATTTTTAAAATTTATAAATTGTTTCATTTAAAAAAAAAAACAGTAAATTTATGGATATTTGTTTTTTAATTATTTACACGTGGTTTTTTTTCATTTTTTTTGTTTTTTAATAATAGTTTTTTTTTTATTTTAATTCTTTTATTTTAATTTTCTTTTTCAATTTTTTTTTTAATTTTTTTTTTTTGGTTAATTTTAAAATTTGTATTTTTTTTCTTATTATTATTATTTTTTTAATTTAAATTTTTAAATTTAATTTTTTCTTTTTTGTATTTTATTTTTTTTAATCTAAATTTTAATTTTGTAATTTAAATTATTTTTAAATTTTCTATTTAATTTTTTTTTTTTAATTATATGGTTTTTTTTTTTTAACTAAAACGGTTTTATGATTTTTATTTATCTGAAAACATATGGGTCGTTTCCGGACTGTCCCCAATTACAATGCAGATTTCTAACCTCTGCCGCTTTTACTCTATTACAAAATTCAGGGCATTTGAACAAAACTTTCGTTGTTTACAAAAATAAGCCCTTTCATGAGAACACTGCCTTTGTTAGCCATCTGATCAGCTTCACTATTTAATTTTCTGAGTATATGGTAAAATTTGCAGCTGTCAAATTCTTGGAGAACTCTTTTCAATCTGTCCAAAGTTTTGTTGAGGTTGACATTATTGAACCGAGCTCCCAAGTTTAAGTTTTTAATTATTATCTCTGAGTCTCCGAAGACTAGCAGATTTTTAACACCTTTGTCTCTTGGGATTAGGCAAGCTTTGAAAAGCCCGAGGAGCTCCGCTTGATTGTTGGACTTCTGACCTAATCCCCAATAGAAGAAATCTTTAGAGGAGCCATCCGGAGAGTAGATGACTCCCCCAGCGCCAGCTGCACCGGGATTCCCTTTAGACGCCCCATCAAAGAAGATTGAGGATATTTTTTGAGACCGCCACCAGATTTGAAAGGATTCCTCTTTTTCTCTTAAGCGCCAACCCGAGATACCACTTTAAGGTAAGGGGAAATATCTGCACGGAAAAGGCACTAGAGAGCCTAACCACATCTTTTCTTCGGACAGAAGCAAAGGGTCCTCTTTAATATACTATTGTTGGGCCGCTTCCAGCAGAAAGGCCTTGGCTTTTGCAGCGATTTGCATTGGATTGTGCCGCACCTCTTTGAAGATCTGCTGATTACGTGCCAACCAAAGCTGCCAACATACGTATTTGGGTATTGCTGTCCAAATTCTGCTCCAGAATGATTTTTGGGGGATTCGATGGGGGTAGAGTTGCCTCCAAGAGGCAAAGAGATCTGCAACAGAGTTTTGGGATGGGACTGGAATCTGGAAGTCCTGTAAGATAAACCCCCAAACTTCTTTTGCAACTATGCAATCCATAAATAGGTGCTGGGTTGTTTCAGAATTGCTGCTGCACAGCACACATCTGTAAGGCCCAACAATATTCCTTTTCTCCAGATTATCTCCCGTTAGTATTTTGTTATGAACCAAAGTCCAGAAAAAGAAGTTCACTTTTGGTGAGGCAAGAGAATCCCAAACGTTTTTCCAGAAATCCGGTGTGTGACTGCTATTTCTTGAGGCCTGCAAAGCTCTATAACCTGTTGTTATGGTGTAAACTCTAGATTGGCCCCAACCCCAGTGATTTTTTATGGCTCTATGAACAGGGGTTGCGTCCTCCAAAAGATCTTCCAGCAGGGATTGTTGATATGCCAATCTGTCTGAAACACCATGAAGATCCCAGCCATCCCAATCACCACGCTGATCCCATTTCGATAGATCGTATAGACTTTTCACTCCAGCTCGTTCCAGCCAAATTCTGAGATCTGTTATGTCCACGTTATCTGCCAAGGGGGCGTTCCCCATGATGTTGTCTGTCCACAGTTGGATGCGTTTGCCACTTCCAGGGATTCTGTAAATTTTTTTTATGAAGTATTTACTGCTTTTGTGACATAAACTCCAGACCTTCTTGTTGTTGTATGTGGTAATGTTTATCAGATTGCTGAGAGCTTTGTTGACGCCATACTTTGATCGCAGAGTGATGCTTACAGGGTGAGTGGGTTCGTGGATCAGTTTCCACAAGATTTTACCTCCCAAGGCTAAATTGACTAGCGAGGGGTCTCTTATTTGCAGTCCCCCCTCCTCCATCGATCTTTTGACAACATCCCAGTTCACCAAATGCATTTTTTTTCACTGCCTTTCCCTCCTTGCCACAAAAATTCTCTGAGAAGTTTGGAGATCTGCTCCATCACATTTCTTGGTGCCAAAAGAAATGCAACCTGGAAAATTGGAAACGCAGATAGCACCGACTTGATCAAGATCACTTTGCCTCCCTTGGTCAACCAGTAGCCACCCCACGCTGCAATCTTGGTTTTAATTTTTGAGATTATTTCGCTCCATAGAGCTCTTTTATTGACTCCAGACATGATGGGCAGGCCGAGGTACTTGAATCTGTCCCAATTTGTTTGTCCTTTGAACCCAAGCAGAGTGGTAATGCCTGTAAGTTCTTGCTGATCAATATTCCAACTGAAAACTTCACTTTTACTTTCATTCACAGAAGCTCCAGAGACTCTGCAATAATTTCTGAGGACAGTGTCAAAAGCTCTGGCAATTCTAATAGAGGCTCCACCAAGGAGGAGAGAATCGTCAGCAAAAAGTGCGTGATTCGTGGGATCAGCTCCAATTGATGGTTTGAGACCCGGAATGTTACCAGCAACTCTTTCTGCATTGAGCTTTCGACTCAAGGAATCTGCCATTAAGATGTACAGAAAGGGGGAGAGAGGGCATCCCTGCCTGATGCCTCTCTTAGCTTGGAAAAAGTTTGTTGGTCAACCGTTGACTAAGGGGGAAATCCATGGATTGTCAATGCAGGCTTTGATGAGTTGAACAAAAGAGGGCGAGAAGCCAAAGGTAAGAATAAATTTGCTGAGGAATGTGCAGTTAACTCTATCAAATGCATTTTCCATATCTAATTTTATCACCATTCCTTTCTCTTTCCGCTGTCTACTGGAGTGGATAGTCTCCTGGACCTGGATTACATTATCCAGGATATGCCTACCTTCCACAAAACCACCTTGGGAACTAGAGATCACTCTTTTTAATAGTGGCTTAATTCTATTTGCTAACAACTTTTCCAGAATTTTATAAGACGCATTACACAGCGAAATAGGCCTGAATCTAGCAAAAGTTTCAGGGTTAGTGTCTTTGGGGATTAGAGCTAGGTAAGTGGAATTGGTTCCTCCACCTATCTTATCTTTTGTCATAAATCCACGTATCATTTTATGCAGGTCTGCCCTTATAATATGCCAGCATGCTTTAAAGAAATGGATTGTGAATCCATCAGGCCCAGGTGCCTTGTCCGCCCCCATAGACCATATAACATTTATGGTTTCCTCCTCCGTAATGGGTCTACAGAGGATTGCATTTTCTTCAGGGCTGATGAGGGTAGGTATATTTGAAAGAAAATCAACAGTTTCCTCGTCATTACATTGAGCACCTTCCTTGTATAGGTTCTTGAAATGAGCTTCAGCAGCTGCTTTGACTTGATTGAAGCCTTTGCAGACTTGAACTTCTGCTGTTTTGATTTCTGCTATATAATTCCTTGATAGTCTCGCTCTGTATTGCCGGTGGAAGAAAGATGTGTTCCGATCCCCAGCCTTCAACCACAGGCTTCTAGATTTGATTCTCCAATATTCTTCTTCCTTCGGGAAAGATTGATATGTTGTTCGTTGAGCTTTTATTTCTGTTTCCAACAATTCTGTTGTGATGTCTTTACTTTCCATATCAGTTTGCAGGGATTGCAATGATTGAACAGCCTCTTTTCTTTGTTCAGAAGGAGTATGGGTTGGTTTCTTAATCCAGTCTTTCAGGGCTTGTTTTGTAGCTTTCAACTTTTTCTCCCAAACATAACTTGAGGATCCCTTGAAGGGTTTGGACCAAGCTTCTTTCACCGTATCTAAGAAACCATCTCTCTCAATCCAAAGTGGGCTGAATCGAAAAGGGATGGGACCAAGGTCTTCTTCTTCTTCCAGGAGGAGCTGTATTGGCTTATGATCAGAGGTAAGTTTAGGCAGAATTTTAGTGATGATGATTTTTTTGTTCATCATAATGGAGCTTTGCACCAGGAAGCAGTCTAGATGAGCATAAATGTGATCTGAAGCAGTCTGGTTATTGGACCAGGTATATATGCCACGAACTGGGTTAAAATATAACAGATCCCAACTCTGAAAAAGCTCCACCATGGGCAGCATGGGGTCTCTGCTGTTGATACCCCCCCTCTTCTCTTTTGCTTTCATTACTATATTTAGATCCCCTGCTATAATGATATTGATGGGGGAAGACAGTTCTAAAAAAGCAGAGAGACTGTTCCAGCATTCTCGTTTTTCAGTATAAGAAACTGGCACATAAAGATTGAAGAGTGAGATAGTTAACTTACTTGCTTTGTGTTTCAATTCTGTGTAGATCCAGTGCTGGGTTTCATGGGAATTATTCAGCTGGAAAAGGTCTTCGATCCAGAGAGTTTCCAACCCCCCGGAGGTACCCCTTGCACTGATTGCTTTGCATGTTCTTTTATTCCACTTTGATCTACTGGTCTCTAGAAGGGCCTGCCCTTCTATTTTTGTCTCTTGGGGCATGATAATGTCTGAGGGTTCTGCTTTCAAAAGGTCCTTAACAGCCTCGATTTTGGAGGGATTCCCCAGTCCTCTACAGTTCCAAGAGAAGAGCTTCATTATTTACTATTTTGGTGGATGGGGCCTCCCTTGGAGGGCCTTGGTCTGGTATTTCATCCGATTGACATTTCTATTGTGGGCTGGCTTCCTTGTGTTTTGAGTCTTTCTGCCTCCTCCTCCCTCTTTTCCTTTCGGGATTTCCTTCCTGCTTTTTTTGATGGTCACTCGTAGGTTTCATCCTCCGATGAATCCGAGCTATCCAATGGTTTTTTCCTTGTTACATTCGCGTATGTTGGATTGGTGGGACTGCCTTGATTGGTATCGCTCTGAGTTGCTTCCACTCCTTCTTTGTTTGAAGGAGGAATATCTTCCTGTTCCTCATTCTCCTGTGTTGAGATTACTTGGTGGATTTGTTGTACACATTCTGTCCCATTTGGATTTGCTTCCACTTCTGGGTTTATTTTGGGTCTGCTGGTTTCTCCAGTCTTATTGCCTTTTCCTATGCCTTTTCTTGAATTTGCATTTTTCTGTACTAGGGTCCATTGTTCCCCGTTTTGTTTGTCCACTTGGTCCTCCGCCTTCTTCTTGCAGTGATTTGCAAAGTGACTGTGTCCATGGCAGTGTCTGCATTTAAAAGGAAGTTGTTCGTAGTCCAGCTCTTGAACATGCGTCCACCCAGCTACAGTAAGTTTGATTGCTTTTGGTAGCCCTTCTTCAAGATCCACTTCGACGCAGATGCATGCGCAGGAATACTGGTCCTTCCTTGCAGCTTGATCTATGTATTTTCCCAAGGCATTCCCAATGATCTGGAGGGATTTATGATTCCAGCAGTGGAGAGGCAAATGGGGAAGCCTAACCCAGACAGGGATAGCCGAGGGGACGTCCTGAGTGGGGTCAAAATCAGGAGACCATTTGTTTAGGTAAAGGCCCTAGGGGCCCATGAAATAAGGACCATTTCTGAAGATTAAACCTTTGTCGTTGGGATTTTAGAAGACAAAAACAAAGAAGCCCTTACCCACGAAGTAACTTTTGACACCCTCTTTGATCAGGGGTTTCCAGTTTCTTTGAGTCCACTCTTCGACCGATTTTGGCGAAGGCCAGAGGCCCGTGAACTGGCCAATGAGGCCTCTATCAGCCAGATTCAGAGCAGCTTTGCATGTATCTTCTTCAGGAAGGGCCACTGAAGGGATTGAGTCCATTTTCTTAACAAACTTTTGCTAAGACGCAGAAGGAGGGCGCTTCGAGCCAGAGGCAACCAAAGATTTGAAAGCCAGAACCTCCGGAGGCTGGGGAGGGGGATCAGCCACTCCATCGGCATCCATGATTAGAGCGCACACAAAGCAGGGCGAGCAGAGGGGCGCAGATGCCTCAGAAACGCGCTGGAACTACCATCAACGCACTCAGCGCAAGAGGAGGCAGAGCAAAGGGGGGGCGGGAAGACCACCCCCGGACAGAGCAGCAGCGTAACAAACTGAATCACACCCAAGAATCGATCCCCGAAACAAAAATGAGGAAAAAAACACAGGAATAGAGCTCCAGCCCTATGCACTGCGCGGCCGAGCCAAAGCGTCGCGCTCCACCGAAGCGTCGAGCAGAGTCTGATCAGCTTAAAAGGGCAATTGGTTTTCACTTTGGGTCTTGAGCAATGATTTTCTAATTATATGGTTTTTTTAATAACTTAGAATTTTTTTTATTTTTATTTTTTCATTTCTTTTGATATAATTTTCGAATATTTTTGTTTTTTTTTGTTTTATTTATTTATTTTTGTTTAAATTTTTTATTTTTACGAGTTTTTTTTTTTAATTGTTTTTATATATATTTTTTTATCTAAGTTTTGTGTTTTATTACCAACATGAAAATCACCACTCTAAAAAAAAAAAAAGGTTGATGCTGCATCAATACGTTTCAAAATTAGCATGAAAATCACTGCTCTAAAAAAAAAAAAAAATTGATGTTGCATCAATACGTTTCAAAATTAGCATTAAAATAACTAACATTTTAAAACAAATATTCATACTTCATAAACAAAAATATTAGAGTGTCAAAAATGTGCACAAAAAAAGGGGTGATTCTGCATCACCACTTTTCAAAAATGGGTGCTTTTTATGCTACCAAAAAAAAGTAGGTAACAGTGCGGTTACCTATTTCATCGGTAACAGTTTTTACCTTCTAGTTATACTCCCATACTTGGTCAATCCTTTCCCTATGAAGGGATAATCCACCTGGAACCAACTACAAAATAGGGAATATATCATCCCAAATTCCTGAACACTCCAACTGCACTATACCTCTTGCTAAAATTATTCTCCCATAACTTTCCAATTTGATAAGGTACCAACTCACAATCTCCCTCTAGTCTAACTATTAAGGACCTCTTTCATATTAGATGTCAACTACCACCATAAAACCTATGGATTCCATGACTTTCCAAAGAGTGCCTCTCCCACCAATCATTAGAAATACCTGAAACAAACCACCATGTTTACATTGAACTACTCTGGCTATAATGTGATATCACTATTCCACGGTTCTGACTCCTAATTTTTCATTGTGAAATACTTGCCATCCTACTCCAACAACCTACAAGATTTGATTCATGCTCCCTCACACCATCCATCAATCCCATACTTATGCTTCATCCCTTCATTTGTATGAGGGCTTAAAAAATGGGTTTCTAGTGTTGCAATCCCTATCTATGTGTTGTTGAATATGACTACGACACAACCCAAAAATGGATTTTTTTTGTTGTCCCATTAACAACTCTAACTGGTTTTCCATACTAGACAGATTATTATTTGACCTAGCACACATGTGTCCAAAGTCTTTAAGCACATTGTCTTGCTTTAGTATTATTTCCTTTACTGCCTTGTTTTTCTCCTTTATTGTTGAAAGGTCCTTATAAATCTCTTCCTAGTATGTTCCTAGTGACTATTATTTGAAATATTTGTAACCACTATGGATTTCTTCATATCGACTTGCATTTTATTGATGGTTGATCCATAATGTGAATGATCAAACATATCATCCAATATTGTCGTTTGAGCCTTTGATGAGTTCTCTGGAGGAAGTGATTCATGATTCTTCTGTTGTAAACTATATCTTTCCCTGATCGCTTGCAAAAATGTAGATTCTTCATACATGTTCAATTCACCCATCTGATTTTGAGTTTCATTAATTTTTTCATCATCTCATCTAATGGTATGTGTAGATGATGAGGAATGTGCTTCACATATCATTTTCCTTCTACCTGTTCTTCTTCTTGAAGTATGGAATTGACTCCATGCGCCATAGCTCTACCTGATCCTTTGTCCTTAGCACTATTTGACTACAAAAAATATTTTCCTTTACCAATTCCACCTCAGTGACCAATTGTCCACCTTGAATATTGTGATGGACAATTTTGCTTCATTTTCTGGTTCTTACCCTTGTTGTAACATCATGTGACCTACAATCCCATTTAATTTAGCTCTCGTTCAGTATGCTACCTTTTAAACCCCTTAAATTTATGGTCCACCAATATTTCTAATAATTCATAAGCGACAGGTGAAACAACCTACTCTTTCCTCCAAATATCCAATACCTTTGATCATAGCATCTTTTAAATGACATCATCTTCACCTCAATTAAGAAAAAACTACTTTTCATGTTGGGTTTTGCAATTCCCACACGATATTCTTTGATGTTGGTGAATAAGTATTGGAATATTTGAGAAATAAAATCACTACATTCTGCATTGAGCATCAAGGAACGCAATTTGGTTATGGACACCATATCTAAGATCTTATTTTTTTAATGAAAGGTAAAGTCCTCAATATCATGCAACCCTTGGAAGTTCTCCATAATCAGTTGTAAAAACCTTCTTAGAATGTCATCATTGTATGGTGGAATAGGAGTAGTTACCCTTATGATCTCACTGATGAAAAAAACAAATGTGATTCTTACCTCCTTACAAGTTTTTTCCATAAACTTGTGCTGGATCAAGGAAATAATTGATGGCTTAAAATGCTCAAATTAATATCCTCCAATCATATTGGGTTACTTTGGACAAACATATTTATAACTCCTCCAATTTAGAGAGGACATCCCCTATCTTCATAAATTTCAATTTGACCCCTGTATGAACAACCAATTTCCCACTTACTTTTTTTTGTAGATCCCTCAACTACTTGTGTTGAAGAGTATCATGGACTCCCTTTGAGAAAGGTTTGTTGATCTACTTTTTTCCTTTCTCCAAGACAACATTTTTCCCAGGAATCCAACCTGCATATTGTTGTATTTATTTGGGAATATTGTTGATTTCCTGATTTACCTTCAGTCCCATCATGTTTTGAATGCCCCCTTACCTAAATATGTCAATAGCACTCAAAATTTTCTTAAGGTAATTTTATAAAACACATTGCAAGAAAACATTTTTACAAACATTTTTTCAATAATTAAAACAATGGAAGAACTTCACAAAATAATCCTTAGAAAAATTTTCAAATGGAACACCAACCAATTTTGTATTCATAAAATGGTTATATTTATACAATCATGCATAAAATTGAAAACTTGAAAACTTGGCATACTTCCTTGTAACCAATAAAATGGTTTGAATCCTCACAAGTAGCTCAATCTTTGGTCTTTCTGCATAAAAAATACAACCCTTCAATTACAAATTTTCAACCTCTCCAAATATGAAGCGCTGTAGGTACAAATTCAATCCTTAATTAATATTTCAGTTTGATCTTCCACCCAGGTATAAAAACACGTCCCTTTGACCACAAAATTTAGCCCTCTTGTAATTTTGTGTTTTGTTACAACCCTCTAATGGGAATCAGCTCCCTGGGACACATTGAACTAGCATGTGCAAGGGTTTGAAAAAACAACCCAACAAATCTCAACCCACAAGAGAAAATTTAATCGGCTCTCTACTCACTTCTAGATACTTGTCAATTCAGCTATTAATTCCATCAAACTAGACAAGAAACCCTGGTATCAACCTTTTCGAATCATATTGGTTAAATAATGGTTTTGGTTACCATCCTATTTTACCATAAACGAGAAATGGGAAACGAAACGAGAAACGGAAAATGGACGAGAAACGAAGTTTGGAGGTTTGGCATTCAAGAAACAAGGAGAGAGAGAAAATAAGGAAAATATGGAAAACATAAAACAAAACATTCATTATTTACATGGTTGAAATTGTAATAATCACATTTAACCATAATGGATTAGGTAGCATGTCTTATTATTAGTTAAGATGGTAAAATTTTAACAAAATTCTAACAGTTTTATGTATAAGCTTAGCTAGAAAGATATTTCATTGAGTCTTTGAAGCCAAAAATATAACTTTACAGACGTCTATTCCATTTAAAACATGTTTTACAATTCATTTCAAAAGTTTATTTTGGTAAATATTATAAAAACATGTTTTGCAAGTATGTATTAACAATTTACAAAGAAACAACCTCCATATTTATTATTCAATGCACTGACAAAGAGCCATATCATGCTCTTCTATATTGAACATTCTTCAAGTCTAAAAAAGAGCACAACATTGAAATCATTGGATTTCAATAGAGTAAGATGGAGCATTCATTAAGTAAAAGAGTTATGAAATGTTGTCAAGAGAAGTTCATCATTGAAATATTGTCTTTTCAGCAAAGTTATCTTAACTCTGATGAGGTTAAAATGTTGGCTAATATGTTAAGGGAAGATAGTGTTGTAAAGGAGTTGAGTTTCTTTGATTCTGCTATCGGTCTGACATGGGCATGGTCCATTGCTTCAGCTTTGAAAATCAATGAATCTTTGGAGGAGTTGCATATTTGGGAAGAGCCAATTGGATCCAAAGGAGCAGAATAATTGGCCATGATGATTGAAGTAAATCCAATTCTCAGGTGTCTGATACTATTGGATATGCATTCAATCACAACTTATCCTCTATTTTTTTCTACATTGATGAGGAATAGGAATTTAGAGCTTCAATTATGGAACCGAAAAATCAAAGAAAATAATGCCAAGGTTGTGGCGCTGATACCTTCCAATAAAGTCATGGGGATTATAGAATTGATACTTTTGGGTCTTATAGAATATTATGCATGCTAGCTCTTCTAAAGTGTTGAAAATGAAGACGAGAATGGATGTAGAAAATAGTGTTTTCTGTCCCGTCTCATTTCTAGTGTGTTTTTTCCTAGAAACGATGGTTAACGTCTCATTTTTTGTAACAGAGCCCCCCCCCCCCCCAACCCCCGGCCAAAAAAATATTCTACTCAAACCAACAATTCAACCTTAAATAAATTTATCTAAGTTATTTCTATTACAGTCAAAGACGAGTTCTACTTATATCTAAATTGTTCAGCCCCAAATCCTTTGTCCCTAAAATAAATTATACCTCTGCAAACAATTTGAACTCCAAATTTGTGACTGGGTCCACCAAATAATACTCTATATTTATTTAGTGATTTGAGGGATTCAAAATTTGTAGCTGCAGGGTAAATTTGGTCTTGAAGAAAATTTCAGCCCTTTATTTTGAAATTCTACCCCTGCTCCAAAATGAACTCAACTATGGTTTAGAATTTGGCCCTCCTTGCAAATTGATATTCGACCTCCATGAGATTAGTAGCTATTTCACCCTATCACTAATGGATATGTAACCTTTAATATATTAGCTACAACAAATATAGTATCATCCCTAACTAAATTAAATCAGTTGCCCATGACTGTCATAAAGAGGATAGTTGTTCTTAGTCCCACAACTATCACAAAGAGGAAATTCGCACCAACATATGAAGATGTTGTTGAGTGTAACTAGTTTCAATCTTCATAATTGTTAGAAAATTACAATATTATACAAGGAAATTTTACATATGTTTTTAGCTTAAACCCCCCGCCAAGGGGGGGCTCCAAAAGATCATCGTTGCCCCCCCTAGACCCCCCTGACGGTGATCAAACGATGAGAAGTGTTGTTTCCCTGTTAAGAATAGGGGTCCAACACGATAATACATCTAAATAAAGAAGATAATCAGGCTCCACACCCAACAATCTCCCACTTGGAGACTGATTGTAGCAACTCCACTCCTACTTCATTTGTTGGATAATGACTCTTCTTTGGACCTAGATGTTTCTCATCTTCATTATCATACTTGAAGACTAATTGAAACTAAACAAAATTTCATTTTCTCCCTGGTTACAACTTCTGTTAACATATATGCATGATTATGGCTAGTGTGTATATTTTCCAGCTTCAACTCTCCATCTTCCAACACCAACCATATGAAATGGTACTTAATTTTTATGTGCCTTAGTCTTGTATTGAAATGTTGAGTTCTTTGCAAGATGAATGGAACTTTGGAAGTCACTGTATAACCTTCCCATCTCCTGCTTCATACCCAATTCATCCATAAACCTTTGTAACCAAATCATTTATTTACTAGCCTCTGTAGCAGCAACATACTATGCTTCTGTTGTTGAAAGTGCAACAACACTTTGCATTTTTGAAACCCAAATGATAGTTGTTCCACGTACAATAAATGCATACCCTGTAGTGCTCCTCCTATTATCTCTATCACCTGCCATATCTGCATCAACATATCCACGTAGAGAAATGTTTGAACCACCAAAGCATAATGCTTGATTTGTGGTACCTCTCAAATATTTTAGAATCCATTTCACTGCCATTCAATGTTCTTTTCAAGGATTGTTCATGCACCTATTTAAAACTCCCACTGCATGTGCAATATCAGGCCTTGTGTAGACCATTGTAGACATTAAGCTTCCAACTGTTGACGCATATGGAACTTCAGACATATAATACATTTCTTCTTGGATCTTGGGGCACATTTCCTTACTAATTTTGAAATGGCTAGCCAAATGTGTACTAATTGGTTTTTCATTCTACATATTAAATCTTTTAAACACCTTTTATATGTACTCATTCTGAGACAATGTTAATTTGCGATTTTTCCTGTCTCCAGTTATTCTCATACCAAGGATTTATTTTGCAGCTCCCAAATCCTTCATTGCAAATGAATTTTATAATTTTCCTTTGAGCACATTTATTTCCTGCATGTTAGACCCAGTAATAAGCATGTCATCTCCATACAATAACAATATAATAAATTTGTTGTCATTTTTCTTTTTCAGATAAACACAATGATCAGAGTGACATCTAGTATAACCTTGTTCAGACATAATCCTGTCAAATTTTAGATACCACTACCTCAGAGCCTGTTTTAAGCCATATAAGCTCTTCTTCAACCTGCACACTAAGTTTTCCTTCCCTTTAACCTCATATCCTTGTCGTTGTTTCATATATATCTCTTCCTCCAAATCTCCATGGAGAAAGGTTGTCTTTACATATAATTGTTCAAGATGCAAATATTGCGCTGCTACAAGACTTAAAATAGTTCTAATTGAAGTCATTTTAACAACAAGAGAAAATATCTCATCAAAATCGATACCTTTCTTTTGTGAAAATCCCTTCGGCACAAATCTAGCTTTGTACCTTTGTTTTCCTCCATCTTCTTCCTTCAACTTGTAAACCCATTTATTATCCAATTTCGTTTTACTTGCAGGCAACCTGACTAAGTCACAAGTCTGGTTATGTATTAAAGAGTTCATCTCTTCTTTCATGGCTAGCTCCCACTTCTTCCTGGTTTCTACCTGAATTGCTTATTCATAACATTCTGGTTCACCAGAATCAATCAACAATACATAATATAATGAAGGAGAGTATCAGTCTACTTATCTTGATAGATATTCTGACACCACTTTCAGCTGTTTGAGGTGCTTGTTGCTATTTTGTTGGTGGTTGTTGTTGTGACTGTTGATTGTTATTATTTTCAGGCACATTTACTTTTTCAGTGATCTCATCAAGAACTGTGTATTCTTTGTTTTCTTTTTCCTATTTTTTTCCTGCAACTGATCCTAATACAAGACCTTTTCGGTTAATATTACATCTCTTCTCCTAATGATTTTGTGATTTCCATAGTCATATAAGTGAACCAAAATCATCAACACCATATCCAAAAACGGTGCATTTCTTTGATTTTTCCTCAAGCTTTGTTCTATTTTCTTTATTAATATGGACAAAGTCTCACAACCAAAAGGCTTTAAAAAATAGTAGTTTACCTTTTTACCTATTCATGCCTCCTTTGGAATACCACCATCCAAGGAACTTGAAGGCACTTTGTTTATTAGATAAACATCAGTATCTACAGCATCTGCCAAAAATTGTAAAGGAAATCCTGCACACATTCTCATCCCCCTTGCACACTCCATGATTGTCTTATTCATCCTTTCTCACACACAATTTTCATGTGGTGTTCTTGGAACTGTCTTCTCTCTGTGAATTCCATAATATGAACAGTACCTATCAAAATCTTTGCTGCAATATTCACATCCATTTTCTGATCTGATACACTTCAACTTCTTTCCTATCTCAATCTCAACCAAAGCTTTCCATTTCTTGAAAATATCAAATACATCATATTTATTCTGAATATGATAAATCCAAGTTTTTATAGTTACATCATCAATAAAAGTAACATAATAGCGAGAGCCACTAAGAGATTATACCTGAGTAGGTCCCCATACATATGTATGCACAAGCTCTAATTTTTCACTCTTCTTTTCTTTCCCAACTCTAATAAATCTAACTCTCTTCTATTTTCCATAAACACAATTCTCACATAAATCCAAATCAATATTATTCAAACCTAGCAATAAATTTCTTCAGTGAATGATATTCATCCCCTTCTCACTCATGTGTCTAAGCCTATGATGCGACAATGTTACATTTGATCCAGTGGAGTTTAAAGCATTAACACAATTAGAAATACCATTGCATAAATACAATGTACCAACCTTTTCTTATTTTTCTATTATCAAGGCTCCTTTAGTGACCTTCCAGGTTTTATCTGTAAAATTTGTCACACAACCTTCACCACCTAACTGCCCTGTTGAAATCATATTTTTCTTCAGATTTGGTTTCCAATAAGTTGTTTTACAAGAACTTTACCCATTCCAACAATTTTACAGGGTTTATCATCGCCTAGACGAACCTGACAAAAATCTCCTTTAACATATTCATGAAAATGTTTCTTATCAGGTGTGGCATGGAATGAGGCCCCTGAATCTACCACCTAGACATCAATAACATTTTCTAAAGAAATAATTGAAGCATCTTGTAACACATCACCTGTAACATTTGCTTCATGATTTTTTTCTTGTTGTGTATCTCCTTCTTTTCCCTTCTGAGACTTATAGTATTTCATCAGGTGTCTTTTCTTCCCACATTTCCAACACATTATTCCCAATATAGACTTGGATTTTCCTTTCCTCGATTTACTGCGATATCTTGAGCTCTTTCCTCTTTCCATTTTTCTTCCCTTAGTCTCTGCACTCAAAGAATTACCCAATGTCTCACCGAAGCTTTTCCGTCGCATTTCCTCACTAAGGATAGTATCAAGAACATCATCAAACTTTAAAGTACTAGTTCCAAAGACATAGCTACTAATGGCCATAAATAAACCATTCCAACTTTCTGGAAATGATCATACAAATAACAGATCCCTAACTTCATCATCAAATTTTACCCCTACAGAACTTAACTGACTGGTAACCGTATAAATTCATTTAAATGGTCAGCAACAGATCCACCTTTTGACATATTCATATTAGATAAACATTTCATAATAAATACCTTATTTGAGGTCGAGGTTTTTTCCTATAGTTTTGAAAATGTCATCATTAAACCTTATGTTGTCATTTCCTTCAAAATATTGAAGGCTACTGACACCACCAGGCACATCCATATTGTTCCAAGTGCCTTTCTGTCGAGAATCTCCCATTCTTCGTCTTTCATATCAGATGGCTTCTTTGTTTTTCCACTCAATGGTGGGTGCAGATATTTCTTATATAGATAATCTTCCCTCTGCATCTTCAACAACGGGTAGTTTTTGCCATTAAATATATCGACCCTAAACCTACCATTTTCCACCATTGCTTCCACTCGAACCAGGAACCCTTCTTTCCTACGAGTTATCAGCCAAATAGACCTTCAGCTCTGATACCAGTTGTTAGAAAATTATATATTACAGAGTAATGGAACACATAAAATATGTGTAAATACAAACACATAAATAACATATAAAACAAGAGACACACACATATATGTGGTTCACCCAACTTGGGCTATGTCCACAGAAACAGCCAATCCTTCCTTTTTATTACCCAACAAAATGAAGATGTAATATTCCAAGTAGAAATAAACAGCAATATAAAGCACATAAACAAGAAAAACAACAACTAGAGAGATATCACATGAACAATAACCAATATGGAGAACGTTGAGCCATTTTACTAATACTAAATGATAGAAATGAGTACAAAGGTGATCAGAATGATGGCACCTTGGCTTTCACTAGGCAAGCGTATAAATAGTCTCAAATTGTGACCCGGAATGGTTGCTAACTCAAGGCTACATAATATTCAGTGCCACTAGTGCTGTTGGTGTTACTGCTGGAATGAAAGGCTGATTTGGGGTTGTTCCTCTCCTTGGAAAATTATGAAACTTTGGAAATGGCCTCTCCATACAAAACCCAAAAAAAGCCCAAAGAGATTTCTGACAATGGCTGACCCTTGAAAATACCTCCCTTGAGGCACTACACTATCCCCAAAGGAGAAACGTTGCCCCTGAGTGCTCTGAAGCAAATGATGGCCTCAAACTCTGAGAAAATTCTAGAACATGGAAGGGTTGATCCCTCTCCAACTCCTCTGGGAAAAGTCCAGTGATAAACCCTCAATCTAGAACTCCCTCTATCCAAGACTGTGTCCTCCCTCTCACTGACTATGATGTACCTTCCAAATAATGCTCCCAACTTTGGATGTTTCTCTCCTTTCCATCAAAACAAGGTGGAACTCCTCACCCGAGCAAGCACTTTAAGTCTCCCGAGGCTGAGGTTGGGATCTTCGAATGGAGACACCCGATGTACTGAATAGTACGTGCAGACTTTTCTAAACATCAAGCATGCTCAATGTCAAAAGACAAATCTCAAATATGCATAATCAGAATGAATGAGAATGAGGAGGCCCTCCCTCCTTTTATGCTTGGTGAGCCTTTCCCTCTCCTAGGCCCCACCAATCTCTGCGTTGTCCCCTTGATCCACCTTTTCCATCTCTCTTTGCACTGGCTTGGCCCCACGCTTTCTACGCTGCCCATTTTCCCATGCTGCCACTTGACCACTAGGCCCCACTTTTCCAAATAGACATGCCTCTTAAGCGAATTTAGGAAATACTTTTTATCCTAAGTGTGAGCTAAGTGTCCTCTTCACCCACTTCATTTATAATTTAACTTTATAAAGGAAAAATAGTCAAAATTAATATTTCCAATTAACTATTGCTAATTGGGAATTATACATTCCTCCCCGGAAAAACGTTGCTTTTCCTCAAGTGATGGATGCTGCAGAATCTTCTCACTCTCCTAGGTGGCATCCTCATCCGATAAATTCCTCCATCTCACTAGGTACTCTCTGACTGTCCTGCTCCATAGTTGCCTCTCCCTAGTATCAATAATGGCCTCCGGCTGTAGCACCAAGTGACCCTCATCATCTGTGGGTGGGAGCTCCTCTATTGCAGTCACCTGTTGTCCCAGTGCCTTCTTCAGTCATGACACGTTAAAAACATTATGAATCTTGCTACCAATGGGCAGCTCCAACTCATATGCAACCTCTCTAACTCTGTGTGTCACCCTGTATGGTCCATAGAATTGAGGCTTGAGATTTTCAGCCCCCTTCTACTTCAGTGTGGACTACCGATATGGCTACAAGCATAGGTAGACCAAGTCCACTACCTCGAACCACCTCTTAACACGTCCCATGTTGGCATATAGCTTCTGCTGATTCTGCGTTGTAGCCATGTTATCCTTGAGATCTCGGAGTATATCCTGACTCTCTTGGATCCACTCCTTAGCTCTAGGAGCCTTGCTAGCACCAAACATCATGTCAACAAAATATAAAGCACGATATCCATATAATGCATAAAATGGAGACATACCGAAGGACATATGATGAGTGTTGTTGTAGTTGTACTCCCCCAAGTGCAACCATCTCAACCATGCCTTTTGCTACCCGCTAACATAGTTACGCAAGTAGCCCTCCAGCCACTTGTTCACTATCTCTGTCTATCCATCTATCTGGGGGTGGTAACTAGTACTCGGTGTCAACTTAGTGCCCACCAAATGGAAAAGCTCCTGCCAAAACCGGCCCATGAAGCGGTTGTCCTTGTCACTGAAAATGGTCTTTGGGAGACCATGCAATCTGAAAACGTCCCTGAAAAACAACTCTGCTACCTGTGTTGCAGTGTAATGTGCTGATATAGCGAAAAAATGAGCATATTTAGTCAGGCGATCAACGACTACAAATATGCAATCCTTGCCCTGCACAGTGGGCAACCCTATAATGATGTCCATCGAAATACTCTCCCATTTCCCCTCAGGTATGGGAAGAGGCTACAATAACCCTGTTGGATGGTTCATTTCCCCCTTGTTATGTTGGAAAACTTCACACTCCCTGACATATTGGAGCACGTCCTCCTTGAGGCCCTTCCAAGAGAACCTCTTTCTGATGGCCATATAGTTTTTGGTAAAGCCCTGATGGCCTGATAATGGTGAATCATGTGAGGCGTGCAATATCTTCTTCTAGAGCTGGGAGCCCTCGGTCAAGAATATCCTGTCCCTGTAATAAATCACCTCATCCATCACTCTATACCTATTATCTGTCACCTGTCCATCCAAAATCTCACAGGAAAAACAGTCCTCGGAGTACTCCACCAACAGTTGAGCCCTCTAGTCTGTGTCTAAACTTATCAAGGAAAAAACTGCATGTCTGTGTGAAATTGCATCTGCCACAACTTTGTTCTTCCCCTTAACATACTTGATGTCAAATTCATAAGCTTGGATCTTTCTGACCCACTTCTGTTGCCTCTCCTGCAACTGTTTCTTCTCTAGAAATAATCAGAGGTTGTTGTGATCCGTCCTCACCCTGAATCTGTTCCCTACTAGGTACTACCAAAAATTGGCCAATGCATGCATGATGGCCAACATCTCCTTTTCATATATAGCATACAACCTCTCATGTGGCAATAACTTCTAGCTCTCGAAAGCTATGGGGTGGCCTCCCTGCATCAGAATTGCGTCGATCCCCTCCCCTGAGGCATCACACTCCAAGACAAAGGGGCTGTGTAAAATCTGGAAATGCTAACACCGGATAGCTTCTCATCACCTCCTTGAGCCTATCAAAAACCCTCTGTGTTGTATCCATCCAACTGAATGCCCCTTTCTTGGTGAGGTCTATAAGGGGTGCACGAAGTTGGGAAAATCCCTTGACAAACTTTTGGTAGTAGGTGCAGATCCCCACAAATCCCCGAAGTTCCATCACATTCTTCAGCTCCATCCAATCCCTATTGGCCCTGATCTTCTCCTCATGGATCTTCACTCCATCCACCCCGATGATGTGCCCCAAGTAGAGCATCTCGATCAGCCCAAAATCGCATTTGGAGAGCTTAGCATAAAATTGATGCTCTTCCAAAATGCACAATACAACCTTTATATGTTGGAGGTGGTCCTCCCATGTCTTGCTGTAGATCAAAATGTCGTTAAAAAACACTAACACAAACTTCCTCAAGTGAATGCGAAAGATGTGATTCATGCATTAATGAAAAGTGGCCAGGGCATTGGTTAGCCCAAAGGGCATCACCAAAAACTCAAAATGGCCATAATGACACCGGAAAGCAGTCTTGGGAATGTCCTTCTCCCTCACGCGAATCTGATGGTACCCAGATCTAAAATCAATCTTTGAGAAGAACTTGGCCCCTCTCATCTCATCCATCAACTCATCGATCCGTGGGATGGGGTATCGGTTCTTCATGTTATTCTTTTTCAGGGCCCTGTAATCAATGCACATCCTCAACATGTCATCCTTCTTCTTCACCATCACTACTGAAGAAGCAAAGGGGTTGGTGCTAGGACGGATGTGTCCAAGAGCTAAGAGCTCATGGATAGCCCTCTCAATCTCATCCCAGTAGGCTTTGGGGTGCTTATAGGGAGTAGTGATGATAGCCTGGATACCCTACTCCAGCTCAATAGTGTGCTCAAACCCCCTACCTAGTGGTTGTCCTAGTGGTATCTCCCAAAATACCGTAGCATACTTGTCGAGAATGGAATATGCATCTGGGTGTACGGCCTACCCTATAGATCCTGCCTCCGACACACGTAACTCCACTGCCCACTCTATGTCCCCCTTCCAGAATCTACCCCCATTCGATGTGCTGAAATTGTCTGTGGCGGGTAGGTGTGCATCTCTCGAATCTTCTCATGCTTCCCAGTCTTCTTATCCGTCCACTCCATCTCCAAGGTCTCCCAGTCAGTGGTAGCCTTTCCCAGCATGATCAGCCACTGTACCCCCAATATCACATTGGTGTCTGGAATGCCCACCATGAAAAAATGATCTTCCAGGATGTCCTTCCCTATGGTCACTGCCAAGGCTGGCACATACCTGGCACACTACATAGTCTGATCCCCTGGAACCAGTACCCAAAACACATCAAAGGTCTTTGTCAGTATGCCCCTCTGCTCTACCAGCTGGGCATCAATGAAATTGTGGGTGGCCCCGCTGTCTACTAACACTGAGACACGATGCCCCCATACTGTGCCTCAGACATGCAGTGTCAAATACCTGGGAAATCCCTGCAAAGCTGCAAGAGCTCCCCCGGTGGGTGCAAAATTTTCATCTCCCGCTCCCAGGAGTGGAGGTGGCGGATGATCACATCTTTGCGATGCATTGCTGCCTCCATCCTTTATCTCATCATACTCCTCTTCTTCCCCACTACTATCGGAGAAGACCTCGATGTAGTGTGCCTTCCCTGCAGCACAATGGTGTCCTGGTGCCCATGGCTTCTAGCACATAAAGCATAACCTTCTCTGCTTCAGATCTCTCCTAGTCTCATCATCTCCAGACCCTCTACCCTGGTTCCCCCTGGGAGGTGGAACCCTCTCATCCTTTCCCTTTGGCTGGAATGTCAGTCTCTAGGGAAAAGGAGCTCTAGTCCTAGGAAGTGCATCCTACAAATCCCGAGTCCTCTCAACTGCATCATGGAGTGTCGCTGGTCTTGTCAATTTGACTAATCCCCGTAGAGGCTCTGCCAATCCATCTATGAACATATAGATCATACGAGCTGTGGATAAATAAAGTACCATCACGGAGAGTCTCAAAAACTCTGATATGTACTTGTTCAGCCTCCCAGACTGCTTGAGCTTTGTTAGCTCAACAAAATGCTCCTCTGGATCCCTCCGATCAAAATGCTCCACCAACCTCTGCATAAACTCGGCATATGCTATCACTCTCAAGTTCCCCAGCATAACCATCCCATGAAACCACCAATCCTGGGCCTCGCCTTCTAGGTGCAGCGTTGCCACCTTGATGGCCTCTAGCTCTACCATCTGATTTAGCTGGAAATATATATCTAACTTCTCCACCCAAGATTTTGCTGAACACTTGGACGATCCGTCAAATGTCGATAAATGAAATCTTCCCACCGTGCGTTGTAAGTCCCCATCATGTGAATGCTTGTTCCCTCTGTGATGGTTGCAGGGTCTGTTATCTTGCTTGAGCTTAACAAAATCATGGAAGGTGAGGGCATCTTTGAACTCCTGGTCGTATGATTTGTACTCAGCAAAGTAATCTCCCATGTGTGCCGGTTCCTGCTCCTGCTGTGCTTCTGCCCCAATGTCTACGGCAAGAAATGTAGGCATCATGAACAGGGGGTGTGTGTGATGCCACCTGCTGCATTGTGAGGTGCTCCTGTAAATGATGAGATGTGCCTAAGCCCTCTCCAACATGGAAACCCCTTGGGGTCTCGCACTGTCTAAACTATATCATGAATCTCTGCCCCATCTCCTCTATCCATCTCGACAAATCCTATACTGATTTGAGGAGAAGTTCCTTGAACTCCTTATCGGCATTTCTTTCCTCCGCCATTGGTCCCTCTTCCTCTACGTCCACCACTGGAACGTTGTCACCTTTCCTGAAGGTGAGCTCTAACCTCCGCTCTTGGTCTTTATATTTTCTTCCCCGGTAAGTGATGTATGGTTTTCCTGCTGGCGTCATAGACAATCTACTCCATAGGCTGAGCCAATTCTATGAGCTCTGATACCACTGTAATATTCCAAGTAGAAATAAACAGCAATATAAAGCACATAAACAAGACAAACAACAACTAGAGAGATATCACATGAACAATAACCAATATGGAGAACGCTGAGCCATTTTATTAATACTGAAAGATAGAAATGAGTACAAAGGTGATCAGAATGATGGCACCTTGGCTTGCACTAGGCAAGCTTAGAAATACTCTCAGATTGTGACCCTGAATGGCTGCTAACTCAAGACTACGTAATATCCAGTGTTGTTGGTGCTGCTACTGCTACTGGTGGAATGAAAGGTTGATTTGGGGTTGTTCCCTTCCTCGAAAAATTATGAAACTCTGGAAATGGCCTCTCCACACAAAACCCAGAAAATCCCAGAGAGCTTTCTGAAAATGGATGACCCTCGAAAATACCTCCCATGAGGCACTACTCTATCCCCAAAGGAGAAGCATTTCCCCTGAGTGCTCTGAAGCAAATTATGGCCTCCAAATCTGAGAAAATGATACTACATGGAAGGGTTGATCCCTCTCCAACTCCTTTGGGTAAATTCCCATGATAAACCCTCAATCCAGAACTCCCTATATCCAATATTGCGTCCTCCCTCTCACTAACTGCGTTGTCCCTTCCAAAGAATTCTCCCAACTGTGGATGTTGCTCTCCTCTCCGGAAAAACAAGGTGGAATTCCTCACCCGAGCAAGCACTCAAAGTCTCCCGAGGCTGAGGTTGGGATCTCCGAACAGAGACACCAAATGTATTGAACATTACGTGCAGAATTTGTTAAACAGCAAGTGTGCTCAATATCAAAATACAAACCTCAAATATGCATAATCAGAAAGAATGAGAATGAGGAGGCCCTCCCTCCTTTTATGCTTGGTGAGCCTTTCCCTCTCCTAGGCCCCACCAATCTCTGCGTTGTCCCCTTGAGCCAGGATGTCCATCTCTCTCTGTGTTGGCTTGGCCCCACGCTGTCTACGCTGCCCCTTTTCGCACGCTACCACTTGACCACTAGGCCCCACTTTGCCAAATAGACATGCCTCTTAAGTGACTTTAGGAAATACTTTGTATCCTAAGTGTGAGCTAAGTGTCCTCTTCACCCACTTTATTTATAATTTAACTTTATAAAGGCAAAATAGTCAAAATTAATATTTCCAATTAGATATTTCTAATTAGGAATATTACAGAAGAGACACAACCTACAACATATCCGTTGTAATACAATATACTCTCTAACACAGTCCCACTTCTATTTCTCACTCAGAATATACACAGGATACACATCCACAATACAATACCCTCATACAACAGAGGGATTGCCTTCTAGGGATATATCTTGAGATATATCTCTCTCACGTGTGTGAAATTATGGGTTTTTGGGATGCAGAAAGATGCTGAAGTTTCAGGATAGAGTTTCAGTAGGACAAAGTGTAGCATTCTATAGTTGGAAGGTGTAATATTCCTAATTTGCGACAACAAATTGGAATATTCTATTTTGTTTATTTTTCCACCTATAGTTTGTAAGTAAATAAAAAGTGAGTAAAGAGGGTCTAAACTCACTTAAATGAAATAAGACATCCACCTAGTAGCACAACATTGTGACTTAAGTGGGAGTCAAGGGGGGACCCAACACCACGTGGAGGAGGGGGCCTATGTACACTCTAGAAGTTTCTCCAAGCTTCTACGTAGATAAGGATGAGAATGTGGATAAGGATTAGGATGTGGAGGAGAGAGAGAGGCTACATTGGGTTTTGGAGGGAAACCAACACTATAAAAGATGGAGGAGCCTCCTCATTTGATTTATGCTTGGATTCTTGGATTATTGATTATTGAGTGAGACATTTTTCTTTCTTTGGCACGCTGCCTGTTTAGCCTGTCTGCTGCACTGTTTAGTGCACCGAGTGTCTCCGTGCGGAGATCTCACCCTTAGCCCCAGGGGACTTCGAGTGCCTTCTCTGGCAAGGTTAGTTTCTTAGCATCATCCTCCAGGACAGCGTTATTGCTGTAGTAGCATAATACTGTGTTGTAGGGTGTTGTTGTGGTGACTTTACAACACCACTTCCATCTCTTGTTTTTCAGAGGGAGAGACTTTCTTTCCTTTGGAGGATCAGGTTGGAGGATATTGGAGCTGATTTGCAGATCTTGGCACTTGGCCAAAGTGTTTATTTCCACTACTGCGCAGTCCCTCTCAATTTCTGCGTTATCTTCATGGTGTATTTGCAGTGAGGGTTTGCCGGTTGATTTGAGGGGAAGATCTCAAGTGTAAGGATTAGCCTTCCACTTTGGAGATCTATTGGAGGAGGTCTATTTCAGTTTCTTATCATCTTTAGCCTTCTCTATTTGGTTTCAGTTTGGAGTTGCAGTAGCTGCCCAGCAACTACGGCATTTTTGTCGTATTGTGCATTTCAGCCAATCCTTTGGAGGATTGAGATATTTTTGCTTATAAGGGTTAGAGCTTTGCTCCCCTATTGTATTTGGGCCATCGATTGTCATATCCATGTGTTGACATTATTTTGGAGCAGCATTTTATCTTAGACTGTGTTTTTCATAGCCTGGGTTTGTGCAGAAATAGCAGTACTTTTCATGTTTATGTACATGTGTTGTGGAGGCTCGCATTTCTTCTCTTGAGAGGTTGTTTCCTCAATATTTGTACTCTCTCTTGCTGATATATATATTATTGGCTATATATTCATCTTCTTGTCTCAAATCTTCTGGAGAAAACGCTGTGTTGTGAACAATTTTGTCACCCCTAGAGACAGTCTAGAGTTGCCATAGACCAGTGCCTAGGACATCTTAATACAGCAAGGAGCTCATCATATAGCTTGGGTTTTCAATCCAAAAGCTCTCTTACTATCTCTTTTTGAACAAGGAAATTAGTTTAAATGGGACCAATCTCTCTCAGAAGCTGATACAAAGATAAGAATAGTGTAGGAACATCATGCAAAACTCCAATACAAAGGCATCAGACAGTTAAGAGACAACTTACTGTAAAGAGGGCCAGTTCAAATAATATGCCACAGAAATCAAATATCAGAAAGTGGATGCAGTGAAGAAATATGAAGAATATATTAGTTAACATGAGACTGATACCCAGATACACAACAGAATCACATATGGGCTTATCCAACTAAGAATCCATACATGACAATGGCGTTTTAAAAGCACCATCCTCAAGTAACTAATATAGCCGAAAATATGGATGAGATGAACATGGAACAATATATCATGACTAGGCCTATTTAAAGCGCTTGACTAACCCCAGTATGGGCATCAACTAGGATGAATCCTTACTCAAGATTAGTGAGCCACTCACATTCTAGAGCATGATACAAGAAGATAAATAGCATGAAATGAGATATTGTATTAACACATATGAGAAAATTACATACTGTGAGATACCAAAGACTAGAATCCTCATTACAGTTATAACTCCTCCTCACTGAGACCCTACGGGCTCTGAACCTTCATACAGAAGTGTTACAAAATGTATACAAAAGCCTTTTCACTGCACAGTTTGCTGATAGAAATCTGGAACCCTTCTAATGTCTTATTTCTGGGTTTTTATAGAACAGATAGAGAATTCTAGAGAAGGAGGTAGATGGAGCACATTTAATGACTTGATTTGAACAAAATGGCGGAAAACATTCGCGCCCACACTATGAATGACTCAATATAAATGACTGTACTTTACAATTTACCTCCAGAAATAAATGTTGAGGATGAAAATCTTCTCATGAACAAGACACAAATAATAAAATATACAATGTTCGGCCCTTTACTGAAAGAGGGAAATCTGTTGCCATAAAACCCTGAGATAGCTTGTGATTGTGCATAGTACTCTCGAACCTCTAACTTTGAATTTAAACTCCATATCTTTAATGCAGGGTTCTGTGTCTCTTGATCTTTCGTTGATATCTCGTGCTGCCCCATTAATACTCTCACCTGCTCGAATTTGTCCCTTGATTTTCTCTGGAGGGTTCTATAGATTCATATCTTTGCTTTCTTTAAGGATTTTCATATCATACAACTACCCTCGGCTTCACTCCTTAATTCCTTCCTCGAAAACTGTCGAGGGCGGTGTTCTTGACTTCTGCTAGCAAAGCAGCAAATTATGATGAATCTTCGACCACGGCAAACCTGCAAAAACGCAAACCATTTAAGGAAAACCAGACTGGGATGGAGATGAGGACGATGGAGACATGGTCGTATGGCAGGAACACGCAGGGTGGCGGAGAAAACACAGCGATAATTTTGATAAACAGATGGGAACGTAAGTTTTCGTGTAGAACAATTGAAACACGACGTATGGGTTAAAAACAATAAATATGAATACAACGCGTATATATAGATGACAGGAATGGTAATACAATAGGTACACGGGGGAATGACACATGGACACACGACAAGCCAAGAGGAATAGATGACGTGGACGAAAGTACAACAAATGTCGATGAAAAGGGTGACGTGGAGGTGTATAGTCAACAGGCGGAGGAGAACGCGTCCTGGGCCGTTAGATCATGAAACTGAATCAACGGCTCAGAGGTGTGGGAGTGATACGATAGTGGGCCACGGGACACAACAGACACGGGATAACGCACGAGCAGCTTCGGAGGATATCTGTCGTTGGATGGACGTCGACAGATCCAACGGCACGGGTGAATTCCGCTGCCCGTCCATTGACCAGTCTTTAACGCGCGAAATGGTGGTTTTGAACGCCATACTCAGGGGCACGCATCATCCGATTTGTGGAATCGCTGGCATTTAGTTGAAAACCACCAGCTTGGTGGAGGTGGTGTGGAATTAACCGCTGGTTTTCACGTGCGAGGGCCACCATGGATGATTTAATTGCGGGCCATCGATTGGTTTTGATCGGATGGTTGAAGATGCGCCCGAAACGTTTATCATTAAGCCCCCTTCCCTTTAGCACATGGTTTTGTGCTCGGGTCATATGGGAACCAAAACAGGGAGGGCTAAAATCTTAGGGGCTAGGCCCGATAAGTTTTAAATTATGGGTTTTAACCTTTGTAGGGTGGATTTTTCGGGCGGAAATGGTAATATTAAACAGAAGCATGGGGATTTTAGGCCACGGCAGAGGTTTGAAATAGATTAGGAAGAGGCAGCATACCAAAAATTTATATGCAGGGGTCAATATGTACAACAACAGCTCCATCTGGGGACGGCATGTTCATCTTTGGACATGTCGAGAACGCGCAGACTAGTGAACATTTCTGTATGAACATTATGTTTTTTGATTCCTCTGCGTTTCTTCTGATAATTTGCCAACACCCTTTCTTTATGAAAACAAAAGCTAAAACAATTTATATACAATATAATACAACAGGAACTCCCAACCTAGATCAAAATTGGAACTAAGGCTTGAGGAATTGGCCATTCACAGGGGCATCCAGCAGATCACCCTGTAGGTTTTCTAACACGAAATTATTATTTCCTCCTTGATTCACAATTTTGAATGGGCCAAACCACAGCGGATCAAATTTAGCATGCTTACCTTTCTCCGCTCTTCGAACGTCCCATCTGAGAACCAGGTCTCCACTTTGAAATTTTCTATCTTTCGCATGCCGATCAAATACATTTTTTATTTTCTCCTGATACTCCGTTAATCTCTGATTCACTTGATTCTGTGTTTCCTCCAATTCTACCAGTTGATTAATCCTTCTGACCATGTCATCTCGTTCTTCCTAACTTTCCTGCATAAAACGTGCTACCAGCAACGCCAATTGCACAAGAAACACAGCTGCTCGCCCATACACCAACTCATAGGGAGATTTCCCTGTTGCTCTCTTGCTGGTTATCCTATTCGCCCATAGAGAAAATTTTAATTGGGAGTCCCAATTCTTCTGATTCTCATTTATTGTTTTCTTCAAGGCTCTCACTAGGGTTTTATTAGAAGACTCTGGTAAGCCATTTCCCTATGGATAGTAAGCTATGGAGTGAGTCAATATGATGTTATACTGTTGGCAGAAATTTACAAACCTGGCAGACTTGAAGGCCTGTGCATTATCAGTTACAATTCTAGCAGGGCAGCCAAACCTAGATATAACATTTTCCTCCATAAACTTGATTATTATAGTATCTGTAGCATTTCATGTAGGTATGGCTTCCACCCATTTTGTGAAATAATCTGTGGCTGTTAGTATCCATTTATATTGGCCACTTGATGGGGGATGTATTTCTCCTATGAAATCTAATCCCCATTTCTGAAATGGTTCATTTACATGTATAGGAATCAAAGGTAGAGCTGCTAATGTCTGTCTTTCTACAAATCTTTGACACTTGTCACATGCCCTGAACCAAGAAAAAGCATTTGTAAATAATTTTGGCCAGTAAAAACCAGCGTTCAGGATTTTATGAGCTGTAGCCCTCCAGCTGTAATGTCCTCCACATATTCCCTCGTGAAATTCTGTCATTATATTCTCCACTTCATTTTCTGTGAGACATAATAGTAATATACGTGAGGGGTCTCTCCAATATAGCTGTCCATTAGCAATTATGTATTTCTAGGACTTCATTCTTACAGCTCTGTATTTTATCTTATCACAACTTGGAGGACAGCTAAGTGTTAAAATATATTCAACTATTTATTTATACCAAGGACTAGTGAGATATTTCATGTGTACCTTTTGAGTGGCCATCTCTAGTCCTTGTTGTTCTTCTCCTTTCTCAGATTCTTCATTTGCTATCATGGAAAAATTAATACCCAAGGCTTGATGATTTGATTCAGATAACATTTTAGAAAGTCCATATCCTTTAATCAGCTTAGTAGGCCTTATGTCCAGATCATAATCCTGTATTTTTGCAATCCATCTTCCTCTTTTACCTTCGCTATCCCCCTGAAAAAGAATGTCTTTGACAGCTGATGTGGGAACATATGCAGTAATGTGAGATTGCAAAACATAGGTTCTAAAAGCTTTGAGGGACTTTACCAGGGCATATGCCTGCTTCTCCAATATATTATATTTTAATTCAGCATCATGAAGCACTTGACTGAAGAAAGCTATAGGCTGCTCATATCCATCCTCACTTTTCTGCAACAAGACTCCAGCTACCGTATGAGGTGAAGCAAATGAGAATATCATAAATGGCTTTGTATAATCTGGCCCAGCTAGCACAGGAGCTTCAGCAAATGCCTGTTTTATCCTTGTAAATGTGTCTCTAGATTCTTGGGACCATTTTACTTCATTATCCTTTTTCAACATATCAGTTATATGCCTAACTATCTCAGCATAGTTAGGAATAAACCTTCTCAGAAAATTGATTCGACCTAAAAACACCTGCACTTCCTTCTTATTCCTGGGTAAAGGAATACTATTTATTACTTCAACTCTCTTAGGGTCTATTTTCACACCATCTTTAGTTACAATGTGCCCTAAGATTTTTCCCTCATCTAATGCAAATAAAGATTTTTGAGGATTGAGGGAAAGGCCATACCTTCTGCATTTTTCAAAAGTTCTCCGTAAATGCTCAATATGCTCATCATCATTCTTGGAAAATACTGTAATATCATCAAGCTAAACTACCAAAAACTTGTCCTGCTCTCCAACAAAGGCTATGTCCATTACCCTTTGAAAAGTAGCTCCTGCATTAATTAATCCAAATGGCATCCTGGCATACATAAATGTTCCCCATGGTGTAGTGAATGCAGTTTTCTTCTGATCCTCTGGAAGTACGGCCACCTGATTATAACCGGAAAATCCATCCATCATTGACATTCTAGAGGCTCCGACCACTTTCTGTAGGATGTGGTCCATCTTAGGCAATGGATAATTATCTTTTAATGATGCTCTATTTAAATTTCTGAAATCCACACACAGCCTTATTTCTCTGTTTTTCTTCCGAACAAGAACAAGGTTTGCTACCCATTCTGAGTATCTCAATGGCACAATTATTTTGGCCTTCAGTAGCTTCTTGATTTCTTTTTCAATAGAGGGAAGCAGCAGAGGATTTATCTGTCTGAGCTTCTGCTTATAAGGCTTTGCATCCTCCCCCAAAGGAATTTTATGTTGAATTATATTAACATCAAAAGTTTTTAGGTCCTGATAGGACCAAGCAAATACATCTTTATAAGATTGAAACAACTTCAAATATTTTTCTTTATATTCTTCTGGGACTCTTTTGGATAATTTTACAATTTTGGGATCAGCATAAGTACCCAGATTTAAATCTTCCACTTGATTTTCTTCTATTACTTTGTTTGGCTGCAATGGAATATCATCTTTGTTGAATATTCTTTCTAGAGGCACCAGACCTCTGGGTATAACATTTCCTTTCAGCTGCAGCACTTTATTACCTACTATCTTCTCTTCCCATCTGTTTTCTGCAGTAATTTCAGTTTCCTCTTCTTCATTGTCATCGATCTCCATATTATAGAATTCTCCCACTGTCTCCATGAATCTCTTCATCTGTTCATCATCTTCAAATACCTGCCAGTGCTTAATATTATCTGGGATAGATGGCCTGTAACGTACCTCCACTTCATATCTTAAAAGTGGATTCTGAGGAGGACAGAATGTGCTGGCAACTACAGCAAGAGAGTCTGCCATTCTATTCTGCTCCCGGGGCATGAACTGTATGTTAAATGCCAAGAATAAATTTTCTACCATGTCCCATACTTCGTTTCTGTAAGCTCTCAGCCATGGATGCTTAGTTTGGCATTGATTTCTGATCTGCCTTACCACCAGCTCAAAGTCTCCCATGACTTTTAGACTTTGGATGCCCATGTTTCTAGCTGTCTGCAGTCCCAATAAAAGTGCTTCATATTCAGCTACATTATTTGTAGCCTCATATTCCAATTTAAAGGACAGTGGGATCCATTTTCCTGTGGGAGAGATTAATAACACCCCGGCTCCATTGCCTTCTCTTGAATTTTCCCCATCAAAATGTAAAGTCCAGACTTCTGATTTCTGATCTTCTTTAAGCTGCTCAGCTTGAATTTGACCAAAGAGGGGCTCATGGGCATAATTTAGATTTTCTTCTAACATCAAGCATGAGAAATCTCCCTCTTTGTTATAAACTGGGGAATTCTCTGAGCAGCCAGCCTTAGTTACCATTTTAACAAATCTAGTCTCCCTGTATAACCTCCTCTCCTAGCCTCCAAAGACTGGGACTATCGCATATGTTAAGTCTAACTTGATTGACCCACCAATTTTTGTACCCCAGGACCTTGAGAGCAGCATGCCAAAGCGGGTTGGGATATCAGCAACCACAATGTCCATGACCACACTCTTTGCTGGAATTTGGGCCAAATTGACTACTAAGTCTTTAATCATTCCCAAGCATTTAACTCTTTTGGAATCAAATGAATATAGGTCTTTGTATGGTCTTGTAATTTGCAGCCCTAGTTGTTCCATGACAGACAGAGGCATAAGATTATGGGAAGCCCCAGAATCTAACATACAATTTTGTAACAGCAGGTCATGAATAACTAGAGACACATAAAAAGGAGGAGTAGAAGGGTCTATCTCTTCTACATGTGGGCCAAAGACTACCATGGGTCTTTCTTCTTGAAGGTTTAAACTATCAGGCATGATTGGTACTTCAGGAGGGAGCATGAAGGAAGTAACTTGAGACTGATATACAGGCTGTTTTAATAGTTCGGTCAGGGGGACTGGAATCTTAATTTTCTCAAGTTCTTTTTGCATATTGAAAGCAGGTGGGGGCTTTTCTATCACTACTTCTTTTGACTCTTTATTTTCAGCTGAAGATTTAATTTCTTTTGACACTGACTCAGCATTAGGAGGACTGACTATTTTTGAAGAAGAAGGAATCTGATCATTAGGCTGCAAGGGAGCATTTAGAGGACTCTTACCTTTTTCTATGTTTCTCTTTGCTGTTGATTCCTTCTGAGCAGGTGCTTCTTTCTGAGGTGGCTCCTCTTCTTGTTCTTGAGTTCGGGTCCTCTTCCTTGAAGACCTAAGGTCATATTTTATGTTGAATTGTGCTTGCATGAAATCAGCAAATTGTTTACAATAATGATCAATCTCTGCTTCTTCTTCTTCCTCTTGCAATGGGCATTCTATATCATCATTATTTGAAAAAGCAAGATTTGAATATTCTAATTGATAAGCAGCATCTCCAGTGGAGTCATCTGCTGGACCTTCCAAGTACAAGGGATGTGTTACCTGGTCTTGTTGCTCCTTTGCTTCTCTCGGCAATATCTGCAATGGTGGTCTTTTATACTGGGGATTGTATCCTCTGTTTGGAGCGTTATAGAAATTCTTGGGAGCTGCATTTTTAGCCACCAACTCAAGCTTGACCATCTTCTTAATCATCTTGCTTATTTCATCCATTTTATCTAAATCCTTATCTTGATTAGAGGTGGAAACCTCTTCTTTACCTCTCCTCCTAGTATCTTGTTCAATTTTTCCCTTCAGTTTCCTAGTGGAGGCAAATTTTGCTTCCAGCTCCAGAGCATCTGACTGAGCATCATCTAAAGTGGCAGGTTTTCTCTCTCTCAATGAGAATCCAAAGTCAAAATCAAAGGCTGCTATAAAAACTATCTTGGCAGTTGTTTCATGGGGCTTCATTTCAGGAGGCAGGCTCAAATATAACTTGTTGAATCTTTTAATAAACTCTGATACTCCTTCATTATGCTTCTTCTTCAAAGTATTAAATTCAGTAAGACACTGACCATAATCTTTTTTTTCTCCCCACTTCCTGAGGAAAGTATTCTCCATCTCGTCCCAGGTGGTCACTGAACGGTTTCCCAAGGTCTTAAACCATTTTCTAGCTTCACCTTCCAAAGATTGAACAAATAATCTTAATACCACATCCATATGTTCAACATTTAAATTTTCTCCAAAGGAGCAGAAAGTCTCAAGATGTTTCTGAGCATCAATTTCATTTTCACCATTAAATCTTGGCAGAATTTTCAAATAATCCTGTGGCATATCATTTAGCACTTGGGGTAAGGCCAGTGGAGAATATTTTTCAATAGAAAAGCTGGTACATTAGCCATTGGAGGAGGTGGGGGTGGTGCAGCAGTCTGAGATACAGATGAAGGAAGGGGAGTAGGAGGAAGTTGGGTATGAATAACAATGGGAATATATTGTATGGAAGCCTGAGGCGTAGCTAGGAATAATTCACGGTTAACAGCAACTACTTCTGTAAATTCTTTAATTTCCTCAGCCTCGGGAGTAGGATGGAGATCCTCTTCAATCCAGGCAGTTCCTCTACGTGGAGTTTCTGAGTAAAACTCGATATTTTATGTTATGATTTCTTGAGAAGAAGAGGGCGGATAATCTTCAACGGAATATTCAAGGTTTTCGGCACGAACAGATTTCCTCTCCTTCCAAACTCTTTTGTGAATGATCTTCTCTGGGTCAGACACGTAAGGTGTCTTTGACTGAGATGTATCTGACCTCAAATGTGGCTTACGAGGAGCCAGGACTACCAATAAATTTATCAAATAAAGAACAGTGGAGTCGCCAAGGTGAGAGATACGCAACTCTTCAACTCTCTGTGCTCACCTGATTAGAGAGTGAAAACAATTTGTCGAGGCCCAGGGAAACTGATATTCTTGAATTCGGTCCCCGGCAACGGCGCCAGAAAGATGTTGTGGACAATTTTGTCACCCCCTAGAGACAGTCTAGAGTTGCCATAGACCAGTGCCTAGGACATCTTAATATAGCAAGGAGCTCTTCATATAGCTTGGGTTGTCAATCCAAAAGCTCACTTACTATCTCTTGTTGAACAAGGAAATTAGTTTAGAATGGGACCAATCTCTCTCAGAAGCTGATACAAAGATAAGAATAGTGTAGGAACATCATGCAAAACTCCAATACAAAGGCATCAGACAGTTAAGAGACAACTTACTGTAAAGAGGGCCAGTTCAAATAATATGCCATAGAAATCAAATATCAGAAAGTGGATGCAATGAAGAAACCTGAAGAAGATATTAGTTAACATGAGACTGATACCCAGATACACAACAGAATCACATATGGGCTTATCCAACTAAGAATCCATACATGACAATGGCGTTTTAAAAGCACCCTCCTCAAGTAACTAATATAGCAGAAAATATGGATGAGATGAACATGGAACAGTATATCACGACTAGGCCTGCTTAAAGCGCTTGACTAACCCCAGTATGGGCATCAACTAGGATGAATCCTTACTCAATATTAGTGAGCCACTCGCATTCTAGAGCATGATACAAGAAGATAAATAGCATGAAATGAGATATTGTATTAACACATATGAGAAAATTACATACTGTGAGATACCAAAGACTAGAATCCTCATTACAGTTATAACTCCTCCTCACTGAGACCCTACGGGCTCTGAACCTTCATACAGAAGTGTTACAAAATGTATACAAAAGCCTTTTCACTGCACAGTTTGCTGATAGAAATCTGGAACCCTTCTAATGTCTTATTTCTGGGTTTTTATAGAACAGATAGAGAATTCTAGAGAAGGAGGTAGATGGAGCACATTTAATGACTTGATTTGAACAAAATGGCGGAAAACATTCGCGCCCACACTGTGAATGACTCAATATAAATGACTGTACTTTACAATTTACCTCCAGAAATAAATGCTGAGGATGAAAATCTTCTCATGAACAAGACACAAATAATAAAATATACAATGTTTGGCCCTTTACTGAAAGAGGGAAATCTGCTGCCATAAAACCCTGAGATAGCTTGTGATTGTGCATAGTACTCTCGAACCTCTAACTTTGAATTTAAACTCCATATCTTTAATGCAGGGTTCTGTGTCTCTTGATCTTTCGTTGATATCTCATGCTGCCCCATTAATACTCTCCCCTGCTCGAATCTGTCCCTTGATTTTCTCTGGAGGGTTCTATAGATTCATATCTTTTCTTTCTTTAAGGATTGTCATATCATACAACTAACCTCGGCTTCACTCCTTAATTCCTTCCTCGAAAATTGTCGAGGGCGGTGTTCTTGACTTCTGCTAGCAAAGCAGAAAATTATGATGAATCTTCGACCGCGGAAAACCTGCAAAAACACAAACCATTTAAGGAAAACCAGACTGGGATGGAGACGAGGATGATGGAGACATGGTCGTATGGCAGGAACACGCAGGGTGGCGGAGAAAACACAGCGAGAATTTTGATAAATAGATGGGAACGTAAGTTTTCGTGTAGAACAATTGAAACACGACGTATGGGTAAAAAATGATAAATATGAATACAACGCGTATATATAGACGACAGGAATCGTAATACAATAGGTACACGGGGGAATGACACATGGACACACGGAAAACCAAGAGGAATAGATGATGTGGACAAAAGTACAACAAATGTCGATGAAAAGGGTGACGTGGAGGTGTATAGTCAACAGGCGGAGGAGAACGCATCCTGGGCCGTTAGATCATGAAACTGGATCAATGGCTCAGAGGCGCGGGAGTGATATGACAGTGGGCCATGGGACACAACAGACACGGGATAATGCACGAGCAGCTTCGGAGGATATCTACCGTTGGATGGACATCGACAGATCCAACGGCGCGGGTGAATTCCGCTGCCCGTCCATTGACCAGTCTTTAACACGCGAAATGGTGGTTTTGAACGCCGTACTCAGGGGCACGCGTCATGCGATTTGTGGAATCGCTGGCATTTAGTTGAAAACCTCCGGCTCGGTGGAGGTGGTGTGGAATTAACCGCTGGTTTTCACGCGTGAGGGCCACCACGGATGATTTAATTGTGGGCCGTCGATTGGTTTTGATCGGATGGTTGTAGATGCGCCCAAAACGTTTATCATTATGCCCCCTTCCCTTTAGCACATGGTTTTGCGCTCGGGTCATATGGGAACCAAAACAGGGAGGGCTAAAATCTTAGGGGCTAGGCCCGATAAGTTTTAAATTATGGGTTCTAACCTTTGCAGGGTGGATTTTTCGGGCGGAAATGGTAATATTAAACAGAAGCATGGGGATTTTAGGCCACGGCAGAGGTTTGAAATAGATTTGGAAGAGGCAGCAGACCAAAAATTTATATGCAGGGGTCAATATGTACAACACGCTGAAAGGGTTTCTGCATCAATCTTTGTCCCTCGGCACCTCTATTTTGAGGGGTTTTTCTATATAAACTGTTGTTTAACCTTGCTAAAATCCTATGCCTTGTTATCAAACTCATTATCTGATTATTAATAGTTATTTTCATATCATACCTTCATAAAATACGCTGCCCTTGCTTCATCAAATTTCTGCATACTCAAAGTCTTGGGAAATCATGGTTTTTCTTGACTAGTCGGGAAGGAGGAACTGTTTAACATATCAAAACGCCTTTTTTTGAGCTGAAATTGGACATGGAAGTCCCTCTTGACCTATTATAACATATTCCAGAACCGTGACCCGTCATTTTACGCAGATTTCCTTATTCACTCATTTTAGGACCAAAATCCTCACTTTTCCCCACCTTTTTGCCCTTAAAGGCTAAGTAAAGGTTGCTGCTGCTATTTATTTTGGTTGATGAACATTTTCAGAGATATTATATGATAGCTGAAGCCCTCATACCTGAAGAATGTGTTTTTCAGGCATGATGTTAGGTCCCTATATTACTAGTATAGTCCCTTATTGTTGTTAGTGTAACCCCCTTATTGTTATTATTGTACCCTTGTAGCCCCCATTTTATTATTATTGCGCCCTTAAATTATTAATGTTAGGTCGGCTAGGATTACATTTTGGCCCACTAGGATTACATTATGGCCCCATGGACTCCTATATATAGAAAGGAGGTTTTGTAAATGGTATCATCCAAGAATTGTTCATTTATGTAATGTATTGGAGGTTGCCCCCTCGAAGTGGCTTATTTCTAAGGCGTTGATATCTCTTTTCTTCTATTTCTGGAGCTGGTTACACAACATTTGGTATCAGAGCTTGGGATTCTAGGGTTTCGCTGCTCCAAATAGGTCATCGTGGAATTTTCGCTATAAATTTTTTTCTACGAAGTTTCAGAAGCTGAAATTTTTAGGGTGCGAAGCTAAAATCCTGAGGAATATTTTCAAAAAATTTCAGAGCTTGATTCGCAATATTTTCGGAGATATCATCTGTGGAAGTTAGGTCTGTTTTCAAGCTCCTAAACAGGTCATCGTGGAATTTTCGATATAAATTTTTTTCTACAAAGCTTCAGAATCTGAAATTCGTATGGTGCGAAGCTGAAATCCTGAGGAAATGTTTCAAAAACTTTTAGAGCTTGGTTCGCAATATTTTTGGAGATATGATCTGTGGAAGGTAGTGCTTTTTCAGGCTCCTAAATTGCATCTCAAAGAGGTGATCGTGGGAAAAGTTCAATAACTCTCTCTCTAGGCAGTGGATTTGAGTACCATAAAAATTGGTCGCAAGTACACGGACTTTAGTTTCTTGGCTATCAATTTCAGAGACAAAGGACGAAACAGTGACACGTGGCAAGTCCTACAAGTGTGCTCTACTAAACTCGTCCAGAATTAGATCATTGTGGGAGATTGGACACAAATTTGTCTTGGGGAATCAAAATCAGGTCAGACCTGTGGCATTCAAAAGAGAATTCAAAGGGCTACTTCAGTGCTGAATTTCAGATATTGAAGATCCACAATAACATATATAATACAGTTTCAATATCGAGCTCCTCAAAGCAAGAAAAAGAATATTTGTCAGTAATGAGTTCTATTATGCCTCCAAAAAATAATTCCATACCCATTAATCCCTCAAAAAGCTATACTATGATGCATGAAGAGGAAGAATTGCAATATGAGATATCAAAATTACGGTACCAAGTGCAACAAATTTCGATCTTACGAAGAGCAACTGAAGATGACATAGATGGTTTAAAAGCATAAATGGAGGCTAAGTTGGATGGTTTGAAGGATCAAATAATAGCAAATATAGATGATAAATTAGTGGAAGATCACATCGAGCATCAACAACAAGTTCTCCAACTCTCAAAGGATAACCCAACTTTGGTGCAGAATCTAATGAAACAACAGGAAGATCAACATCACATCGAAAGAAGTTATGAAGCAGTCATAGAAACAAGAACTCGACAAGTACGATCAATTTTAGAGTATCTCAACAAGTGGAAGAACTTTCCTGTAAAATATTTCACATGGGAGGATGAGAATTTTATACAGAAGCATCAAGAAATAATCAAGCGTTGAGGACAACACTTGTTTGAAGGAGAGGGGCATGTTAAGTCCCTATATTAATAGTGTAGTCCCTTATTATGTTAGTGTAACCCCCCTTATTGTTATTGTTGTACCCCTGTAACCCCCATATTGTTATTATTGTGCCCTTACATTATTATTGTTAGGTCGGCTAGGATTACATTGTGGCCCACTAGGATTACATTGTAGCCCCATGGACTCCTATATATAGAAAGGAGGTTTTGTCATTTGTATCATCCAATAATTGTTCATTTATGTAATGTATTGGAGGTTGCCCCCTCGAAGTGGCTTATTTCTAAGGCGTTGATATCTCTTTTCTTCTATTTCTGGAGCTGGTTACACAACACATGATCTGCTGAAGAATCCATTTTTGGGATATTACAGTGGTATCAAAGCATAGTTCTGGCTCAGCCTGTGGAGCTAGTTATCTATGGAAAATATGAGGATCTCACAACAGCGTGGTAATTTACCCTTTGGAGATTATTTCCGAGAATGGAAGTCCATGGGGGAAGACTTCAAAGTAGCTTTTCCCTTCAAAGATTACTGTCAACTCAGACAAGATGAAGGAGGAAGGTACAGTGGTAACAGTGGGATTTCTAGCATGTAGATTTCAGATTTGCAACGTACCACTGGGAGATCACCTCTTCCCATGCATGAGGAATCCAATAGTCCCTATGAGTCTAAGCCCAAGAAGACCGGAACGGTGAAAAAGGAGAGTTTATTTTTTTCAGATCCAGAAAAGATGCATCCACTATTGAGGAGGTCAAGAAGATTGAAGAAAAAGAAGAGGAAGTACCATGCGCTTCCAATTCTCATCAAGAAGAAGATATCACATCACCTCTTGAGGAGGCTTGTGAAAAAGCTATCACACTCATGGAGGACCAACCGCACGCATCAACAGTTGGGGCAGCCAACACTTGTGAGGAAGGAACTCTTGTAGCCCTGCAAGAAGTTCCAAATGTAGATCAAGAGCAGCTTGGTTGCACTGCGTTGTGCAACATGGATGAAGGGGAGGTCTCAAGGAGATCTCACTGGAGATGCACTTCGACACACTATGGGATGCAATGCTTTTCTTCCCTTCTCACAAGAGCAAATAGAAGATGGAGGACATCTTAGGATGGATAACATCTCTCATGCTTGTGTTGGACATCCTTTGAGCCATACACATTATGATGGGAGGTTTTTACCTACCACCTATTTGATTCTTGATAGGGTCTCATTGATCCTTGAGAAGTTTATATTTCAAAATCCCATGAAGTGCGAAGTCAAAAATTTGATTTGGGAGGATGGTAGCCCTCGTGGGAGGAGTACCAGGATGAGGAGAAGAAGGAGGCATCCACAAGTGATTGAGTGGATGGGGATGATGAGAAAGGAGCTAGGAGGCTACTTGCAGATCTGTGATACCAGGCAGCAGGAGGCTTGGCTGCGCTATTTACTTTTGAGGGAGTTTGGCCATCACTTGTACTTGCAGATCTATGATACCGGGCAGAAGGAGGCTTGGTTGCGCTGGTTACTCTTGAAAGAGTTTGGCCATCACTTGGAAAACACTCTTCCTAAGAGTCGGAGGATGAAGGAAAGATGGCTGGATACTTGCATCATTGAGCAGCATAGAGTATGGATGCATGGTGTTGATATGATACTCATATCATTCATTGTGTCTTCATCACATGACTGGTATGATGGAGGTATGGGGAGGCAACACAATGTCTTGTTGCTTGGTTTGTTTCTGGGAGAGCAAGGGCAGATTTTCTCTCACACTTTGTATGATGTTGCAGGAGGAGGAGACGGCACTATCTCCTTGGTCTTTGATGATGATTGGGAAGCACTTCCATCTTGGGAGGTATTCCATATTTGTTGCAGAATTATTAGAGGAGTCTTTGACAAGGAGCATGTCAAAGAACAGAGCTTTGTATTGACAGGAGCTTACTTGCATGAGCTCACAACATTGTCACCTTGGAGCAGAGATTTATGGATGAAGTGTGCCCAGCAGAGATATGGTGGATCTATAACCCATGGGTCCCAGGATCACTTCATATTTGTTGTACTTAGAGGAGGTAATGATGATAGAGACATTTATCACTATGGCATATTCTTCTTAACTTGGATTTCCAAGCATAAGGAGGATTATCTTCTTGTAGCACATGGTTCATTCTTCTTCATAGGATGCCAAAACACTATGGAGGACTCATTTATGGATCCATGTACCATCTTAATTCCAACATATGGTGAGGATTTTGTCTATACATTCACTGATTTTCACACTCTTTCCATTCCTATGCAGTGCATTGCTTCACAAGGGGGCAAGCTTTTCATATTGCTCCATGAGTTTTATTGGGCCAATCTACATGATGGAGGCAACCATATCTTTTGGGGCCTTGGGAAAATGTTTTATCACCTCATGTATGTTCATTTGCAGCACTATATCATGTACCATATGAAGACATGCATGGTTAACATAAACATTTTTCCTTGTACTCTTATCAAGAAGAAACTTGTAAAACTGCACTGTACTTGTTGGGGAAGCTGTTGGTACCTCTTTTCATCACATGTAACCTTCAACATTTCCTTCATTTTGCTGCTGATCATGTCTCCATTTGCTGATATAGATCAGATTTGTATGGGAGGCTTGATTATGAGGGAGACACATGAGTTGGATGTGTCTTTGAGTGGGAAGAATTCTCACATTCTTTGCACTACATGTTCTAATGGGAGCATGGGAGGAGGCATGGCCACCACTACTACATATGTGTTCTGTTTTGAGGTGGGCCATGAGATTGATATTCATCCATTGTACAGCCATGGGCTAGTGTTTGGTCTTATGTTGTTTTCATATTCAGCCATTTACTATCCATTAGTAGATGTGATGAATCTTGTACATTGCTTGCCATGTAATTTTCTGAAGTTGCAGTGGATGAGACTACGTTGTATCCTTGTGAGAGATTTTTTGCATTATGTATCCTCATGTAACACCTTCAGCAAACATCTCATTAGGATGATCCATGATGCACATGCCCTATTCTTCATGGATGCATTGTTTTGGGCCAGCCTGTTCTTCATTGTTGGAGGAACCTTCTTTGGAGAATTGTTCTTCACTTTGCCATTGGAGGGAAATGATTTTGCAGCCCAAGATCAGCATACACTCTACACTTGTCATGAGTGGAGAGAAGGACAGCATGGGGTAAGCTATGATGCTTGCCAAGATCAGATTTTCAGCCCACCTTCATTACCGAAGCTTGAAGTGGAAGGAGATTTTCAGGAGTTTCCTTGTCGGGAGGTGGCTCATTTTGTTTGGATGATTTCTTGGGGATGGAGGATCCACATGAGAGAGATGTTCCTCACTTCATGCCTTGGATGGAGAGAGGTGATGAGCTGGTACACAGTCAATGGGACAGCTTACACCATGATAGATATAGCACAGCCGGAGTCATGGTCTTCATCAGTCATAGCTAGAGGCAGTGCACAGTCCGAGCCATGGGAATTGGGCTATTATTGGCCATGGTGGTGATGGGATCCGGGAGGATTGTTAGTTGGCTGGTACCATGAGAGATCAGTTTGGAATCCTGGCATTGAGAGATCCCTTCATATAATGATGATGCAGAGTACAGGAGAGATTCAGTGGCACATCTGGGACTTAGGCATATTTTGCAGTATCGGTGGAGAGCATCTGCTAGGAGGAGACTTGTTCAGGCAGTTGCTTGAGGGCAAGCAACATTTTTCCGAGGGGGATTGTAATATTCCTAATTTTCGACAGCAGATTGGAATATTCTATTTTGTTTATTTTTCCACCTATTTTTTGTAAGTAAATAAAAAGTGAGTAAAGAGGGTCTAAACTCACTTAAATGAAATAAGACATCCACCTAGTAGCACAACATTGTGACTTAATTTGGAGTCAAGGGGGGACCTAACACCACGTGGAGAAGGGGGCCTATGTACACTCTAGAAGTTTCTCCAAGCTTCTGCGCAGATAAGGATGAGAATGTGGATAAGGATGAGGATGTGGAGGAGAGAGAGAGGCTACATTGGGTTTTGGAGGGAAACCAACACTATAAAAGATGGAGGAGCCTCCTCATTTGAGGCATGCTTGGATTCTTGGATTATTGATTATTGAGTGAGACATTTTTCTTTCTTTGGCACGCTGGCTGTTTAGCCCGTCTGCTGCACTGTTTAGTGCACTGAGTGTCTCCGTGCGGAGATCTCACCCTTAGCCTCGGGGGACTTCGAGTGCCTGCTCAGGCAAGGTTATTTTCTTAGCATCATCCTCCAGGACAACGTTATTGTTGCAGCAGCGTAATACTGTGTTGTAGGGTGTTGCCGTGGTGACTTTACGACACCACTTCCTTCTCTTGTTTTTCAGAGGGAGAGTCTTTCTTTCCTTTGGAGGATCAGGTTGGAGGATATTGGAGCTGATTTGCAGATCTTGGCACTTGGCCAAAGTGTTTATTTCCACTACTGCACAGTCCCTCTCAGTTTCTGCGTTATCTTCATGGTGTATTTGCAGTGAGGGTTTGCCGGTTGATTTGAGGGGAAGATCTCAAGTGTAAGGATCAGCCTTCCACTTTGGAGATCTATTGGAGGAGGTATATTTCAGTTTCTTATCATCTTCAGCCTTCTCTATTTGGTTTCAGTTTGGAGTTGCAGTAGCTGCCCAGCAACTCCGGCATTTTTGTCGTATTGTGCATTTCAGCCAATCCCTTGGAGGATTGAGATATTTTTGCTTATAAGGGTTAGAGCTTTGCTCCCCTATTGTATTTAGGCCATCGATTGTCATATCCATGTGTTGACATTATTTTGGAGCAGCATTTTATCTTAGACTGCGTTTTTCATAGCCTGGGTTTGTGCGGAAATAGCAGTACTTTTCATGTTTATGTACATGTGTTGTGGAGGCTTGCATTTCTTCTCTTGAGAGGTTGTTTCCTCAATATTTGTACTCTATCTTGCTGATATATATATTATTGGCTATATATTCATCTTCTTGTCTCACATATTCTGGAGAAAACGCTGAAAGGGTTTCTGCATCAATCTTTGTCTTGCGGCACCTCTATTTTGAGGGGTTTTTCTATATAAATTGTTGTTTAACCTTGCTGAAAGCCTATTCCTTGTTATAAAACTCATTATATGATTATTAATAGTTATTTTCATCTCATACCTTCATAAAATACGCTTCCCTTGCTTCAGCAAATTTCTGCATACTCAAAGTCTTGGGAAATCAGGGTTTTTATTGACTAGTCGGGAAGGAGGAACTGTTTAACATAGAAAAAGGAATTTTTTTGAGCTTAAATTAGACATTGAAGTCCCTATTGACCTATTATAACATATTCCATAACCTTGACCCTTCATTTTACGCATATTTCCTTATTCACTCATTTTAGGGCCAAAATCCTCACTTTTCCCCACCTTTTTTCCCTTAAAGGCTGAGTAAAGGTTGCTGCTGCCATTTATTTTGGTTTCTGAACATTTTCAGAGATATGATATGATATTTTAAGCCCTCATACCTGAAGAATGCGTTTTTCAGGCATGATCTGCTGAAGAATCCATTTTTGGGATATTACAGGAGGAAGGAAACCTTGTCTATACATCGTTGACCTTAGGAAGATTTTTCTTGCTCTTGGAAGGTATCAGAAGGAAGTTGAGTTATGGTTTCTTTAGGATCTAAAAGGCCAAAATTTCAAGGTAGAAGTTGCAAGTCGGGTAGTAGAATTGTAGTTAGCAGGTCGAAGTTTCAAAGTCTAGCAGTTTGGTGTAGAATCAAGGAAGGGCTTGAGGTAGGTTTGACTTGGTTTTTCCCTGGCTGAGAGCCAATATTTGTGTCCTCTTTTTTTTTTTTTGTTTCTTGATATTGTTTGATGATAAGATATAATTGAAGAAAATAAAGAAGATAATTAAGATTCACTAGCAAGTATCAAGGTTAAATAAAATAAGTATAATAAGTTTCCACTCTACATTTTCTAACATGGTATCATAGCTAAGGTGATCAGGGAAGGAAAACAGAAGGACACGAGAAAGAATTGTTGATCAAGAGATAGGAAGCTCTCAAGGCCTAAAAGAAGAATATTGTCTCTTAAAGGGATCTGGTTAAAGGCTCATTGGTATAATACCCTTCTAATTTAGGGTTTCTACATTGAAGAAAATCAAAACTACATCCATCCCGAAATAAGGGTATTGATCTCACAAAAGGGGAAGACTATATGCAAGGCATCAATATTAGAAGTTGTTAGTGAAGGAATCCTAGGAAACATCTTTCAAGGGCAACATCAAAAACTCTCTGAAGGTCTTGAAGACATCAAGAAGGTTGGAGATATTATCCAAGTAAGTATCACACTATCTCATAATGGTTGAATCTTCAATTCATGTAGGTACTTTCTACAAGGAGGGAAATAAGCTCATTGGGGCTTCAAACTATCTAGCATGGAAGAAGAGGAATGACTTGATACTCACATAACAATTTTTAATGGGATATTTTACTGGAGAATTTATTTAACCTGAGAAATAAAAGACACGAGAACTAACAAAATACAAGAAAGGGGAAGTAATATCTCAAAGGATCATTGTTGAATCAATCAAGGATTCTCTTGTTCCATTTGTGGCAAACCTGAACACTTCCAAGGCAATGTGGAAATCTAGTAAATTTGTACTCTGTAATTACATGATGTCAAAATATGTCATTATAGAACAAGCTATATAGAATGAAGAAATCTAAGGATGAGTATATGGCATCCGAAAGTCGCTCAGTTAAGAGACCATTTGCAAGGAGTGGGGAACCCATCATTAATTCCGAGGTGGTTGTATGTGTTCTAAATGCATTTCCACCATAATGGAGTAACTTTGCAACAAGTGTCTACTCCAAGAAAGATTCAACTCCCTTTGATGAGTTGTGGGAATAATGAATACTAGAAGAATCAAGGATCAAGGGCAAGGATTAAATTGGATCAAATGAGTAGTCTCAGGCCTTTCTAGCGTGAGTCAAGAAGATGAAGAAAGGAAAGTTGGGAAATTCCAAGAAGAGATATATGTCCAAGGTGAAATGCTTCCAGTAAAATGATTTTGGACATTACAAGAGGGAATGTCCAAATTAATAGAACAATAAGGGAAAGGATAGAAGTGAAGCTCATGTAGTCGAAGCAGTGGAAGAAGCTAAGTAGAAGGAAAATGAGGAAGAAATGAAGGATCTTTACTACTGAAATAAGGTTCATTGAATTCTAGGTTCTTTATGAATAATGATTTTTGTAGAAAATCCATGTAGATTCAACTGATAACTATAATATGCTAAAACATTATACTTGAATCTACCCTACCAATTGTGGAAACCAATTTAGATCTTGAAATCGCAAAACATGGAAGAGAAATAATTTCAATCGCACAACACAAATATCTTCCTGGGGAAAGCCTCAACTAAAAACCTCATGAGTCTGTATATTTCATAAGTCAAAGAATATGACAATATTATAATGATTTTCTCCAAGTTTAGAAACCTCTGCACTATCTCTATATGTCTCACTGATTCCTAGACAAGCCTGGTTCAATACTTAACCAATATTATACCCTCTAGGATCCTTATTTCCTTGTGCAGTTTCCTTGGGTAATTATTCCCTTTTAATTACGGAAATTCCCAATCCATACTTTGCAATCCATTAGGGGACTTCCTCTGACTGCATGCACCACCTGCACAATTCAAATAATTATTCAACAAATAATATGCTACCCTTGAACTCCATTCTCAACTGGGTCTCTCTAATAACTGACATGCATGAGTTATTTATGAGTGAATTAATAGTTAACACGTTGAACACATGAAGTGACACCCCACTTTTTAACCTCCTACTAGTTCCTCCATTAGTTAGAACTAGTTTAATTTAATTTGACTCAGATAATTTGAGTTAATTAATTACAACTCAAAATAATCTCAACTAGGGCTCCTATAATGTAGGAGACACTCTACATGCCTCTAGTTTTGACCCTCAACTCGAATAAACTGAACCAACTAAGTCATCCTAACTTAGTTAACTCGTACAAGTTGTCATGTAATATGGAATTACAATTTTATTCTAATATAATTCAATGGAAAATTAAATTAAAATATTTCTTGATGCCATTTTCAACACTCCCTCTCAACAAGAAAGTAATTCAACTGTAACTCAATTTGATACCTTTGGAATGTTCTGCATGAAACACTTCTCTCTAGTTTTGTTGCTACTGCAACTTCTAAAATAGAAAAACACCCAAAAATAAATAAAATAAGTTGAATCAACTGTGTCTCCAATTATCTACTCGGAAAAATTGTGTTGTTGTTGACTCTGCTACTGAGCCTCTTACTCTACTATCAACACTACTATGCACTCCTTAGTATTTGACAGACATTTATCCTCCTACCACTGATTACTGTGGGCCCCTATAGCAAGGGTAATGATCCATGAGGTGGAATCCTCAAGGATCCTGCCCAAATTTCTGCAAGGGTAATGATCCATGAGGTGGACTCCTCAAGGATCCTGCCCAAAAGTCTTTGGGCTCTATCTCTATCACATGTGTGAAATTATAGGGTTTTCAGGATGTAAGAAGAGGCCAAAGTTTTAGGACCAATTTTCAGTAGGACAAAGTGCAGTATCTTATACATGGGAGGAAGGAAATTTTTTCTATAACTCGTTGAACTTAAGAAGAGTTGTCTTGCTCATGGAAGGTCCCAGAAGGAGGCTAAGTTAGGGTTTCTTCAAGAGCTACAAGGATGAAATTGCAGGGTCAAAGTTGCAAGTCGAGTAGCAGTATTGTAGCTAGCAGGTCAAAGTTACAAGGTGTAGTTGTTTGGTGCAGAATCAAGGAATTAAGGCAGGGCTGACTTGGTACTGGAAGAAGGACTTGGTCTAGGGACTGGGTCTTTGTATCTCATTTGAAGCATATTATAAGGAGAGAATAGTTTCTGGGTTTTCCCCTTAGAGGGGTTTTTCCCCATCTGGGAGCCTATATATGTGTCCTCTTTTGTTTTTTTTTATTCTTGATATTATTTTATGACAAGATCTAACTAAATAACATAAAGAAGATAACTAAGATTCACAAGAAAGTATCAAGGTTAAAGAAAAAAGTATAATAAGATGCCACTTTACATTTTCTAATAGACCCCTTGTTTGTTGCATCCTATAATTAATCCCACAATGGAAAATTTGATTTAGCTCCTCAAGACCTCTTGACCTCCAATAATTTACTAATTTGTTCTTGCTCTGTATTACCAATTCGACTTAGGGTTAGGTGTTCCAATTCACAAAGGATGATCCGGCCTTCGATGGTCACTACAAAATTAGTTCGGCCACCCCCTAAACACAGTTTACAAGCACAAAATAAGTTTGGTCTACCTTGGGGATGATTTTATCTGTCATAATCTGGCCCTCCCTCAATTACTATAGAAAAATAATTTGAACATGAAAATAGGGTTTTAGACTAGATAATATCCTACCAACATGAAATTTTGGCCCCCTAGTAATTTTCCTGAATTACCACTATAAAATCAGTCTACCCTCCTAATGTGAATCAACTTCACAATTAACTAGGATTTGGCTCGGAACTTGGCTCCTCTTTCCTCAGTTATCCATAGATATCTGAGTTATTATTTCCATAAATGTGAGTTATTGTTCTTTGCAATATCCCATCAAGAGACCCTCAACTACCTTGTTATAGGATTTTTCATTTCTAGACCATATGATGGTTTCTAAACTCAACTTTCTCCTTTGACATGTGGCTAGGGTAAGTCAACTAGGACTTTGGGCCTCGATTCCATAGAAAATCGTAAGCTAGAGAAGATTTTATTTTATTTCAACCTTTGTGACTTAAAATTATCCCACTTGTAACCAGGAGTCACAAACTCATCCATAGACAATCTCATAAGTGATTGAAACTCGTCCTATTTGGATCAGCCACAATTGATCCCACAAGTGATGCAAACATGTCCTACCTAACTCAAACAGAAATGATCCTGGAAAGGATAGATTCGACCCAAGTGTGGGAAGTAATATTTTGGCCCCCATTTTGGCCCTTGTTTTCCTTATGGCTATGAGATGATCTGCTTCAACAGGAAGAATTCAAACCCTAGCTTGAGCCTAGTGGCAATTAGATATTTCCACAACACTTACAAATATGAAATTGTCCTTTAAACCTTCATGTTGGCACGAAAACCAACTCTGATACCATTGTAATACCTTTTTAATTATTTTATAAAATTTCGATAATTTTTATTTCTTCAAAAAAAATCCACAAAAAAATGTTAGAAAAATAGATCAAACACCATAACATAGAAAAATAAGCAATGATAAACTCAACTAGTTATTTTATTAAGTATATCGATAAATTACATGCTGACAACCTTTTTATAAATGTAGAAATGTATTTAGTAGAAACTTGGATATTTGGTGGAGATGTGAGTTGCTGTCAGTTTATGTCTCTAGACTCTTAGAACTACTACAATTGAATCTTCCTTCCTCCATTAAATTTCAATGGAGAATCTGAAATGGTTCCCCCTTTAGAATAGCTACGGTGAATGTTTCACCACCAAAATTAATTTTATTATAATATCCCTAGGGAAGATAGTCTCACCTCTAAAGGAGATCAATACTAGGGTTACCAACCCCCGCACAATGCTCATATAGGCACAAAATAAATTCACCAAATCATTTACACATCCCTGAATGGGCTCTTGCTTCTCTTTTTATTATGATGGCTTATCAAAATACCATAGTCAATAACATGGTTCATCTAAATACTTGATCCAAGGGGTTCTGTAGAAGCTAAAAATTTGAAGTCTTTAGATTTCATCGAAACTAGGACCAGAATGAAGAGCTCATCATATTGATTCCAACAGTGCAGATGGAGCCTCATCTGAATTCGTATGTGCAAGTTATTGGCAGTCAAATTTTCAATTCAAAGAAGCACAGCTTTTGTCGCCAAATAAATTTGGATGCTCACTAAATTTGGAAGCTCGAACAAATTTGGTCGCAACAAATCGAGCAACAATTTATCACTAAACGGCAGACAAAAATTACCAAATTGTCAAATGGTTAATTTTTCTAATAACCCTTAATAGAACCTTGCGGACAATTTTTTGTCTAATTGTTAAAAACAAAGCAAAACAAAATATATTAAAAATGGGTTGGCGGGTCCGGTGGACCCAGCCAACCCCCAATCATAATATATATATATATATATATATATATATAAACGGTCACGATACACGAAGGACCGTTGGGATTTGAACCTACGCTGGCCAAGCTGGCCCACCAACTGGCGACCCCAGAACTTAACAAACCACCAACAAAATTGCCAACAGGGAAGGCCTGCAGGCTCAACCTTGAGACCTCCTCCAGCCAAACGCTCTAATTTTAACCAATAATCAACGACACAAAGGCCATCATATTGTTAACTCCACCACTAACAATATTTAAAACTTGAACTCATTTGCACAGAGGGCGAGAGGGGAGGAACCACGCAGGGAGAACAAAGCACGCAGAACTCAGAACAGGAGGGTGGAACCTTGTTTCGGGTGCGTAGATTAAGAGTATATTCTAGGATAATATTCCAAAAAATATTCCTTATGCAGAATCTTTGAGGAATATAAAAGATTCCCTATGGGGGTCAGATTTGACTGTGTCCTAATGGGGTCAAATTTACACTCAAATTTCATGATTTTTTGCCACGATCGCAATGGTGCAGAACCTTTTGGCATTTGAGCAACCGATTTTTAGGCCATTGTCTGATTGGGAGGTATAATTATGCATTTTGGCCATTTTCTTATTTTATTTTGGCGAAAGGATGGATGTATGTTACAGGTGTTGGTGTTTTTTGTATGTTGCAGTAGGACAACAAGATCTAAATCTTTGCAAGAAAAACCATCATTTTAGTTGTTGCACAAAAACCGAGATAGTGCAATGTTGAAAGAGGGTCATGTTGATACTTTACCATAAATTAGTCATGTTTATGGCCATTGGTCTCAAAATTTCGAGACGATTATAATGATAATGAGTATGATTTGAATATGATCAGTGGATTCAAGAGGATTAGTTTCCACTTATGTGAGAGTGTCCATTTTATGCTAATTTTGTGAGAAATCATTTCTTTGTCTTGTTGAAGGAGAATACTTTGTGAGTGAGAGTTCTTTGTAGGAGAATGTCCCTTTGGAGAGCCATTGTCAATTAATATGAGAGATCTATCCTTGGGTTGACAAAAACCTTCCATGTACTCATTATTTTTGTTGAGAATAATGAAGTGGCCTCCCCACTCTTGACCTGGGGCCTGGAGGCATAGTCCACACTGGACGAACTCTGTTATCATGTGTTGTGTTATGATTACTGCATGGTTATTTACTTCTTGTTTATGTTGATGGATTGTTGAAGTATTGTTTAGAGAATGTATTGTTCATGTTTCACATGCAAATATAAGTGTGAATAAAAGGTCATGTAAAGAAGATTTTTGTTTTAGAAGTATTCATAAAAATATCTCGAATTAATACCATGGGTCAATTTTCTCTTAGTAAATTGAATTTATAATATTATTTCTTCTTAATCATTTTAATTAATTAATTCTCTCATAACTTGCAATTAATTTTAATTTGACACCTAGACTACAAAAATTCTCCCCATTCCAAAAGCCCAAAAAGAGTGACATTACAACGAAAAAAGGAGAAAAGTATACCAAATTATTGCCAAAACTACATGTCCAAATTACTTCAACAAAACAATTGTAGCATTAAAATTGTGAAAAATAGTCACACCCATGCATCCAAAAGACTTTCCATTAAACTCCAAGAGAGAGTTCTCTCAAATCCAACCATCCCAAAGAAATGAAGGAGTTTTTCTTTAAATAAAGTCTCCTACTCCACCTCTTACATTAATATATGTGTGTGTGTGTGTGTGTGTGTGTGTGTGTGTGCCCCTTTTACTATTGAATACAGTTGGCTAGGTTCCAATAACATTTATTGTAGTTGTTGAAGGAAGAGTATATTGTAATAATTTTGTCAAACTAATTTTTGACTTTCAATTAATTATTGTGAATAAAAACATTTTTTCTAAAATTTTATAATAGTTGTTGAATTATATTCCAATGACTGATTGTGTGAAGTTTGAAATTCAATTATTAGAAATAAAAAATTATTTAAAAAAATAAATGACTCTGAAGAGTCGGAACAAGCTAACATATTTCTTGCTGAAAATTGTATTTGCACAGATTCTAATAATTGTCACTGTCCAATGTCAGATGCACAAAATGATTCAGAAGATAGTTCTGAGGAGGATCTAGAAGCACAAATATCAAGCAAACTACAGCCGAAACTCAAGATCTATATGGCACACCTAAATGATGATGAAGAAGCTAAAGTTCTTGCAGGAATAAAGATTTTAACCGAAGGAGAATTGAAAGAGAGGTTGGTGGATACATTCTTGCAGACCATGCTAAGAACCAAGGATCTATATCTACTTCTACCAGTAAGAGTTCTAGCTCTAAAGTTATTTTTGTAGACGCTTCTTTTGAAAAGAATACTAAATCTTTGCAGAAGCATCATCAAAATGATAAACACATGACTCTTACCCTCCCAAAAATAAGCAAAGAAATAACAAATTTGAAAAAAGAAATAGTAGAGCTCAAAGCCCAAGTCTCCAAGTTAGAAAAGGGAAAATTTCCTGAAGAAGAGAGCACCCTCTCACAATCAGAGTTGTTTTCCTGAACGAATCCTAACATAGAAATATATGAGACCATACCTGCAAATTATAAGGGCTTGAGCAATATTAAAATCATAGCAGTACAACATCAGCAATTTCATGTCATGCTCCAGATTAAAATCCAAAATGAGATCTTTCATCTCGAAACTCTATTAGATACTGGAGCAGACATCAATGTTTTGAATAAAAAATGTGTTACTACTAAGTATTGGTCTAAAGCAGTACGTGAAGTTATTGGATTAGGGGCACAAGGGTATAATTTTCAATATGAAGTTCATAAGGCCACAATATGTTTTGATATATATTTCATAAATGTAAAATTTGCAGTAGGAAACATTCCCATTGACTGCATTTTGGGAAATCCATTTTTCGCATCCATAGAACCACATGGTTTTGCAAGACTTGAATATGGTAAATCAATTTATTTCATCTCTGTACCAAACAATAATGGTTACTTGCATACCATCACACTCCCATTTGTCTCAACCCCTTGAATCTCCACTGTGATTTAGGCAATGCAAGAGTTATATATATCACAAGAAAAAATAGTAGAATTGAAGGATTTAAAAACCTTCTTGCAGATTGAAGACTAGCTCAAACAACCCTATGTGATGAAAAGAATCACAGAAATCAGAGAAAGTTTAGAAGAAGAATGTTATATGCTGAATAACCAAATTCTTTCTGGTATCGAAAGCAATACTTTGTTGATCTACCATACAAAACATAGTATTCCGGTAAGCCATGTAAAAGCATAGCAATCCCTATGAATGAAGCCTACCGACAACTCTGTCAAAAAGAGATTCAAAGTTTGTTGAACAGAAAATTGATCCATGAATCTAGTAGCCCCTGGAACTGCTATGGATTCTATGTCGATAAACATTCTGAACAAATTAGAGGAATACCACGCCTGGCAATTAATTATAAACCACTCAACAGTGTCCTGGCAGATGATATCTACCCAATCCCACATAAAGGAAATTTGATAACCCGAATTGCAGGTGCGAAGATATTCTCAAAATTTGATATGAAATCAGGATTTTGGCAGGTATCTATCAAGGAAGAGGATCGATTTAAAACCGCTTTCAGTATACCATCAAGACACTATGAATGGAAAGTCATGCCTTTTGGCTTGAAACATGCTCCCTGAAAATTCCAAAAGGTGATGGACCAAGTTTTTAAGCCATATTTTGATTGGCTTCTTGTATATATAGATGACATATTGGTATTTTTTAAATCTGTAGATGAACATTTTAAGCACTTGTAAGATTTAAACAAATTGTTAAAAATAGTGGATTGGTTGTGAATTAGAAGAAAATGGAAGTATTCCAAACAAAGATTAAGTTCTTGGGACACATCATTGAAAATGGGAAAATCACCATGCAACAACATGTTGTTGCATTTGCTGATAAGTTTCCTGATGAGATAAAATATAAAACCCAGTTGCAGAGATTTCTAGGTTGTATGAATTATGTATGCAACTTCTACAAAAATTGCACCCAAGATAGAAGAATCTTGAGTCAGCATTTGAAAAAGAACCTCAGTCCCTGGACGAATGCCCATACAGCTGCAATCAAGAAAATAAAAGAAAAAGTCTGAGTCCTGCCCATATTATATGTATTTGATGAAAATCTCTTTAAAATTGTTGAATCCGATGCTAGTGAGCTTGATTGGGGAGGAGTTCCTAAGCAAAATAAAGAAGGTGATGAGAAAATTATACAATTTTCTTCAGGGTTTTGGAATCCAGCGGAGCAAAATTATTCTACAATTGAGAAAGAGGTCAAAGCAGCCTGGAACTGCATTGACAAATTTGATATCCATCTTATCAATAAAAGATTCATTTTAAGAAAAGATGCCTCTGCCATGAAAAAGATCCTGACAAAGGATATTAAAAAACCTGGAGAAGTAAATTTTGCAAGATGGCAAGCCCTGTTCTCCAATTTTGATTTTGATATTGAACACATTAAGGGTATCACTAATAGCATTCAAGATTTTCTTAGCAGAGAAAATCTCCAAGGGCCAATACACCTCATGCTTATTGTTACAGAATGGGATGTCCAACACAACAAAGAAGTTTACAGAGAGATCCCAGACTCCACCCGATGGTAAGATTATACAAATAATTGGAAACCAACTTGCTAGCTACGAAACACTCAAGTGTTAAATGCAAATCTCCAACCACGTGGAGATTTTCAACATCTAGTTTCAGAAAGAAAAATCTATCCAAAGTCAAGCCAATGGATTCCTAACATGGTATACAACCATTCCAACAAATTAGCAGATGAAGCACAAACGGCACTGAACCTTCACTTCAAAGATTTAATCGAGGTTTGGCAAGAAGAAAACAATTGATTCCATATTTATCACAATTTTTTTGTGATAAATCGAACAAGAGATCCATCTTTTAGTCTGAAAATGTTATGGCCACATCATGACCTAGCTCTAGTCTTTCCTGGGATTGTCTACAATTTTTCTGCATATAAAAATTTATGGTGGAATCTCCTTTGCAAAGATAGACCAAGATGTACATATTATACACTGATGAAATCTGGGTCACTATTCCTCACTCGGCTTCATCATCAACCACAATGGTTGACTGAATGGTGGGGAATGTTTAGTCTCAATAACTCTGCCATGGACCCACTCTTTTTCGAAACTACTCGTCAGATGGAATGTGATATCTGCAAAAATACCGAATGCTTCCATTTACCTTGTACAGTTGTCTTAGATCTCAATAACTACTCTGACAACAAAATCCTTCTAGATTTTATGACTAAACATCACCAATGGACTGTCATGACTAAAGTTAAACATCAAATTATTTTCGGAAAACCCATGATCGCCCGTAGGATTTTCACAAAGGCCTCAGACACAAGCATATATCCCAAGATAAGACTCTGTGACTCCACTATGTTGGAAGCTCCATAATTGTATTCATTTTTTGTTCCTCGTGGACGTTAGTGACGATAAAGGCATTCAATGTATAATGTAATGTCTAGTCCCCTGACTATGAATGTGACTGGTTCCATGAGATTCCGATAATATCTTCACAGTGTAACTTTTTTGTAAAATTTTGAGACTCGGAGCAATTCTCCAACTTCTTGTGAAATTTGATCCACATCGCAAAATTATAATGAATCTTGGTAAAAAAATATTGTCAATCATTTCTATAAATAAGAGAATAAGTTCTTATTTAAGCACCAAAAGAGAATTAAAGTCTTTTGGTGAAATCAAAAATTGTCTTCATGCTCTGCGTCTACACTAACACTTGTCCAAAAATTTAATTATCATAGTTAATTTGACGTATGCAAGAATGTCAAAATTTGGCGTCGGGTAACAATTATGCAAAACAATTCAAAAACATCATTTGTAATATATGCATATAACTTAATTGTTTGGGCACTATTAATAAATGCATATAACACGTCCCTTATTTAAAAATATTATTATACCCTGGGCTCTGCATTTTCCCCACGGACGCTTTGGGCGTGACATCGACAGAAAGGCAATCTAAGGGTCCAGAGATCTAACATGTCCCCGCAATTTTATATAATAATTATAATGATCAACACGTGTTTGGCCAGCCTATCATTTAAATTTAGTTGACACTTCACATCTTTTCTGGCCCAAAAGCAAGTGATATTCCCTTGGTACCACCTCTTCCAAGTTCCAATACACACATCATCATGGTTTTAACTTTATGGACTAATTACATGCCAAACAAATATGTGTGTGGACAACCAAGTTATAACACAAAGTGATTGTCTTTGTATATGGGACACTCGTATAGCCTCATTTCACGCGGTGGCTCTTTCAACATGGTGCACTCAAAAATTCAAATTATAGAAACCACGTTTACTATTGTTGGAATCTTGATTTCGACTATCTTAATGTATTAAAAAATTCATTATAAATTATCGATCAATGTTTTAAGAAGGCAAATGGGATTATTAAGAATCATGGGATTATTATTATTTACTTAATTATTAATATATTTTTGATTATAGATAATATTAATATTAATATTAATATAATTATTAAATTATGAGTAGTAAGTTAATGTAAGAAGTCTTTTTATTTTTTCCAAATTGTTTGTGATTTTGATTTGATTTGATTTGTCTTGTTGAGTCGCAACCTAGGGGCATTTAAGTTGTCAAAGTTACAGGGGCATTTAAGTCGTCAAAGTCACATAGGGATCGCATTGGGCCTGGGCTACATCAACCTTTAGCGCGGGCTTAGGCTACACCAACCTTTAGCTGACTGGATTTTTTAGTATGTCTCCTCCCCCTAGCACATGGCACAACCACCAACATAAAGTTTGATCTTGGGTAGCCTTGGTGACAAGTCACATCCTCAACCAATTATACTAATAAAACAATTCAATGTAAGAAGTTTTATTATTTAAATATTGATTTGTTTTCATCTAAAACTTTGTTTTTAATCCTTATTATATTTTTTATAAATTTTAATATTTGAAAATATTTTTTTAATTAATTTCATTTTACATTTATTTATTTAAAAAAAATTATATTTATTTATATTTACATTAATTTTTATATATTTTTAATAAAATATTTATTTATTTTAAATAAAATGTATATATGTTCACTAGTTATCTAATAATATGTGATGTTTGAATTGATAAATAAAAAACCCACTGGACAGTTCTACGAAAGAGAGTCTGAACCAGGAGAGTCCGGCTCTGCAGTACACTCTTCATTCTCAATACAACTCAAGCATTATATAGCATACATGGATATAGGGAAGTTAGAACCATACCCTAAGAAATAGAAATTAATTCATATCCTAAGGTTTCGTGAACCAATTTACACTAATTAAGGATTCTCCATTATCTTTCGACACTCCCCCTTAATGGAGAAGGGGTTCACAAATATGCCTAACATCTCCCTAAACATTTCAAACTTAATTTTGCCAAGAGGCTTAATGAAAATGTCAGCAACATTATCACAGATTTTACAATATACAAGATGGATTTCTTTAGATTGAACTTTCTCCCTAACAAAGTGGAATTGTGTATCAATGTGTTTAGTGTTCTTCTGAAACAACGGATTATTAACAAGTTTGATTGAGCTCTGGTTGTCACATCTAATTGTTGTTGCATCTTTATGTTCTTTTCTAACATCCTGGAGAAGTCTCCGCAACCAAACTGCCTCACATGTTGTTGCACACATAGCTTGATACTCTACTTAGGAAACTGTGTTATGTTTCTTACTGCTCCATGTACTCACCCAGGATCCAATGTTGAATGCATAGCCTATTATGGATCTTCAGTCGTCTACATTTCCAGCCCAGTCAAAATCTGTAAATTCTGTCAATCTAACATCAGAAGAATCGATATAAATAATACCATAATCTAAAATTCCTCGTAGATACCTTAAAACACCTTTCGCTGCATTCCAATGACTCTCAAGTGGCTTGGACATGTATTGACTTAGCACACTTACTGCATAAGCCAAATCTGGTCTAGTAGTGGTTAAGTAGATTAGACTCCCAACCAACTGTCAATAAAGTGTCGCATCTACCTCTTTAGAGCCATCCTCACTCTGAATTTTAATGTTCTGTTGTAATGGTACTGTTGCAGCCTTGCATTGATCCATCCTGAATATTTCCAATAGACCTCTGACATACTTACCCTGGGACATAAAATTTTGTCCTAAATCTCTCTAGATCTCAAGACCCAAACAGTATCTTAATTCACCAAGGTCTTTCATTTCAAACATTTCTGACATTTGTTGCTTGATTTCTTTGATTAGATCAACAACATCACATGTAATAATTAGATCATCTACATACAAAGAAATCGACACTATATGCCCCTTTTCATCTTTCACAGTATACAGATTAGGGTCGTTTTTACTTCTGTTATAACTGTGTTGCAGAAAAAATGAATCAATCTTTTCATACCATGACCTGGGTGCTTGATTCAGTCCATATAAAGCTTTCTTTAATCTACAAAATAAATGTTCTTTCCTTTTCTGGACAAACCCCTCAGGTTTCTCTAGGTAAACCTCCTCTTTCAACTCCCCATTTAAAAATGCAGATTTTACATCTAGTTAGTGAATCATCCAGTGTTTTCTAACTGTAGCTAAAGCAATCATCATTCTAATAGTGTTTAGTTTAGCTACGGGTGCGAAGGTTTCCTCATAGTCAACACCTTCTTTTTGTGAATACCCCTTTGCTACCAATCTAGCCTTCAATTTATCTATGGCTCCATCTACATTGATCTTGGGTTTATACAACCATTTACAACCTATGTTTTGTTTCCCTTCAGGTAGTTCAACCAACTCCCAAGTGTTATTTTTTAGAATAGATTCATATTCTTGTTCCATAGCTGCTTTCCATTCACTACATTGATTTGCTTCTCTATAACTAGAAGGTTCAACAACATTCATCATACTAGTTATAAAGGCATTCTCCCTATATCTAGCAGGCAATTGAATCTGCCTACCTGATCTTCTAAGTGTTGGTGTAGCTTCCAACCTATTTTGAGTTTCCTTTGAAGGACCCGGCTCGATTGTTGTATCTGAACTTTATGTTGCTGCCTTTTGCTGCTTCTCATGGTTACCTGTTTCTTCACTTCCTTCCACCAAGAACGGAATATCCCATTCCTCATTTCTTTTATCAGATTCACAAAAACCTACTCGTGGAACATGACATTTCTACTAACAAAAATCTTGTGAGTAGAGGGATTAAATAATCTATAAGCTTTAAATTGTGAACAATACCCTACAAAGGTACATATGATGCCTTTTGAATCTAGTTTTCTTTTGTCTTCCTTTGGAATGTGGGCATATGCTTTAGACCCAAATACTCTTAAATGTTTTACTACAGGCTTGAATCCATATACTACATCAAAAGGAGTTTTAAACTTGAGACTTCTTGTAGGACTCCTATTTTTCAAGTAAACTACAGTATTCAATGCTTCAGCCCAAAAACCATTCGAAAGACCCTTACCTTTCAGCATGCTCCTAGCACACTCCACCAATGTTCTGTTCTTTCTTTCCGCTACTTCATTCTGCTAAGGAGTATGGGGTACTGTGATTTGTTGTAATATTCCATGGTCTTTACAATACTTGGTAAGTTCCTCCTTCCTGTATTCTCCCCCTTGATCAGAACGGAGAATTTTTATGTGCTTCCATGTTTGCTTTTCTATCATATATCTGAACTGCTTAAAGTATTCAAATATGTGACTTTTCTTACTCATAAAATATACCCAAGAAAACTTTATGCAGTCATCAACAAACAGTAGAAAATACAGTGCACCTCCTAATGACTTTGTTTGCATGGGTCTACATAGGTCAGTGTGCACTAATTCAAGTATGTCTCTCTTTTTCTTTTCTACTCGAACATGGAATTATTCTCTATGCATCTTTCCTAACACACAAACATCACAATCATTATGCACTTGTTTTAATGTAGGAAGACATCTTACCATTTCCTTTTTCTGAAGCAACAGAAAATCATTGAAGTTGATGTGACCAAATCTCTGATGCCATAGTTCTTCTGTAGTCAAACTTGATGTTGTCAAAGCTCGATCTTGTGTTGTCCTCACATCTGTTGAAATTTGGTTACCGGAGGACAGGTGGTTCCCTAAGGCTTTGATCTTTGGCCTAGGGAAAAGTGTCCAAAAGAATTTAATTTTTCTCCTAAAGTGACTTTATAATTTTTATAAAGTCAAATCTAATTTAAAAGTGACTTTATAATTTTTATAAAGTCAAATCTAATTTAAAAGTGACTTTAAGTGATAAAGTTACTAAAGTCTAATTTTAAAGTGACTTTAATAAAGTCAATGTAAAATTAGAAAGGAAAAGTGACTTTGGAAATAAATGACTAAGTGGGTCTTTATTAAAGTGGGGTGAATTAAAAAATGATGTAGAGATTTAAATGAGCCTTTAATCTCAGCCCTAGATCTCAATCTATTTCAGCCATTGGATTTAGGGATTCCCCAAAAGTCACTTACGGTTAGGTTAAAGGAGGAAAAGGAGAGAAAAGGTCATTCATTCTTTCATGAGTAGATTGGGAGAAGGAGAGAAGGAGAGTTGGAGATTCTTCTGAGCAGTGAGAAGAAGGAGGGCAACAGTGAAGAGATTTCAGCAAAGGTACAGTAGCATTTATTGGCACACATACCGAGGCAGAAAATCTGTACAGCAAAGGAGAGGCAGTGTTTCCAAGTGAGGAGGCACATAAATCGAGGAAGAGGGTACAGCAGCAAGCACGCACTCCAAGGCACAAAAATCAGGCACGTTTTTCAAGGAAGAGGGTGGCTGTCATTTCTAGCACAAAAACTGAGGAAGAGGACAGCAGCTACAACTCTGTTTTTTGGCACATATTTCGAGAGAGGTTGCTGTACAAAATCTGTACAGTCCGTATAGCAAAGTACGGATGTTCCGGCATGCTTCCTGAGGTGGCCGTACAGCATTTAATGTTTTCCTAAGGTGCTGTAAATTTTGTATTTTCTGTTGTTGCTGATTTGGCACAATTTCCGAGGCGGTGTGCAAGCACGAAAATCGAGATAAGTCTGTAAATTGGTTGTTGGAATTTTTTCTGAGTTTTTCCTGTTTCACTGTAAACAGAAATATTCAGAAAAATAAAAGAGAAGCTTTCAAACTGGTTTTCCCCAAGAGTTGTAGGGGGTTTTTCCAGGGTCATGTTGACCAAAAATATCAGTGTTTAAATGTGTTGAATGGTTGTTTTAAGCTTGTTGATTTTTATTTCTGCATTTTCCAGCATTCTGTAAATTTCCAGAATTTGTGTTTTCAGCAAAAAAATTATTTTCCAGTTTGTTGAATGTAAGGATATGGGAAAGAGCATTTAACTATTTGGAGAAATAAGGTGAAACTGAAAACCGGGGTGGGAAACAAAAAATTTCTACATGGTATCAAAGCTTGAGTGCTGAAAGTGCAGTTTGGGACAGCAAGAAGAAAAATACAGCCTGCTGATTTTTCACTCAGAAAATTCCAGCAAGCTGATTTTTCACACATAATTTTTATCTTTACTACAACAGTGCTATTTTCCAGTTTTAAGACAGCAGGATGTCATTGGAATTGAGGGTGGAGGATAGGTTGGATGGGCATACCAATTACAGCGTTTGGAAGGAGAGAATGCAGAGTATCTTTGAGGAGACAGAAGTCTGGGACATCATGGTGCATACCACACAACATTGACCATCGCACTACGGTACTACTCAATTGCTTCCCGAGCGGCACCTAATAAGAAGAACAACAAGGGTAAGAGGCTGATTCTAGACGGAATCAAAGACCATTGCGTTCCTCATGTGAGAGGAAAGAGAAATGTTCATGAGATGTGGACAGCATTGTCCAATCTCTACCAGAGTACCAATGAGAACCGGAAAATGGTCCTGAAGGAGAAGATGAAGACCATTAAGATGGGCAATGATAGTGCAGCTGGATATCTCACAAAGATTACTAATGTGAGAGATGAGTTGGCAGCGATTGGAGAGGTCATTCAACCCACTGAGTTGGTGTAGATAGCAGTGAATGGCCTCCCCAGTTCATAGATGAACTTTGCTGATGGGGTTTGTGCACGTGAGACCCTTCCCACATGGGAGAGATTTTGGGATGATTGCATTCAGACAGAGATCAGGAAAGGTCAGCTTGGGGCAGCCAAGCCAGTTGAGCAGGATGAGGATGTAGCACTGTTGGCAGGACGCAAGAAAGGCAAAGGGAAGAAGCAGGCTTCCACAAGCAATGGTGGGGGCAAAGGCAAAGGTAAAGATAAACAGGATAACACACAGAAGGACTATTCCAAGGTGAAGTGTTGGAATTGTCAGAAGATGGGACACTATGCAGTTGTGTGTCCGGAGAAGAAGAAGAAGAAGGGGAAGAACCAGAGCATGGCAGCTTCAGCAGAGGTTGAGGACTTTGCAGATCGCTTTGACCGGGAGTTTGGGTTCATTGTGTGTGAGTCTTCTAGTGCAGGATTATCTGCCATAGAGGTTCAGAGGGAGCATGCATTTCCCTCGATTAGCGGAGCATCTTCGGGTATCTGGTATGTGGACAGTGGGGCTTCACGTCACATGACAGGAGTCCGTGAGTACTTCTAAGAGCTTTCAGAGAGTGGCACTGATATAGAGGTAGTACTCGGTGATGACAGAGTTGTTAGAGTAGTCGGTGTGGGAACATTGACATTTCAGAGGGAGTCTAAACCTCCCTTGAAAGTGTCAGATGTTCTTTATGTGCCAGGGATGAGGAAGAACCTCATATATGTCTCAGCTTTGGAGGACAAAGGATATGAGGTACTGTTCAGGGGAAGAAAGGTGTTGATGTATCCTAGGGGCACTCCAGCTGATTCAGCTAGAGTGATAGGTGTACGCCATGCAAAGATGTACAAGTTTGCATTTCAGCCCCTTTTGGCATTAAGCAGTAGTACCGACAGCAGAGCTAGCAGTTCTGAGTTGTGTGAGATTTGGCACCGCAGGATGGGGCACATGTATCATGGAGCCTTGAGGACTTTGCGGGAGATCACTACAGGTGTGCCAGATTTCAGTACTAATCACTTTGATACTTGCAGAGGATGTGCGATGGGCAAGTTTGCCAAATCCCCTTTTCCCAGCAGTGACAGCAGAGCGACTGGGATACTTGATTTGATTCATTCTGATGTGAGCGGTCGAATGTCTCATGTTTCCTTGAGTGGATATGAGTACTATGTTTTATTCATTGATGATCACTCCAGGAGGACCTGGATTTATTTCTTGAAGACCAAGAGTGAGGTCTTCAAGCGGTTTCAGGAGTTCAAAGCTCTTGTGGAGACACGGAAGATCAAGTCTCTGAGGTCGGACAATGGAGGAGAGTACACCCTTGGAGAGTTTGTTGACTATTGTGCGGAGGCAGGCATTAGGAGGGAGTTCACTGTTCCTTACAACCCCCAGCAGAACGGGGTTGCGGAGAGGAAGAACAGATCCATCGGAGGGGCTGCCAAAGCCATGTTACATGATCAGGGGTTGCCATTGTTTTTATGGGCAGAGGCCTGCAACACAGCTGTTTACTTGCAGAACAGGAGTCCGCATCGTGCCTTGGGGCACATGACTCCGGAGGAGGCTTTTTCTGGGAAGAAGCCTGATATTGGTCATCTTCGTATCTTTGGGTGTATCACATACTCCTACATACCCAAGGAGAAGAGGACCAAAATAGAGCCCACTGCAGAGAAGGGTATCTTTGTGGGCTACAGTGAGACCTCAAAGGCCTTTCGGATTTACATTCCTGCACAGAGGAAAGTTGTTGTCAGGCGGGATGTGAAGTTCGAGGAGGATAGGGCCTTCAGGAGGTCACGGGAGTTAGAGTATCTGGATCAGCCAGACCCTCAGCAGCAGTTGAGTCAGTTGCAGGGATCCAGTGGGCAGGGATCAGGAGGATCCGGAGGTACATCTATGACGATGTCAGGTCCGTCAGTGAGCAGTGGCTCACAGAGTCAGAGGGGTGGTGCTTCGGGCAGCATGCAGAGCAGTCCACAGAGCAATTCACTAGGGAGTCCACTGATGGACAGTTCACACGGTACCTCAGCTTCTACAGGTTCAGGTGCAGGCAGGAGGACAACAGACAGACAGTCAGGAGTTCAGGCTCCTGATGATGATGAGGAGGAGGAGTTTCATTCTCCAATGGGAGAAGTATGCTCAGGGAAGAGGAAGCCCAAGTGGCTTTAGGACACCTTGAGAGAGGCCACATCTGTTGCTGGGCCTAAGAGGCCGGTCAGAGAGAGCAGACCACCTGAGAGGTTTTGTAGCTATATGGCAATGGCTACCAGCATCCTTGACTCTGAGCCTTCTAGCTATGAGGAGGCAGCTAGCCAGCAGGTCTGGAGAGAGGCCATGCAGGAGGAGTATTCTTCTATCATGAAGAATGATGTTTGGGAGGTGGTGCCGAGGCCTGAGGGAAAATCCGTGGTTACTTCCAGATGGCTTTACAAGGTAAAGCATGTTGCAGATGGCAACATTGAGAAATTCAAAGCGAGGTTTGTGGCTAGAGGGTTCTCCCAGGTAGAGGGAGTTGATTATGAGGAGACCTTCGCTCCCGTGGCTCGATATACTTCGATCCGCTCCATTATATCGATAGCAGCAGAGATGGGTTGGAAGATCCACCGGATGGATGTGAAGACCGCATTTCTCAGTGGCTTCATACAGGAGGAGGTGTACATTGAGCAGCCACAGGGCTTTGAGGTGCATGGGAAGGAGTCCCATGTGTGCAGACTGAAGAAGGCCCTCTATGGCCTGAAGCAAGCTCCCAGAGCTTGGTACTCCAGGATAGATACATACTTGCGGAAGATGGGTTTCACAAAGAGTGAGGCAGATCCGAACCTTTACTATATTGTGATAGGTGAGGAGCCTCTCATTCTGGTGTTGTATGTGGATGACTTGGTCATTACGGGTGCAGAGAGACTCATAGAGCACTGCAAGAGAGATCTTGCGGCAGAGTTTGAGATGAAGGACATTGGCTTGATGCATTACTTTTTGGGTTTGGAGGTGTGGCAGGAGGAGGGGCATTTCTTCTTGGGGCAGGGGAAGTATATTGTGGACATCCTTGGCAAATTCCACATGGAGGATTGTAGACCCATGTCGACACCGATGATCACCAACTGGAAGAAGCTTCATGCTTCGGATTCCGAGTTGGTGGATCCCACATTGTACAGAAAGCTGATTGGTTCCTTGATGTATTTGGTCAACACTAGACGAGATATTTGTTTTGCAGTCAACGCGATGAGTCAGTTTATGTGTGAGCCTAGGAAGGTTCACTGGGTGGCTGCAAAACACATTTTGCGGTACTTGCAGGGGACAGTGGATTATGGTCTGGACTACAGGCAGGGGGTTGGAGTGAGATTGGCAGGTTACACTGATTCTGATTGGGCAGGTTGTGCTTCTGATAGGAAGAGCACTTCAGGGTGCTGTTTTGGGTTGGGTTCGGCAGTGGTGTCATGGTTCAGCCGGAAGCAGCAGTCAGTAGCATTGAGTTCAGCGGAAGCAGAGTATATGGCAGCCAGTCTAGCTAGTTGTGAGGCCATCTTGCTTCGCAAGATGTTGTTTGGCTTATTTGGTCAGCCGTTGAGACCTTCAGTGATTTACTGTGATAATCAGAGTTGCATTAAACTCACGGAGAATCCAGTATTTCATGACAGGTCAAAGCATATCGGGATCAAATATCATTTCATCAGAGACTATGTTCAGAAAGGAGCTGTGAAGCTTGAGTATATTCCCACTGATGAGCAGGTTGCAGATATTCTTACCAAAGCCTTACCATGGGGCAAGCATGTCTATTTCAGAGACAAGATGGGTGTGGTGAGGAACACCTTCCTCGGTAAGAGGGAGTGTTGAAATTTGGTTACCGGAGGACAGGTGGTTCCCTAAGGCTTTGATCTTTGGCCTAGGGAAAAGTGTCCAAAAGAATTTAATTTTTCTCCTAAAGTGACTTTATAAAGTTATAAAGTCAAATCTAATTAAAAGTGACTTTAAGTGATAAAGTTACTAAAGTCTAATTTTAAAGTGGCTTTAATAAAGTCAATGTAAAATTAGAAAGGAAAAGTGACTTTGGAAATAAATGACTAAGTGGGTCTTTATTAAAGTGGGGTGAATTAAAAAATAGAAAGTGAGATTTAAATGAGCATTTAATCTCAACCCTAGATCTCAATCTATTTCAGCCATTGGATTTAGGGATTCCCCAAAAGTCACTTAGGGTTAGGTTAAAAGAGGAAAAGGAGGGAAAAGGTCATTCATTCTTTCATGAGCAGATTGGGAGAAGGAGAGAAGGAGAGCTGGAGATTTTTCTGAGCAGTGAGAAGGAGGAGGGCAGAAGTGAAGAGATTTCAGCAAAGGTACAGCAGCATTTATTGGCACACATACCGAAGCAGAAAATCCGTACAACAAAGGAGAGGCAGTGTTTCCAAGTGAGGAGGCACAAAAATTGAGGAAGAGGGTACAGCCGCAAGCACACACTCCAAGGCACAAAAATCGGGCATGTTTTTCAAGGAAGAGGGTGGCTGTCATTTCTGGCACAAAAACCGAGGAAGAGGACATCGACTATAGCTCTATTTTTTAGCATGGATTTTGAGAGAGGTTGCTGTACAAAATCTATACAGTCCATATAGCAAAGTACAGCTGTTTCGGCACGCTTCTCGAGGTGGCCGTACATCATTTAATGCTGTCCTAAGGTGCTGTAAATTTTCTATTTTTTGTTGTTGCTGATTTGGCACAATTTTCGAGGTGGTGTGCAAGCACAAAAATCGAGATAAGTCTATAAATTGGTTGCTGAAATTTTTTCTGAGTTTTTCTTGTTTCACTGTAAAAAGCAATATTCAGAAAAATAAAAGAGAAGCTTTTGAACTGGTTTTCCCCAAGAGTTGTAGGGGGTTTTTCCAGGGTCATGTTGACCAAAAATATCAGTCTTAAATGTGTTGAATGGTTGTTTTATGCTTGCTGATTTTTATTTCTGCATTTTCCAGCATTCTGTAAATTTTCCAGAATTTGTGTTTTCAGCAAAAAAATTATTTTCCAGTTTGTTGAATGTAAGGATATGGGAAAGGGCATTTAACTATTTGGAGAAATAAGGTGAAACTGAAAACCGAGGTGGGAAACAGAAAATTTCTACAACATCCAATTTGTACAAACCTCCCGTTTGAATTCCTGAAGCAATAGTCTTCATGCCATCCAAAAAATCTTTATTATAAAAGTTAGATTTAAAAAATTCTACCTTGAGATCCTAATCTGTAATCACGGATATAGAATTCAAATTCTCTTTAACTCTGGGTACATACATTACATTATGAATATGTCTAATATTATCATCAAGGAAAATAACAGGAATTTTCCCGTACCCTTTGATCTGAGGACTTCTATCATCACCAAGGCATATTTGTGCTTCGTTGTTGATTTCTTGAAAATTTTCGAACCATTGTCTATTCCCTGTCATATGTGTGGATGCTCCCAAATCCACATACTAGATGTTTGCTTCAACATTTTCATCAAAATCTGTCATGAGCGTTTGAAGTCCTGAACATGGACATCATCTGTGAAATTACTTACATGTCTTTTATGCTTTTGTTGTTCTTTATGAAATTTCTTCTTCCTGCACTCCTTAGCCATATGACCTATTTTTCCGCAATAAAAAATTTTTGTTACAAAGTCATTTCTATTCAAATACATACCTTGAGCTTGATTCAGTCTTTTTTGTGTATTTCCTCCGTTTTGTTGTGATGGATTTCCTTTTCTTTGAAGAATTTCTTCTTTGTCATTAACGCAAGATCTACACTCTGGGGTTTTAGAGTCAATATTTTTTCTTCTTCTTGCATTAATATTCCTATCAGTTCTTCAAACTTCGGTATTTTCTCTCTTGCACTTATTCCAGTGATAAACATTTGGTAATCATCAGTCATACCATTCATGGTAATCGTGACCAAATCTGCATCTGCTACAATCTCATTGATATCTTCCAATTTGTTCTTCAGATCCTTGATCCCCGATATGAAAGAAGCAATTGTTTCATTCTCATCCATTTTTATGGATAGAATCTTGCTCTTCAAAAATAGAAGATGATTTATATTCCTAATCTCATGCAAATCCTTCAATACTGTCCATATTTCGCTTGTTGATTTTCATTCTCTGATATGCGGTATGATGTAGTCTTTCATTGACATCTTCAGCAACGTCTTTGTTCTTCCTTCTCTCTTCTCCCAGTCTGGAATTGATGCGGCTCCTGCTGCTGGCTTCGGCTCATCCCCATTTGCAATTGTCCAAGCACTTTGCGCTTCTAACACAATCTGCTTCTTAAACTTCCAATTTGAGTAATTGGAACCATCGAGCTTATTGCTCTCATTCAAGTATGCTTCAATTATTTGATTATTCATCCCGACGATTCAAAAAATGATTGACAGGAAAAAAATGATAGATCTACCCTAGATCTTTACAGAAACCAATGTTACGATACAGATCTACCTGATCTGCGATTAATCCAACAAGTTGTTTTGCACGTTGTGCGACAGGCTTTCAAATCCTCTACACCAGAAATATCTACTTCGATTCTCTTCTTTCTGTAGAAATTTCTGAATCTTAATTCTTATGCAGAAATTATTACTCTTAATCTGGTTAAGCTTCTCCTACTTATACAAGTTATTAACTGAATAAATTCAAGTTAACATCAAAGAAAAACACATAACAGATCTCTGCCAATTCAGATCTAGAATAAGCATATGCACACATAGACAGAGTGACACAGTTATTTCTGGACAAACTGTCCTCGGAAAAACCCAATGTGGGAAAATCGGTCTTTGGCTGCTGGAGGGTTCTATTACTAAGAATATTTATGAATACACAACTTTGGTTTCCAGATCTAGAAAAACCTACAGAGAAAACTCTAGATCTGCAGCTCCTGGTAGATCTAAGACCAAAAATATTGACTGATCCACACCCTCAAACAGGATTTACAGAACTCAGCCAGATCTAGGCCTAGAAACCCTAGCGTTGCCCCTGAAATACATTGTTGTTGCCGTCTGTTGCTGTTGTTGTTGTCGTTTGCTACTGCTGTTGTCGTGTGTTGTTGCTGCTATTACCATCTGATGCTGCTGCTGCTATCGTCTACTGCTGCTGCTGCCGCCGTCTACTGCTACTACTACTGCCGTCTTCTACTGTCTTTGTTGCCTTTCTCTGCGTTGTCCTTGCTAATCTCTTCTCTGCTTCTTATGTATTCTAGACCCCGAGATCAGATCATCCCCTTGGTCTAAATTCCCCTCTCTGCAACTAAAACACTTTTGAGATTTCTTAGCAACCCCACCCTAGAATCTCAGCTTAGCTTCAGTGCTCTGCCTCCAAGTGTGTTTTACAAATGACCCCAAGTCTTTCCTTTATACTTTTCTCATTGACAAATCAACAACCAAGATTAAATATTTAATCAATAGCTAAGATTAAAAGAAAGCTTGATCCGTGTGACTTAAGATAATTTCATCACATGTTTAATTAAATTTACTTTAATTATTTTATTTTCCTAAGTTTTAACTTAGGAAATACATTAAAATAATTAATTAATTTAATATCTCCTAAACCAAATAAAATTTCCCAAATCCATTTCTGGGTCTTGTAGATCCAGTGTACTCTAGTCCTTCCACAAAGTTTGGGAGCTAGAGCACAACTGATGCTACCCTAAATACACAAAATCTCAACACTTCCTCTTAGCATCAAGGGTGTGCTCTAGCAATACATCACACTCATGCATTACATGATTTTGGGCAAAGGTTCTGTGTTGTTGAAGCTTGGCCTCCCGCCACTCAACTCTACATTGTTGCTGTCATTCTGTACTACTGCCCATGACTCTACCACTGCCACTGCAACCAATGTACTGCAACTCCCTCTTCTTCGGAAGACCACCCTTTTCTCTAGTGGAAGGGGTTCTCGATCATTCCCATCTTCTCTCTGAAGTAAGTGAACTTAACCTTATTCAGAGCTTTTGTGAGAATGTTTGCTACTTGTTCACGTATAGGAGTGTATCATAACTATATTGCTCCCTTCTGAACATAGTCTCGAATAAAGTGACACTAAATGTCAATGTGCTTCGATCGGTCATGAAACACAGGATTCTCAGAGAGCTTGATGCAACTCTGATTATCACACATGATCTTGGTCAGCTCTATTCGTTTCTTAAGTAGGTTCAAAATTAATTTGCAGAGCCATATGGCCTCACACGAATCTATGCTTGTTGCCATGTAATCTACCTCGGTTGAGCTCAGTGCTACGAAATTTTGTTTCCTACTACACCAGGTGGTCATTCTTGATCCAAGAATGAAACAGTACCCGCTGGTACTTTTCTGATCTACTATGCTTCCAGCCCAGTCTGCATCTGTGAACCCACTTAACTGAATTTCATTTTCCTTTGTGTACTTTAGCCCATACTCGACTATCCCTCTCAAGTATATGAGGATATGTTTAGCTGCTGCCTAGTGAGTCATCCTTGGTTGCACCATGAATTACTGGGGGTATTCACTGCATAGCAGATTTCTGGTCTTGTATTGATCAGATACATCAATGACCCGATGAGTTGTCTATACAAGGTGGGATCGGCCTCATCATCCTCTGATGTGTCTATCTTCTTCCAGCTAGTGATCATTGGAGTGGCCATGGGTCTATAGTCTTCCATCTGGAATCTTTTCAGAATCTCTGTCGTGTATCTTCTCTGCCCTAGGAAGATTTCCCCTTCATGCTACCAAACTTCTAACCCAAGAAAATAATGCATCCATCCCAGGTCCTCCACGTCAAATTTTGTTGCTAGATTCTCCTTGCAGTGCATGATGAGCTTGGATGACCCAGTCAAAAACAAGTCATCCACATACAAAACAAGAATAAGTGGTTCATCTCCTACTCTTAAGTAGTATAAGTTGGGATTTGCATCACTCTTGACGAACCCCATCTTCTGCAAGTAGCCATTAATCCGACCATACCATGCCCTGGGGGCTTGTTTCAAGCCATACAAAGCTTTCTTAAGTCTGCAAACATGAGTCTTCTACTCATGTGTCTCAAAGCCCTCTAGTTGCTCTATGTACACTTCTTCCTTTATCACATCGTTCAAGAACGTAGCCTTGACATCCGTCTGGTGAATCTCCCATCCCATCTGTGTTGCCAAAGAGATGATGGATCTAATAGAAGTGTATCTTACTATAGGAGCAAAGGTTTCTTCATAGTCAATGCCTTCTTTCTGGGCATACCCCTTTGCTACAAATATTTCTTTGAATTTCTCTATGCTACCATCTGCAGCATATTTGATCTTGTAGATCCACCTAGATCCTACAACAGATCTGTCCTGTGGTCTAGGGACTACTTCCCAAACATCATTTGTCATAATGGAGCTATACTCCTTCACCATGGCATCTACCCATACCTGATGCTGAGCTGCTTTCCGAAAGGTAGAGGGCTCTCCAACCTGAGCTACCAGTGCCTGATATCTGTCAGATTGTTTCCTTATCCTCTTCCCTTCTCTAGGTGTTCCAACAAATCCTTCTGCATCTCTAAGAATCTGTTGGAGTTCTCTGCTCGGTCTCCCATCAGTGGTGGGTGGTCTCACTTGTTCTTCCTCCTATTCTTTGTCGGAGGAGCTTCCTTCAGAACAATTGTGCCTAGGAGAGGCACTAGACCTCTCGTCCAGAGGTCGTTGAGGTTGTACCAGTGGATCTTCCTCAATCTGCATATCTATGGCCATCTCTCGAGATTTCCTAAAGGCTCTTTCTTCAAGGAATTTTACATCCCTTCTTACCACGACTTTCCTGCTCTCTGGAATATAGACGCAGTATGCGTTTGCATTCTCACTGTAGCCCATCAGAAACCCTTTTCTACAGTTTGATCCAGTTTCTTCTTCTTTTCCTCTAGAACATGGCAGTATGCTACGCTGCCGAATATCTAGATGTGGCTCACTTTAGGCTTGCTGCCTGTGAACACACTTTCGGGAGTCACCTTCCCCAAAGCCCTATTTGGAACTTTGTTATGAATATAGACTATTGTGTTGCAGGCCTCTACCCATAAGAATTTGGGCATTTCCTGGTCATACAACATTGCCCTTGCAACTTCTATTATGGTCTGGTTCTTCCGTTCTACAACTCCATTCTGTTCTAGATTGTAGGGAGTTTTCCACTCTCTCTTGATGCCTTCTTGCGCACATAAATTTGTGAAGTCTTTATCGATATATTCTCCACCGTTATCTGACCTTAACTTCTTGATCTTCTTTCCTGTAGAGTTCTCCACCAATGCTTTGAAATCTTTAAACTGATTAAAGACTTCATCTTTGGTCTTCATAAAATAGATCCAAGTTTTCCTGAAATAATCATCAATGAAGGTGGCAAAATATTTTGCCCCACTGAGAGCTGTTGTAGACATCGAACCACAAATGTCAGAGTGTATTAACTCTAATACACCTTTGGCTCTGCTACTGCTTCTTGGAAACGTTGCCTTAACATACTTCCCTAGTACGCATCCTCTACAAACATAGTCTTTCTTTGTGCTGAGTTCATGAGCCCCTATGACAGTATTTTTGAGAATCCATAAGGCTCCATGATGTAGATGCCCCATCCTTCTGTGCCATAACTCATTCAAATATTTGTCATATGTACTGTTGATCAGGGCCACCGGAGATTCAAGCTGAAGCTTATTCAGCTTGTAAATCCTTACTCCAATTTGTGCAATTTTACTCCAGTTAGGATGTTTGGCATATACTTTGTCTTGAATAAAGTATAGATCATAGCCTTTGTTCTGAAGCTGAGACACCGAGAGTAAGTTCATGTCCAACCCTTGTACATGCAGAACATTCGTGGCTCTAATCTTGTGGCCATCTTCCGTCTGAAAAGTTACGGTACCTCTCCCGATGGGGGTACATTTTCCTTTGTTTCCCATAGTTTTTTGGAAATTCATCTACTCCTTTTGATAGCTCGAAAAACATTCTCGAACCCCCATCATGTGAGCAGATGCCCCACTGTCAATATACCAAACATTAGGAAGAGTTGTGCTTGGCACACATGCAAGATCCTTCTCTAGTTTGGATGCCAGCACTTTCATGTCATGTTCCCTCTGCATTTTTGCATGCTCTGGAGAACTGCATGAGTCTTTTTGGTTGCATGAACCCTTCCCTTGGTTCATGTCAAATTTTCCCTTCCTTTCAATTGTGCTGCCCCTTTAGATCTGCAATTGCTCTGATACCATGTAGAAATTTATGAATCTCAATTCTTATGTAGAAATTATTATTGTTAATCTGGTTAAGCTTCTCTTACTTATACAAGTTATTAACTGAATAAATTCAAGTTAATATCAAAGCAAAACACATAACAGATATCTACCAATTCAGATCTAGAATAAGCATATGCAGACATAGATACAGTGACACAGTTATTTCTGAACAAACTGTCCCCGAAAAAAACCCAATGTGGGAAAACCGTCTCTGGTTGCTGGAGGGTTTTATTATTAAGAATATTTCTGAATACACAACTCTCGTTTCTAGATCTGGAAAAATCTACAGGGAAAACTCTAGATTTGCAGCTCCTGGCTGATCTAAGTCCAAAAATACTGACTGATCCATACCCTCAAATGAGATTTACAGTACTCAACCAGATCAAGGCCTAGAAACCCCAGCGTTGCCCCTAAAAGACACTGTTGATGCCGTTTGCTGCTGCCGTCTGCTGCCTTTCTCTGTGTTTTCCTTGTTGATCTCTTCTCTACTTCTTATGTATTCTAGATCCCGAGATCAGATCATCCCCTTGGTCTAAATTCCCCTCTCTGCAACTAAAACACTTCTGAGAATTCTTAGCAACCCCGCCCTAGAATCTCAGCTTAGCTTCAATGCTCTGCCTCCATGTGTGTTTTACAAATGACCCCAAGCCTTTCCTTTATAATTTTGTCGTTGACAAATCAACGGCCAAGATTAAATCTTTAATCAATGGTTAAGATTAAAAGAAAGCCTGATTTGTGTGACTTAAGATAATTTCATCACATGTTTAATTAAATTTACTTTGATTATTTTATTTTCCTAAGTTTTAACTTAGGAAATACATTAAAATAATTAATTAATTTAATATCTCCTAAACCAGATGAAATTTCTCAAATCCATTTCTAGGTCTTGTAGATCCAGTGTACTCTAGTCCCTCCACAAATTTTGGGAGCTAGAGCACAACTGATGCTACCCCAAATACACAAAATCTCAACACTTTCATCGGCGACCTTTCACCGAATCCCTTCATCAGCGACCTTTCACTAGATCTCATCCTTCATCAGTGGTGTCCACTGGCTCAGATCTATTTCAGAGCTCCTCAGCGCACAAACTGACTCAATTTCCGCGACAATCACACTGGAAATGAAACTCAGTAAGTCTCCCACTTGTCGGCACCTCTGTTATGCTCAGTTTTGAGCCATCGACGTGACTGTTACTGTAGTAAACGCGACGATCGACGCAATTGTTACTCCAAAACCCACGTTCATCTGCTTAAAGCTTGAGAAAAAAAAACACTCAGTGATCAGGGGCTTCTCCTCTGCCACTTAGATACTCACAAGGATCACAACACTCTGACTATGATTCAACCATGGAGCTTTGGTACCATGATAAAATGTGATGTTTGAATGGATAAATAAAAAACCCACCGGACAGCTCTACAAAAGAGAGTTTGAACCAGGAGAGTCTGGCTCTAGAGAACGCTCTTCATTCTCAATACAACTCAAACATTATATAGCATACCTGGATATAGGGAAGTTAGAACCATACCATAAGAAATAAAAACCAATTCTTATCCTAAGGTTTCGTGAACCAACTCACACTAATTAAGGATTCTCCATTATCTTTCAACATTATCACCTTGTTATAAAGTCATATATAAAATAAGAGATTCAAAGTTCAAATCCTAATGGATTAGAGCAACAAATCTCACTCACTATTAACTTTTTCATTTTACTTTTTTCCTTAAACTTGTATATTTATTTAAACTTATTTTACCTTTTTCAAAAAACTTACACATTTATTTAAATTTATTTTATTTTTTTCACTTAACCTCATGCATTTTATTAAACTTGTATGTATTAATTTAAAAATATATAAACAAGTTTTTCTCCATTATTTTTTTTGCTTTTAACTTTTTTTTCATTCTAAATTTTATATATAATTATGTTTAAATTTTATAATTAATTATTTGTTATATTAATAATAAAAATAGTTTCATAAAAAATAATTATTTAAAATAATATTTAAAAATTGATATATTCATAATTAATTATTATTATATATCAAAATCTAATTTAAAAAAAAAAAATATATATATATATATATATATATATTTCTAAAATATTTTTGTCATCAAAATAAATAGAATTGTATAATTAATAATCATATAGAAAATTGCTATTACAAAAATAAATAACTCTAATGATATTTTTCAAAAAGTACTTTTAATATAATAAAGATCAATTACATTATCAAGTAATTAATGGCATATTAAATTGGTTGATCAACTTCACTTGTTGATATTTCTAATGGAATAAGAAAATATCCTTTATATTATTTTGATTATAATTCCCTACTAAATATAAGGCAAAACTGATCCAAAAATATATCTGAAATTTAAATAAACTTTACCTATTCATTTATTATAGATATCCCATATACACCCATATTAAATCATAATTTTTTAAAAATATTTATTAAAATACCAACTTCTTAACCTGTCATTAAAAAAAAAAAATTAAAAAATTACATTTATGGTGGCAATTGAATTGATATAAGTTTATACAAGGTAGCTCTTTGGTTAATTGTTGGACGACTTCCAATTCAATTTTCCCTTTTTTTTTTAAATCATGCGTGGGTATTACATTCAACCTGGTGCATCATCCATGAGTTTGTGGTCTGGAAAAGGACCCACTCTTGTCATATATCGTGCAACAGCGCCGTCCCTTGTAAAATTTCTGTAGAGCAACCACATTTACATGGTTTGAACCCCTCTTACATGCTTCACATATGTTTTGGATGAAAGCTAAGATATGAAGGGGCCTCGTGGTACAATTCATATGCCATGAAGGCAATCCAATGCAATAAAATATGATTTTTCTTCCTCAACATATGTGCCTTTATAACACATGGCAAATAAGAATTATATTCCTTTCACATAACTTTAATTTAAGTGTCCCCTGGTATATCATGAATTCATACGGTGGGTGGTTCCATAGGAAGTTTGGAAGTTTGGTTCACATCCCCTTTCATATATCTCAATCTTTTAAAATTCACATTAAATACCTCCCTTTTTTATTATTATATATAATCTTCCATGAAAATATGCACCTTCCTTCTTTCTTTCTTTTTCCACATGCGAAAAATAAAACATGTTTTTTTTTTCTTTTAAATAAAAAAGTGGATCACTTGGCATAAGTAATTTTTTAATGACGTGATATAAAGTAGGGTATTTAGCGAAAAGTAAAACATGGATTTTTTTCTTTTAAATAAAAAAGTGGATCACTTGGCATAAGTAATTTTTTAATTGCATGATATAAAGTAGGGGATTTATAACAAAGAGTTTACACGATCTATTTGTACCATGATGATAAAAGGTATATAACCCAACAAAAACCAAAGTCAAAATGAACAGGAGTGTAAGGTTAATAATCATCTATCAATAAAATCAGGAATGCCTCACAACCATCAACCAATTTATCAAATAAAACCACACAAAAAAACCAAGATATGCCACTATGAAAAAGAAAACCACACAAAAAAACCAAGATATGCCACCATGAAAAAGAACTCAACCATGACAAACCACCCCATATCATGCCACTAATAACCTCTAACTACATCCCAATCATGATACCAACTTGCAAACTCTGAAACAAGTGATCAAAATTACAGGTACAGCCCAATATGGTGGGTAACAAGCCCATAACCCGTCTTCAGGGCACATTACCTCTTGAGTTGTATATAAATTCACACTCAACATCATCTGTGAAATGCCATCTTGTGATCCACCTTTTATCATTATTTAGCTTACAAGCATCATTCCTTAAAGAGGTGATTTATGCCCAAGGCACAACATATTTGGCATTCTCTATTGTTCATGGGTTGATTTCTCTCTTGTGCTTGCACTTTTCTCTCTAGTGGCACTTGTAAGCAGCTTTAGCATCATTGTTTTGGAGTTACCTTTGTTGTTAGTGCAAGTCTCTCTCTAGTGTGCCTGTGCTAGGGCATCTTTTCTCTGAAGAGTATGCTACCCTACAGCTATTACTTATCCTTTTATCACATGATTTTGGATTGGTTGTTTAGTTCCATTCATTCTTCACTCTCTTGTGTGAATCTCATCAAATAGAACATTCAAGTATGACATCTAATGCATATTTGCAATTAAATATGTGCTACCAATTATATTATCACATCAAACCATAAGTTTAGAACTTATAATTTAGAGGCCACATAATATAGAAACCACAGTTATAGCGCTACATAAAGGAAATGTAGAGGGATCTACATTCATTAAGTTTGATTAAGTTGAGTTGCTGCAAACTGCAAATCCAAATGAATTAACTCTTGGATCATTCATCAATGTGGAACAAATCCTACAAATGTTGGAGTCAGTAGCAACATGTGAAAATGAGTTCATATAAGAATCAAATCTATAAATCTAAAAAACTCCAAATCAACCTAGGTACAATACACTATCAACAACCTAGTATGTGCATATAGAGTTTGTAATCAAAGCTGAGTGAAATTAAATCTTAAATGACCAAGAGCACAACCTTTTATCAACAACCTAATACATCCATATTGACATTGTAATCAAACGTAAGTGAAATTAAACTCAAAAAGACTAAAGACACAACCTTCTAGCAAGAACCCAGCTATGCACATATATTTTGTGATCAATGGCAAGTAAAATTAAACCCTAAAAGGCCAAAGGCACAACCATTTATCAAGTTTGGTAGCAAAGGGAAGCAACACACTTGTTGGTAAGATTCTATGACTGATCTTTAAAATGTATTCCCTGGTGAATTTAGATAGCATGTAGCATGGCAATATTAGAAAATAAAGATCTCAAAATTCTAAACGGTCAAGGGCAAGGATAAGGCTTATCAAACGCCTTATTTCAGGCCAAGGGCAAGGATAAGGTTTATCAAACTCCTTATTTCAACTTACAAAAAGCACTATGACAGACATATTCCTTACAAAAACTTCATATGGCTGCAACACTACATCCTCTCATGTTGTTATGTAAACAAATATGAAAAGCAAGGGTAACATGCCCAAAAACTGATGCCACTGCACAAGGATTTAAAGTTAAAAGTCAATGTTGCTTAAAGACAAAATTGTTGCACAAGAATGCGCAACAAGGTACATCAAAAATTTCTATCTTGCCAAAATTATAAAGTAGGTAGGTCTAACTTAGATATTGTCAACACACCCAAAAAGAATGTAGTTAACATAGTTTTACAAGTACTTAAAATAGCTACATTCCAACATTTATGACATGAATATATCCTCACAAATTGATTACATAACAATAGACAAAAGCAATACATGATTAATCTCGTTTTTGGGGGCAACCTCTAGAGACCATTCATTGAGATTCTACAGTATCTTCCTTCTTCTTCTTCTTCTTCCCTACTTTTGTCCAGATTTCTGTTAAAGTTGTTGAGTGCTTGTTGGTTCGTTTAGCCTTGGAGTACCTTGTGCTGAGGATTCTTCTTGTTCCCAAGATTGAGCTTCATTGACTTGATCTGCCCAACTTTCTGTTGTCTGAGGGCTTAACTTATCATGGGATTCATAGCCTAAGTCATGTGGGACTAGATCTATTTAGACTTTGAGAGACCTGATTTTGATGTTGCATATATATACAAGAGTCAGTTGTCAAGGATGCGAGGTTTCATAAGCAGTGTTATGAGTAATCTGTCCAAGTGAACTTGGTACAATAAATCTTTATCCATTGTAATTATCATTCAAGATTATGAATCAATCTTCATCAGTAAGAAAGCTAGCAATGGTTATACTTTCATCAGGAGGACTGCAACTGTACCTTGACAAACTGGCCTCCGACTTGAAATGCATAGTAACATAAAAGCCAACTATAGTTATTTCTTCTTTTCATTCAAAACAATTACCAAGTCCACTTGAGCAGAGAGATAAGACCTGATTCAATTACATGTTTTATGTTTGAGCATAGATGACAAGTACATTTGCATATGTATGAGGCTGCCTCGTTCCAGTTTTGTGACAATTGTACTTTGACCAATTGGCCACCAACCTCGAATGTCAGACCTTTGTATTTAATCTTGCATAATAACATAAAAGCCAACTTCAGTTATTTGTTCTTCTCATTCAAAATAATTAACAAGTCCACTTGAGTAGAGAGACAAGACCAGATTCAATTACATGTTTTATGTTTTGAATATAGATGACATGAACATTTGCATATGTACGAGAGCACCTCATTTCAGGTCTGTGGCACAGAGAAGCTCATGAAATTATACCTCTGCCACACCAACTATTTTCTCTTTACTCCTAACACTTCAAAACCTAATGATTAATAGAACCTTTTGAAAACTACCGGAGTCTGTTCTAACTTGTAAGCCAACTTCATTCTATTGTAATACTTCCTGAAGGGGAAGGGACATGTTTGCAACAGCGATAATAGAACATATCTTGTTAAAAAAGACTCCGTAGGACCCATGTATGACATAATAAACATTATATTATTCATTTATCTAACATAAGGTAAAGTCCAAGTGTGGCCCGCAGAGCCTATCAATAGACTCAGAAAACAAATTAAGAAAAGAAACAGATTACAATTGTTTTGCGAATACTAAACAGTTCTAATTGAACATCTTGTGTTGAATCGAATCGCAGAATATTTTTACAAGGCTTATTCAAAGACATTTCATCTTGACAGGATAAGAAAAGCTTACCTCCTGAACCCTTTAATACCGGCACTGGCTCAGAATGTTAATATCAATTGGAAAAGGATATGGGCTAAGTTATATCATCCTCGATATCCGAAGATGATAGTCCATATACAAATATGGATATTGATTTGAAGGAAATGCATACAGCTCACTACATTATAAAACTTGTGACTGCTAGAGAATTGTGCAAACAAAGAAAACCAATATGAAGAACCAGAAATTGAAGCCAATCACCAGACTGGAAATTTGCAAAAAGAAAAATCATCATTAACTGTTTTTTTTACAGTATGAACAGTAATCTTATTATTTTTAATGTTCTCCTAAATCTGAGTTCCACAAATTATATTGACAGCAATGCACTTTGGAACTTCTCTTTTGTATAATAACAATACATTGTACAATGATGCAATTTGCAACCAGCCATTGCCTAGAGTGACATCTATTGCACATGCATGCACAGCTTTATCTAAGGAAAATGGGCATCACATGCTTTTGACACAGTTGGAAAAACAATCTGCAAATATCACTAATAGCCTAATAGGCACTTTCAGAGCAGAGATCAATGTTAGTTGTAGATAATGGTCCTGCATCCAATCAGAAGCTAGCAAGTCAAGTCTTCATGAATAAATTGAGAGGAACTAATTAAATTATTCGAATAGCAACAAGACTTACAAGCATGTGCATGCGTGTGTGCCTGTCCAGACTCAATTAAACCCAATTCCATATCTTGTGAAGCTGTCCAACCTGGTTCATATGCCTCCAGAAAGGCCAGCTTAGCTTTGTTAGGAAGATCATGAGGATGTACAAATGGCACTCCAGGAGGCCAGCCAATTTCAGTACGTACAACTCCACATGGACTATCCAATGATGGGATGTGTTGTTCTTCGCATTCTCTCAGGCCACAGAAACGTAATTTGATACCTTTTCTATCGGCAATCTCCTGGACCCTTTCTTTTAGAACCCTTTGTGCCTCTAAGCGCAACCTTTTAGAGGGTGCCAGGGGCTTACTCCTGGGAATTTGCTTTTTTCTCTTCAAAGCAGTTTTCATTGACCCTGCAAAAGATGAAGATAAGTTACAATGGTAATAAACTACACAAAATTAAATATAAATGTTTATCATCAAGGCATAAACACACACCGTCTGAGGGAACTGGAAACGGAAAATTCATATATCCATGCCGACTTATGAGTTGATCCATTGGATGTATTCTCTGCATGAAATCATGCACAGAAATAGGTTGTTGAAATGGACCCCCAACACCATGTCCTGCAGCTGTCATTGCTGAACAATGTAGAATAGCAGAGGCCCGGGGCATAAGCTTAAACGCTAATGAGCACCTCCCATATATATTCCCTTGTAGGTTTCCAACATTTGTTCTATGAAGTGCCGGGCTTATATAACCTGCTGTGGCTTGATAAAGTGCAAGCCCAGGGTAAAGAAGAATATCTTGTGGACCAAGATCCCCATCTACAAGAAGCCAACGACCTTGCATGTCACGAATTTGTAGACCTGGTTTGTCAGATCTCACTAAAGTCAACAAACTCTTATCAACCTGAGGCTCGTGATCACCAAATATTGTCATCTGGCTTTGCTCCTGTCCTATTGTTATTGTCCCATGGTGCCCACCCTGAAGAGTTGACCTTCCATGACAACAAAGTGACAAAACTGAAGTTGATACTTCGCCATTTCTTAGAGGTGCATTATCAAGAAGATCAGTAAAACAAAAGCTCCTAAGCTCAAGTGAACATCCAATTGCATCCAGTATGTCACGAGCAGCCTTCCCAAGTAGAGAAAAGAGATCTGCCAACCCAGCCGGAGGCAATTCTGCCCCACTCCCTGGCTCTATTGGAGTCTGACCAGGTCTGTAATCAAATGTTTCTTGCCAAATCTGAGGATCTGTAAAATAACCTGAAGTCTTGTCCCACTCCTGTGGATCCCCAGTATGGATCATCTCTGGTCCTGGGTATGGTCTTTGATGGAAATACATCCGAGCAGAATCTATTACACATCTCAGCATTACATCATCCCCAGCAGGCACCTCAATAATTGCTGCATAATACCTTGCAAGAGACTGTGAAAGTGTGGATACAGCAAATTTGTATCTGTCTGAAAGAAGTCCATCTGCAGCGATCAAGTCCGTCAGCCTTACGCGGCCTAGAGATGGCAGAGTAGACCCTGCCATGGCACCCATTCAAATGATATCCTAGCCCCTGCTTCCAGTGTTACCAATTTTAGCTACTGAAGATAAAAATATCTGAATCAAAAACTCCATCTTATAGGAACTACTTCTATCTCAAACTCAAAGTTATCTTGATCCACCAACAACAATTCATAGTCTACACTTCCATACTTGTAAAAGAAAACCTTTGTTTTGTTGATGGGTGCATTCAACTTCAAAATGTTGTTTGCAGTGCTTCAACCCCAGGCATTACAAACACCAGGCTCACTGACTTTACTGTTGATGTTTAGTTTATGACATGTAATCCTTACTGCAACAATATGCTGGTGCCATCTACACAGCCTACCTGAAATAAGACAAATTGTATATTAATGATTTCTATGCTTAACCTGTAATATGTTCTAGTACTATAGTTACTAGATGACGTGACTTCCACTAATATTATAGGCTAAAATAATAAAAAAGTTCACATATTGCAGGCATACAATATAATACCACTTTAGCAACTATAAAAGTGGCTTGGACCTTGGACTGCTCATAGAAGTGGAAAGTCTGTTCTTCCTCACTTGCACTATACAAACATAGCGTAATATCCATGGTCAACCGATCTTAATGTTTTCCTTTTTTCCAATATCTACAAAATGAAGACATGCCCACAAAAAACATGAACTTGTGAATGGTGTTCTGATCTAAAGTTGCAGTCACACAAGATTCAGTGGTCCTTTAGGTGTTAAGCCTCACAAGGTCGAATTAAATGTATTTCCTGTTGAAGGCTTCAACCATGTAGCACACTCCTCTGACAAGGCATGTGATAGAAGATCAGTATTCTTCTCAACTGTAACACATGAACAATCAGAAATAATCATTTAGCAATACGCATACTGTTGATGTTATTAGCTCAGACATGCTTCTACATGGGCTCAATGTCTAGCATGCAGAAGATGTCAAATTGCCTCTTTAGGTATTTGTTTGAGAGGAGTAAGTGGTTATTATGATTTCTTTCTTAAGTTTAACTTTAAAAAAATACATCAATTATTTAATTATTGAATGTTGACTATTGAGCCAAGTTTCTAAGGATAAATAATTAAATTATTTAAGTGACTTAGGTTTTAATCTCTATTGTTGATATAAAGTGAGGGTTAGGATCTAATCCTAATCATTGATCCCTTAGGAGATTAGGGTTATGGATTTGGCTTAATGAAATTATAAAATAAGCCTAAAGGAGAGGTCAATGATATATTATGGTTGAGTGATTTTATCAAGGAGTAAGATGCTCAACTCAAGAGAAAGGAAAGGTGTGCAGCAAGGGTTTTCTAGGAGAAAAATTCAAGGAGGCCAAGAAGCAAGGGTTTTCTAGGAGCAAAATTCAAGGAGACCAAGAATTTGGAGAGAGAGACCGAGACTTGGGAGAGGGAGGCCAAGTTTTCTGTGTAGGCCGAGTTTGCTAAGAGAGGCCAAGTTTTCCAACTAGGTCCACATGGAGGAAGGAAGGCTAAGTTTCCCAATGTGTAGGCTGTATAGATGGAGGCCAATTTTTGCATGTGAAGGCCGATATTTGGAAGGGTCAAGTATTTTCCAAGAGGGCTGAATTCCAGCGGACAAAACTCCAATGGGCTGACATCCAGGTTCAGAGAGTTTTGTATTCTATGTTGAAATATGTAACTAGGTTCGGTCTTCATAATCTTGATTTTATGTATTTTATGTAAAGAAAAAAAATATATTATTATTATTTTTAGCATGGTTTTCATGCTCAAGGTCGATTTATTTATAGGTCAAATCACCCATTGTGTGCTTCTAGGGTTTGTCAAAGGGTCAAAGAGTCACTGTCATATGTAATAGACCCTATTGGGCATCTTGTATCAAATGAAAAGAATTTATTGTGAGTCAAAAGTGTCAAAAGTCTCCCTCCAAGACCAAGTCGCCCTACAAAAAGACAAGTCAGCCTACAAAAGAAGTCAGCCTGCAAAAGACAAGTTGGCCCCATCTAGGGCTATTCATCCGCCTTTGAAGCCTATGTATACAAGGCACTCGACCTCATTTGAGGATCATCCAAGAAGTTCGATTACAAGGAAAATAAAGAGACTAAAAGGGTTAGCAAAGAAGAGGAGAATTAAAGGAAGAGAGATCAAAGTTTTGAAGTCTGTTTTTGGGCCATATTATCCCACACGTGCGAAGGAATTAGGGCATCTTTTGTTGCAGCAAGATCGAATTGCAGTCATCTCAAGGAGTCGAAGTTTGGTGTCAAGAAGATCAATTTTGGAAACCGAATATCTAAGAAGAAACCAGCACCCTAAGCAAAGGAGAGAGAGGGTCTAATTTACCCTCAATCACTCACACGTGCGAAAAAACAGAATTGCAGTAGAGGCCAAAAATTGCATACCTGAAATAGAAACTGAAATTTTCAAATAGAGGCCGAAATCTGAAGTTGGAAGTTGTTTGACTAGTGTTGACTTTGTGAGAAGGAAGCTCATCTACAAAGAAGATTGACTTGGTCTTGGAATTCGTCATTTGAATATTCTATCAGAAGAGAAGAACTCTTGTGAGTTTTCCTCTCTAGAAGAGGTTTTGGCCCTGGCTAGCAGCCTATATCCTGCGTCCATTTGTGTTATTGATCTTCATAGTTTGGTAGTTGTTTGATGATAAGAACACTATAATAATCAAGAGAAGAAGAAGCTAATTATAAATACTACAAGTTGAAGTAAAGAATATCACAAGCTCTTATCAAAGAAAAGAGAAATCACCCTAATCTAGCTACCCTTGATTTGTCAACATTCTATGTGTATTTCTCTATGGTTCAAGGCCTTAATTTTCCAAATTTAATAAAGGAAGAATTGTTTGAGCAGAATTTTATGCTATTCATATGTTTGATTTTCCTGTTTTATTTCCGCTGCAATTTATTTCTGAAAGTTAAAAATACCAGTGTATTTACTTTATAGCAGTTTTCAAAATTATATTGAGTAAATATTTTTCTAGGTATAAAATAATTGTTGAGACAAAATAAATCAAACCTGGTATTAAAAGTTAACATGGTATCAGAGCACTAGAACTCTGAGGGGAATATCACACTGTCACAAGGGTTTACAACAACAAATTATTATTTTTCCATCAGTATATTTTCTGGGGTTTTGAATATTTGATTTGGAGGTTTCAAGGATGGCTACGACAAGGTTAAGCTACGAAAACCAGTTGGAGGGGGCATCCAACTACAATGGAGAGAAGGAGAGGAGAGCATTAGTGTTGATGGAGAACTTTGATTTGGAGGTTTGCAAGGATGGCTGCAACAGGACTATGGTATGAAAACCGGTTGGAAGGGGCATCCAACTACAATCCCTAGAAGGAGACATAAGCACTAGTGTTGATGGAGAATGGACTTTGGGAGTTTGCAACTAGCACTCTCATTCCACTAATGTTGCAAAACTGGATATCTTTAACATTGGGGTTGGCCCCGACTTCATCTCAGCCTAGTTCAAAACAAAAACAAAATAAGCAAAATGATGTGAAGGCCAAGCAAATTAACTTGGATGGAGTGAAGGATCATGTAATCCCTCATCTTTCCATGAAAAAATCGGCCAAGGAAATGTGGGAGGCTTTGACCAATCTATAGCCAAACAACAATGCAAATAGAATAATGGTGTTGAAGGAGAAGCTGAAAAAAACCAAGATGTCCAAGTCAAATACAATTGTTCATATCTCACCAGGATCACGCAGGTCTGAGACAAATTGGCAGCAATTGGGGAGAAGGTGTCAGATCAGGAGATGGTGAGGACAGCCCTAAATGGCTTTTCCAAGCCATGGGCATCCTTCATCAAAGGAATCATATGATCCATATTTATGAAGGAACAAAATGAAATACAAATTTATAACCAAAACATAGAGATACACTGAAACTTGACTTCTATTAATAAATGGAAAGTGTTGAAGCTGTAAAAATGAAAAATGAAAAAAATCTAGCTCAAATGGTGGTAGCTTATCTCTAAGAAGAGATGTGATGGCTATGCGCCTTCACCAAAGTGAGTTACAATGAGACCAAAACGCCTTTTTTAACATCAGAAGCAATGAGAAAACCCTAAACATCCAAAAACCTAACCCTAGGAGATGAAAAGTGGCCCCACCGGGGTTGGTTGATACATCAACTTCTCAAGCTCATAACTTTTGCATACAATATCCATTTGGTTCACTCAATAACATGTTGGAAAGGTATCGACAAGAACTACGCGTTTTAACCAGCCCAGGCTCTACTAACGGCCATAGACTGAATCCCTACGACGTCAAAAAAAACATCATTTAGGGCCTCAAAACAACCCAGGAATTTTAGGACCCAAAAACCTGTAGAAAAACTGCCAAGATGGAGAATTGTGCTTTGAGCCAATGGAGTAGGTGGATGGGCACCAATATCCACTTATATCATCATAGCACATGAGAATCTACCTAACTAGGCGAGGTTATGGGATGACTTCATATAGGAGGAGATTCAACAGACTCTCTTCATGGGAGCCAATCTAAGGGTGATGATGTGAACCTTTCTAGTTAGGCAAGGAACAGCAAGGAGAAGAAGAGAACAGGAGGAAAGAGTGCCTCAGGAGTTGGAGAAAACTTAGAAGGACAAGAGAAAAGTCAAGTGATTTGCATGTCACAAATTTGGCCATCACGCAGGTCAATGTCCAAACAAGAAGGGTAAGGGGAAGAATTAGGTAGCAAGTTTAATTTATACACAAGAGAGCGAATTTGCCAACAAATTTGAGAAGGAATTTTCACTTGTAACTTGTCATTCTGGCACCATAGCTAAGGGTGTGTTGTTTGTGTACAGTAGTGCTTCTCATCACATGATGAGATCACGTGATTTTTTCACCAGTATTTCAAAGGCAAACTCAAAGCTACATGTGGAGATTGCCAGCAATGCCAAGTGTGCAGTAGAAGGGATTGGTAGTATCCAGTTTCAACTAGAGTAAGGGCAGCCCTTGGAGGTGACAAAGGTATTATTTGTTCTAGGATTGACCAAGAACCTTTAGTCTCGGCCATGGAGGACAATGTTGGAAAGTGTAACTAGGTTCGATCTTCATATTGACTATGTAATTATGTATTTATGTAATGAAGAAGATAAAGATGATAAAATGTATTTTTGTTATGCTTGCTTCATGGGTTTCATAAGCAAGGTTTTTATTATAGGTTAAAAGACTTATTCTTGATGTCTTTTAGGGATTTGTCATCTTGTCATAAATGTACTAATTAAGAATCATGTATATGAAGAGTCAAGTCAATGAAGTATGCCTCAAAGACCTTGTAAAAGTAGCTCAACAATATGGCTCAAGAATGGTGAAATACATGATGTATATACTCTTCAAGACAACCTTCAATACCCTCTATCAAGTCGGCTCCATAACTAAATGACATGTCGGCTAATTTACAGACAGGATCAACTATATATACCCCTGTATACTACGCAGAAAAACAAAGACACAGATTCAAATTTGTCTGAAACTTTCGAACTGAGTTGTAAGAATTTCAGGACTATAAAAGGTACAAATAAAAGGACAAGTTTGAGATCACTTGTCTGCAATAAAAGTGCGAGGTTAGGACTAATGTTTGGATCGAAGAAAGCAGGCAGATCAGTAAAGAAAGGAACTCAAATATCTCTGTGTTTTTCGGACTAGTCTACAATTACAGTGCAGATCTCAGGGTTGTCATTAAGTGGAACAAGGTGCTGGAAGGAGGCCGAAGGGAGAAGTCACTTAAAAGAAGATTATTGGAGGTCAAGTTTACTGTGTTAAATATTGTTGAATAGAGACTGAGTTTCTTTAGGTTACAAGTGCAGAACAGTGCAGAAAGAAGGAAGAAGACAACTAAAGACCGAGCTCTCTAGTCATAATGCAAGATGGTGCAGGACGGTGCAGGAAAGAAGGATCAGCCTAAGGAGTCAATGAAGAAGCAGTGACAAGATCTTGGAGGCATACATAGGTCAAGGGTCTGATTCAAGGTCATGGTACTTGTCAATTGAAAGTCTATAAGAAGAATTTCTAGCGGGTTTTCCTCTCCAAGAGGGAGAGGTTTTGGCCCTGGCTTGAATAGCCTAAATTTGTGTCCCTTGTGTTTTTGATAATTGACTTGATGAAAGACCTAATAAGCTAACGAAAGAAAAGACATAAGTAAGAAGAGTAAGTTCACAAGTAATTATCAAAGTAGAGAATTAGATTAAACATTGCCCTTCCTAACTCTCAACATGGTATCAGAGCTAAGGTGTTGAAGACAGGGGATCCTTGACAAGGAGGCACTCAAGGAAACAAGAATCAAAGTCAAGGTCAAATTTTACATTGGAAAGTCAACTCAGTTTGCAAAAAGATTCTAAAGCAATTTCAAGAAGACCTTCAAAGGATACACTCATCAAGGAGATAATCTCTAGCCATCAAAGATTTATGACATTGAAGACATTGCTGGAAGCCACATCATCAAGCACCATCCAACATTATCCAACACCTTTGAAAATATCATCATTCTGAAGACATCCTTTATCATTAAGGATTCAAAGTCACCTACTTTGAAGAATTCAATCTAAGGAGTTCCTGTCATCATCTTCATCATCAAGGAAGCTGATAGGAGGAAGTCACTCTACTCAAGTAAGTATCTCTATGACCTCATCTAAATCTGTCAAAATGACTTACTGCAAAGAGAGCAACAAATTGGTTGGGTCATCAAACTTTAGTGCATGGAAGAAGAGGACAAATTTGAATCTAATCGACGATGAAGTTATTGGCTACATCAAAGGATCCACAATTCAACCCTCAGAAGAAGATGCTCCAGCTCATGCCAAGTACATGAAAGGAGAAATCAAAGCCCAGAGGCTTCTCGTAGAATCCATTAAGGACTCACTCATACCCTCTGTATCAAAAATGGAAAATGCAAAAGAAATATATGAAATATTGGTGGAGTTGTTCTCCGTGAGTACTGCAGGAGAAGTAATCTCTCTGAGACAAGAACTATACAAGATGAAATTGTCAAGAGAGGAAGGAATAAAACTGGAAACTGCAAAAGAAATATATGAGAAATTGGTGGAGTTGTTCTCTATGAGTACTGCAGGAGAAGTAATCTCTCTGAGACAAGAACTATACAAGATGAAATTGTCAAGAGAGGATGAGGATTTCTGAAATACGAGACCAACTGCAGGAATTGGGAGAAGTAATGTCTGATAGTGAGATGAGTACAGTGGTGTCGAATGCTCTACCAGAAGAATGGGGAAGCTTCACTTCAAGCTTATACGGGAAGAAAGAAGCAACACCATTCCAGGATCTATGGTCTCTATGTAAAATAGAGGAAACAAGATTGAAAGCCAAAGTTGATACAGGATCAAGTGAAGGAAATCAAGCCTTTGCAGCCATGTCCAGGAAGAAAGGAAGATTCGGTAAATTTGGTCCTCAGAATAAAAGAAGAAATATGGACAAGGTATGATGCTTTGGAAGTAATAAACTTGGGCATTATAAAAGGGATTGTCCTAAATCTGGGAAGGACAAGAAGAAAAATGAAGAAGCCCATGTCACAAGTGAAAGGGAAGAACCTGATGCAAATAAATCTAAGAAAGAAGAAGCGAAAGATCTCTATTATGATTGAGATCATCTTCCTCTTTAAGTGATTTCTATTGGTTGTAAAATAGTATGATAGGAAGCAATGTATATTTAGCATCATGATAGAAGCATGGAAGGAGCACTTGTCTTAGAAGAAGTGGCTCCTCACTGATAACAACATTGATGAAGGATAGTCATCTAGATCAAGGGTCATCTATGAAACAGGTGTTGGCACTTTCTAATGGAGTCCCCCTTGGACTCATTGGTTAGAAAATAAAGCAAAAGGTTTCATCGGGAATTCTATCTTGCAGAATTCTGGGATTAGGATATGATGACACATTGATGAAGCATGTCAAGGGAATAAAGTTCTTCATTCTAAGGAAATTGCTACAGGATGACTCAAATTGATAAGATAAGGTACATATACGCTAACACTAGATGTTTTGAAGTCATGTCATATGGTTGCAGGTGATGGACTTCTACCTTTAGAAGTATGATCAAAGAAAGGAAAATATCTTCAGATACACAGGTTGACAATAACAAATGAAATCAACATAATATGTCCTCATATGGAATATGAGGTGGTTACATACAAACAAGGAACTGAATATTGGAAGTTCCTGGGAATGAAGTAAACTATGTGGAGATAGAAAGGAAGAGATCATGAAGTGTAACAATGTCAAGAGGCAATTATCATCCGGAAGCCAAGAAGATGTGACTAGGAGATCTCCTGGGAAGATATGTAGACTCTGATAGAAGTTTGGTAAAGGAGACCCTTGACAATACATATCTCTAGGAGATGTGTCAATCTGAATAAAGAATGTCGATGCCTACAGGAAGATGTCATGGTGAAAGATCATCATTGAGGTAACTTAAAAGTTCTTATGTATATGTTTATCTAGATAAGTTTATGCAGGGCCGCCACCCATGTGGAAGGATGTAAGATCCTTGGAGATGGTTCAAAGGAAAGCAGCATGGCATAAAGGTGGACCAGATGAGAAAGACTGATGAATCACTTTCTGGTAGATGACATGACTCATGGATGAAAGTGATGGATGATTTGTGCCCTATGAAGCTAAAGTTGAAGATTCCTCAATATCGAAATCCATGACATCAAGGGGAGGAATTGGGTGTCTCACCATTGCTACTGCACGTCCCTGGTTAAGCGGGAGCCTGGTGGTAAGTTTCTTACTTGGAAGAAACTTGGTAATTCCTAAGAATGAGCTTAGGTACATTCCTAGGAATGAGTACATTCCCTTGTGGAATAGGTCCTCCCTGGCTGAGAGTAAGAGAGACACATCATTTTGGTCTTCAACTAGGAATATAGAAAGGAGGATTGGGTAATCATCTGGCATCCGATACTCTTTGAGAATGAGATAGGGCATTCAAGATAAGAGTATTCGGGGACCAATATTCTTTGATGGCTAGCTACCCAAGAGAAGATTAGTCCAAGAAAGTCATACTCTGGGAACACCCGGGTGGAGTATGTACCTTGGAGAGACAATGACTGGTGTCTATAAGTCATGTGTCTCGCCAGCGTTGTAGCCCATTGTCTCGTTGAGAGATGGGGTTGTTAGTCAAGGCCTTGAACTAGGACAATGCTGGTTGATATGATGCTATACAGATGCGATTACCAATCCGATTCTTCTTATGAGATTCTTCAGATTGAAAGTGACCATGTACCATTATGAATACCTCCCTAGTTAAGAGGGAGTGTTGGAAAGTGTAACTAGGTTCGATCTTCATATTGACTATGTAATTATGTATTTATGTAATGAAGAAGACAAAGATAATAAAATTTATTTTTTTATGCTTGCTTCATGGGTTTCATGAGCAACGTTTTTATTATAGATCAAAAGACTTCTTCTTGATGTCTTTTAGAGATTTGTCATCTTGTCATAAATGTACTAATTAAGAGTCATGTATATGAAGAGTCAAGTCAATGAAGTATGCCTCAAAGACCTTGTCAAAGTAGCTCAACAATATGGCTCAAGAATGGTGAAGTACATGATATATATACTCTTCAAGACAACCTTCAATACGCTGGAAAATATCCTCTACAAGTCGGCTTATATACCCTCTATCAAGTCGGCTCCATAACTAAATGACAGGTCAGCTAATTTACAAATAGGATCAACTATATATACCCCTGTATACAACGCAGAAAAACAAAGACACAGATTCGGATTTGTCTGAAACTTTCGGACTGCATTGCAGGAATTTCAAGACTGTAAAAGGTACGAATAAAAGGACAACTCTGAGAGCACTTGTTTGCAATAAGAGTGCGAGGTTAGGGTTGTTATTTGGATCGAAGAAAGGATATAGATCAGTAAAGAAAGAAGCTCAAACATCTCTGTGTTTTTCGGACTAGTCTACAATTACAGTGCGGATCTCAGGGCTGTCATTAAGTAGAACAAGGTGCTGGAAGGAGGCCGAAGGGAGAAGTCACTTAAAAGAAGATTATTGGAGGTCAAGTTTACTGTGTTAAATATTGTTGAATAGAGACCGAGTTTCTCTATGTTACAAGTGCAAAGAAGTGAAGAAAGAAGGAAGAAGACAGCTAAAGACCGAGCTCTCTAGTCCTAGTGCAAGACGGTGTAGGACAATGCAGAAAAGAAGAATCAGTAAGGAGTCATCGAAGACACAGTGACAAGATCTTGGAGGCATACATAGGTCAAGGGTCTAAGTCATGGTCATGGTACTTGTCAACTGAAAGTCTATAATAAGAATTTCTTGCGGGTTTTCCTCTCCAAGAGGGAGAGGTTTTGGCCCTGGCTTGAATAGCCTAAATTTGTGTCCCTTGTGCTTTTGCTAATTGACTTGATGAAAGACCTAATAAGCTAACGAAAGAAAAGACATAAGTAAGAAGAGTAAGTTCACAAGTAATTATCAATGTAGAGAATTAAATTAAACACTGCCCTTCCTAATTCTCAATAGACCGTATGAGGTGTTCTTCAAAGATGGACAAGTATTTGTCAAGTTGAGAGATTCGAGTTCGAGCATAGGCCAACTACCAGGTGATTGGGAGGAGAGAAGGAAACCTATTGAAGTTGAGGGGTCAGCTAGTACGAGCATCGGTTTATGACAATGACAGCTTGTGCAAGTTATGGCACAAGAAGATGGCACATTTGCATCACGGGGCTTTACTTATTTTACCAGCCTAAATCCATCTTAACTTTGAATCTACCAAGCGCGAAGAGGGTTGAAATCTTTTTTCACTCTAAAAGAGGTTTGCACCTCAAGGGATTTGATCCCTCTTAGTGCTTGGTAGATCTAGAGTTAAGATGGATCTAAGCGCGAAGAGGGTTGAAATCTTTTTTCACTCTAAAAGAGGTTTGCACCTCAAGGGATTTGATCCCTCTTAGTGCTTGGTAGATCTAGAGTTAAGATGGATCTAAGTTGGTTTTATTATTAATTATAATTATAATTACAAATATAATTATTAATTTTATATTAGTTTTAGTTTTATTTAATTTGACCAAGTCAATGTTTTATTGAGAGTTATCATTATTATATTTTTATTATATTTTTATTTTTTAACTTTAATTTTTATTTTATTTTATTTTAACCTAGTCAAAATGTTTATAGCACATTACAACATCTCTACATACTTGGCTCGAGAGTGCCTCTCCAAATTACTTTTAACATTTTATTATTTTTTAATTGAGCCCACATGTAAATGCTTACAAACATTTCCACCACTACAACATCTCCACCATACCTTTTTGCTTTTAGATTTAATTTTAAAAATGTTTAAAAATAATTAAAATAAAATATTTATAAAATATTTTGATTTTGAAACGAGTCATGGGTTTTGGGCAAGTGGTATTGATAAGCCATGGGCCAATATTTTGATTTTGAAATGAGCCGTGGCTTTTTGGCAAGTGGTATTGACAAGCCATGGTACTAGCCCATGGTAGTGTTGTTGAGATTTTTGAGTGTTGGGGTAGCATCGGATGTGCTCTAGCTCCCAAACTTTGTGGAAGGACAAGAGTACATAAGATCTCCAAGACCCATAAAGGGATTTGAGAAATTTCATCCTGTTTAAGAGATATTTAATTAATTAATCTTTTTAATTAAGGACCCCAAGTCTAACTTAGGAAAATTAAAATATTAAAGTTAATTAAATTAAACATGTGATGAAAATGACTTAAGTCACACGGATCAAGCTTTCTTTTAATCTTAGTCGTCGATTCAAGATTAGATCACGGTTGTTGGTTTCCCGACAAGAAAAGTATAAAAGAAAGGCTTGGGGTCAGTTGGAGAACACACACAGTGGCAGAGCACTGAAACTAAGGTAGAATTCTAGGGCGTGGTTTGCTAAGAATTTCCAAAAGTGTTTCAGCTGCAGCAAGGGGTAGTATTGGCAGAAGGGATGATCTAATCCCGAGCCAAAAGTGCAACAAGAGGCAGAGAAGCAGAAGACTGAGCAGCACAGAGGGAGCAGCAACTACGCAGTGCAGAGGCTTTAGGTGCTACGCAAAGGCTACGCAGGCCCAGAAAGGGCAGCAAGAAGCCAACATGGTTGACGTAAGCTCAACTAGGGCAGCATAACCCAGTCTGGGGTGACGCAGGCCCTTCCTGAGCAGCACAGGGGATGACACAAGCTAGCAGAGCTGACGCAGAGGGCTTCAGAGCAGCACTGGGGTTTCTGAAGAGTGGAAAGGGATGAGTTCTATAAATCCAGTTTGAGGGTGTGAATCAGTCAATTTCTCCATCTCTGGAATAGATTGTTTATTTCTCTGTCAGGTTAACCAGTAACGTGCCCAGATTTGTTGTACTTAGACTCTACTTCTAAGAAACCAGATTCGTCCCCCAGGGTGACCGAATCCCAAATCCGGCAAATCAGATACGATTTGGCTGGATTCGTACCCGATTCACGGGGTACGACCGTATCCGTACAGGGTACGGCGAATCCCGACCATACCCCGTGAATCGCGTACGACCGGACACGTCCATCCAAAAAAGTCATTTTTTTTTTATAAAAGTGTGATTCTTGTTCTTTTTTCTCACCGATTTCATTTTCTCAAGTGAGCAAGGAGGTAGGGTGAGCAAGGAGCAAGTGTGAGCAAGGAGAAAGGGAGTTCTTTCGAAGAGATTCGAGCATCCGGTAAGCGCACTGTCCCTCTATATTTTGCATTTAGTTTGCTATTAGTGTTTGCATGTGCATATGTTTTATATATTTGGTTATTTTTGTTTATTTTTTACAGTATTCATGGCTCAATCAAAGGCAGCAAGACAGGGGCAAAGAAAGGGGAAGAATGTCCCCATTGGAGATGCCCCTCCTGTCCCTGTTTCATCATGGTTTGCAAGTATTCCATCCATTGGAAGTGGGGTTGCAACAGCAGCTTCAAATGTGCAGGGAAAATAAACTGTTAACCCCAAATACCCATTGTGGAAATATGTGACAAGAGGGGGAGGGGCAGGAAAAAAGGGAGGAAATTTTTCATGGAAATGCAATTTTTGCAATGGCCATTTCACTTGCACATATTTCTGTGTGAAAGCTCATTTGTTGGGTATTCCAGGTTGTGGCATTAAATGTTGTACAACAATTGAATCGGCACAGAGGAAGGAATTGGAGAAAGAGCAATATATTGGTGAGGCAAATGTGGCATCAAAAAAAAAAAAAACAAGAATGATGACCCCCTTCCATTCTTAAGGAAAAGCAGCAACAAGTTCCCTTTTGAGACTTTTAGTAGGGGAGAATCAGCAAAGAGAAAGGCAACTGCAGTTGGTCCAATGGACAAGATTTTTCAAAAAGAGAAGAGGGAAGAGCTTGATCTCACCATTGCATTTTTTTCTATCAAAACTTCATATCCTTTAATGTTGCACGGTCACCTCTATTTATTGAGATGTGTCGAGCTCTTAGTCATGGGGCTCCATCAGGGTATGTGCCTCCTGGGTCAAAGAAGCTCAGAACCACATTGTTGACAAAGGCAAAGAAAGAGGTGGACAAAATGCTTGAGCCTATTAAGTCAGCATGGCCAACATCTGGGGTTAGCATTGTTTCTGATGGATGGACAGATCCAGCACGCCACCCACTCATCAACTTCATGGTGTCATCCTTGAATGGTCCAGTTTTCTTGAAAGCAGTGGATGCACTTGGACAGTACAAGGATGCACAATATATGGGTGAGTTATTTATTAAAGTTATTGAAGATGTAAGTGTTGATTCTTGTGTGCAAATCATTGCAGATAATGCACCTATTTGCAAGGCTGCTGGCATGATTGTGGAAGCAAAATATCCACAAATATTTTGGACACCTTGCATTGTCCATTCATTGAACTTGGCACTAAAATCTATTGCTTCTTATGTGCTTTGGATTGGAGCCATTATTGAGGATGCACGGCATATCCGCAACTTTGTACAAAACCATACAAATGCCCTCACTATCTACAAGGAGTACAACAATCTATCATTGTTGAAGATTGCAGATACACGGTTTACCTCTTCATTCATCATGTTGAAGAGGTTGAGGGAGGTCAAGACCACTCTTGGGTCCATGGTTATTTCAGAGTTTTGGTCTTTTTGGGGAAAGACGGATCAAACAGCATCAAAGAAAGTGAAGGACACAGTGTTGGATGATCTATGGTGGTAGAAGGTAGATCTAGTTATTCAGATCATGGAGCCTATCATTTCCTTGCTCCGATTTGCAGATACAAACCAACCCATCCTAGAAGAGGTTTATGAGGGATGGGATTCCATGATTGAGTCTGTGAGGATCATTGTTTTACAGAGTCAGTGCCCAGAGTATGAGACATCACCTGAGGCCTTCTTCACCGGCATACACAATATTCTTGTCAGCAGATGGGACAAGAATTGCACACCTTTACATTGTTTGGCTCACTCCTTGAACCCAAAATACTACAACCATGAGTGGCTGAATGGTGGACCTTCCCGCAGATTCCCTCCTCACATGGATGGTGAAATCTCACAGGGGAGGAAAGATGCATTCAGGAGGATTTTTCAGGAGAGGGCATCCCTTGATGAGGTGGAGGATGCCTTTGCAGAGTTTTCCACTGGCACTGGGCGATTTGCAGGCTATGATGTGATTCGAGACGGGGGGGCTAAGAAGCCCTATTCTTGGTGGGCAACTCATGGGGCAACAAGCCCTCCTCTACAGCAATTAGCCATGAGGCTCCTCTCTCAGGTGACTTCATCCTCTTGTTGCGAGAGGAATTGGAGCACATATGGGAATTTGTATAGTGTGAAGAAGAGCAGGCTTGAGCAGTCCAGGGCAAAGACAATGGTGTATGTGCACACCAACCTTCGTCTCATCTACAGATAGAGGGAGGATTGGTTGAAAGGAAAGACAAAGAAGTGGGATGTCTTTCCTGATGATATGGGTCTGGACAGCTGTGTTGAGTTGGCATTGGCCAACTTGGATCTCAATGCGCCAGTGCTAGAGCCTGTCACATTTGATGATGGAGTAGAGACATCATCCTCCACACCAGCAGATGCAGAGATGACAGAGGAGGAGGATGCATCAGAGCTAGAGGAGAGCAGTGGTGAACATGATGATCGGGATGAGGACAGTGATGTTGATTATGATGATGAGAATTGATGACTCATTGACTCTGACTCATTGAGGCTTCAGGCTTGTAGTCTTGTAGACTGCAGTTTTTTTGTATTTTATTTTCTATTTCTATTTGCCATTCGCAGTGTACTTATGTAACACATTTTGATTCTAATGACTTAATGAGAAAATTACAGTATCTTACTATCTTCAATCTTGTCTTTCTGAGTAAATTTGACAAATGTATGAATCATGATGTATCAATGTATCAATGATCATGTATGAGTATCTAAGATGATAGATCTTAAATCTATGTTTGAATCAATGAATTTTGCATGAATTTGTGTAAAAAATATCTAATTTTTAATATATATATATATATATATATATATATATATATATATTTTAAATATATATATTTTTTAATAAAATAATATATAACGTATTGTATCCCAGAAGTATCCTGTTCCGGGGGTCACCGTACTCGAATCCGATTCCTCGAATCCCCATATCCCCGTATCGTTGACTTAGCTCTACTTAATAATAAAAACCCTCCAGCAGCCAAAAAACCGGTTTTCCCGCATTGGGTTTTTCCGGGGACAGTTGTCCAAAAAATCCTATGTCACTTTGTCATTGTGCATGTATTCAGTTTAGATTTGTATCTGTGTAGACTTTTAATGTGTTTACTTCGATGTTAATGTTGAATAATTTAGATTAATAACTTGCTTAAGTAGGAGAAGTAAATCAAGATTTAACAGTAGGGTTTCTGCATAAGTAATATTCAGAAATTTTCACATGGTATCAGAGCGATTGCAGATCTAGCCTGGATCACCGGCAAGAAGACTGAAGAATCCTTGTTGTAGAAAGCAGCAGAGAAAGCAGCAGCAGCCGCAGAAAGCCGAACTAGAGAGGGCAGCGTAGCAGCAGAAGGAAGCAGAGCCACGTAGAGGCCAGAGTGACACAGTCTCCAGGTACTTACAGCGCAGAGGCAGCGCAAAAGTTGCGTTGAGACTGTCTGCTCACACAGAGGCCAGCCAGGGTGACGCAGTCTTGAAGCTGTTAGTTGATTCAAAGTGTCGGAAGTCATGTTGCAGACCTTCAGTAGTTGCTGGTGAGGTTAAAATTATGTCGGTGCAGAATTTAGCCTAAGTGAAGTTAACAAAGAGCGGGAGGAGAATAGCTTCTCAGAAGATTTCCAACCCAAGAAATCTGCAAATCGATCAGAGGATCGAAGAGAGCTGATTCGTTTTTTATTTGGCGGACTTCCAAGAGAGGAAGTAAGTTATCAGAGGGGCAGAGGGTGCCTGTTTCCCCAAGGACCCTAGATCCAAGTCTCTAGCATAGAGAGGAGGATTTGTTCTGACATATTTTTTGAGCAGATGGCACCTCACAGACTACGTGATCAGGATAGGTTGAACAACTTGTCCAACTTTGTAATCTGGAAGGCCAGAATCCTGGTAGTCATGGAGGCATACAGTCTGAGGGAGCATGCAGAGAAAGTCCTGGCCATGCCGACCGATATGAAGCTCCTGGAGAAGCATGAAGAAGCAGCGGCTCACGCCAAGCGCTTCATCATGGATAGGGTCAAAGATCATGTGGTTCCTCACATAGCTGAGAAGACAACGACTCATGATATGTGGGTGGCTCTAACCACATTATATGAAGGAAGATCCATCTAGAGGAAGATGCTTCTGGAGAACCAGTTGAGGTTATTCATACTGGCCAAGGGGGAGGAGATCGATCATTTTCTATCCAGACTACGAGCGATCCGAGATTAGCGGACTGGCATGGGGGTGAAGGTGGAGGACGATGTTATGGTGAGGACGGCTCTAAATGCTGTCACAGAGGACTGGGAAACTTTTGTCCAAAGTCACTTGGGCAGAGCGGACCTTCCCAACTGGGACAATATGTGGGCAATCCTCCGACAACAAGAAATCCGTCAGATCACCAAGAGACAGTTCAGCGCCGGTTCAAGCAAGGTAAAGAAGGAAGAAGAGGAAGATGCGGCCTTGGCACCAAAGAGGCAGCAAAGGAGAAGGAAGCAGGATCTATCGAATATCAAGTGTTTCTAGTGCGGCGAACTAGGACATTTTGCCAACAATTGTCCTCAGAAGAAGAAGGACAAGGAAGCTTCTAGCTCCAAGGCTGTTGTGGCAGACGATGGATCTGAAGATGACGTAGCCATGAGCGCTCATGAACCACGAAAGTGGGGCGACATGGATCTGTAGAGTAACTACAGAGTGGTGGCGGGATCCTTGAGTAGCCCAACTCTTGGATCACATATGAGCTACGGGAGCCCTAAGACGGTAGCGGGACAAGTGGAGCAGTGGGTGCAGAGAACACAGATGGAGCAGAGGCAGAGCTAGATGCTGAGGGAGCAACGTAGCGCAGATGCAGAAGCAGCGTAGCAGCAGCAGCGCAGAGGGGCTGATGTGACTTTAGCAGCGCAGAGCAGGCTTGCTTATGCAATGTTGAGCTATAGCAGCATAGAAGCTTCAGGAGGACGGCGCAGTGCAACAGCAGCGTAGGGGACTTCAGCGCAGAGGAAACAAAGAGGAGGTCTGCTTACACAGTGCAGAGTTGTAGTTGTGCAGCAACCTCCAGATGATAGCACGAAGCAATAGCCTATGGAGCTTCAGTGATGAGATGCAGCCCAACTAACTTGTCTGTCAAAGATTGGGCAGGAGTTCTCAGTTGCTTCTCTCAGCAACTGAGTTGCAGTGCAGCAATTGGCAGCACAATGCAATAGATTGAGAGGGAGCTGTAGTATAGATGTGGCAGTGGCGGTGGCAACGTCATGGGCAGCAGTATGGGAGAGCAGCAGCAGCGCAGTGATGAAGGGCAGCAGGCCAAGCATCAGCACAAAGACCCACACCAGAGATCAGTGCAAAACTTCAAGATGAAGTGTTGGGGTAGCATCGGATGTGCTCTAGCTCCCAAACTTTGTGGAGGGACTAGAGTACATGAGATCTCCAAGACCCAGAAAGGGATTTGAGAAATTTCATCCTGTTTAAGAAATATTTAATTAATTAATCTTTTTAATTAAGGAACCTAAGTCTAACTTAGGAAAATTAAAAGATCAAAGTTAATTAAATTAAACATGTGATGAAAATGACTTAAGTCACATGGATCAAGCTTTCTTTTAATCTTAGCTATCGATTCAAGATTAGATAATGGTCATTGGTATCCCAACGATAAAAGTATAAAGGAAAGGCTTGGGGTCAGTTTGAGAACACACACAGTGGCAGAGCACTGAGACTACGCTGGAATTCTAAGCCGTGGTTTGCTAAGAATTTCCAAAAGTGTTTCAGCTGCAGCGAGGGGTAGTATTGGCAGAAGGGATGATCTGATCTCGGGCCAAGAGTGCAACAAGAGGCAAAGAAGCAGCAGACTGAGCAGCGCAGAGGGAGCAGCAGTTGCGCAGTGCAAAGGCTTCAGGTGCTACGCAAAGGCTACGCAAGCCCAGAAAGGGAAGCACAGAGGCAACAGGAGGCCAACAGGGCTGACGCAGGCCATTCCAGGGCAGTACAGGGGCTGCGTAACCAAATTTGGGTTGACATAGGCCCTTCCTGAGCAGCACAGGGGCTGACACAGGCTAGCAGAGCTGAGGCAGAGGGCTTCAGAGCATCGTTGTGGTTTCTGAAGACTAAAAAGGGCTGAGTTATGCAAATCCCGTTTGAGGGTGTGAAACAGTGAATTTTTTTGTCTCCGGAACAGAGGTATTGTTGCAGATTGTTTATTTCTCTGTCGAGTTAACCAGTAAGGTGCCCAGATTTTTTTTACTTCGACTCTACCTAATAATAAAAACCCTCCAGCAGCCAGAAGACTGGTTTTCCCGCATTGGGTTTTTTCGGAGACAGTTGTCCAGAAAACCCTGTGTGTCACTTTGTCATTGTGCACATATTCAATTTAGATCTGTATATGTGTAGACCATTAATGTGTTTACTTCGATGTTAATGCTAAATACTTCAGACGAATAACTTGCTTATCACAAGTGTAACAAAGCCTATTCATAAGTTAATAATATCCATGGTAAAATGGGGGTGAATATCCATGGTTAAGAATCTTGTTATCTCACAAGTTTCTTGTAAGTATTAAGTTTTAATTTAAAAAATATAAAATAAAATATTTTGATTTTGAAATGAGTTATGGTTTTTCGGCATGTGGTATTGAGAAGCCATGGTATTGGCCTGAGGTATTGCAACGAAGGTTATTTAGAAGTTAATAATATTCATGGTAAAATGGGGGTAATTCAGTGAATATTCATGGTTATTTTTATGTGCTTATTAATTAAATTTAAATATGGTTATGTAATCATTATTTTAATTTATATGGTAAAATGGGTATCTTATATATTTTAATGTGATGTATATTATGATTTTATTTTATCTAAACAATTGTTTGTAATTTAATTAACAAAAACAATTACAATAAAAAAAATTGAATTTAAAAAATGTTTATATCTAATGTCTAACATCTGATGCTTACACATCTCCCTTATACTAGGGTAGAGTGTTAGGTCCCTATATGACTAGTATAGTCCCTTATTGTGTTAATGTAACCCCCTTATTGTTATTATTGTACCCTTGTAACCCCCATTTTGTAATTATTGTGCCCTTAAATTATTATTGTTAGGTCGGCTAGGATTACATTGTGGCCCACTAGGATTACATTATGGCCCCATGGACTCCTATATATAGAAAGGAGGTTTTGTAAATTGTATCATCCAGGAATTGTTCATTTATGTAATGTATTGGAGGTTGCCCCCTCGAATTGGCTCATTTCTAAGGCGTTGATATCTCTTTTCTTCTATTTTTGGAGCTGGTTACACAACATTTGGTATCAGAGGTTTGGATTCTAGGGTTTCGCTACTCCAAACAAGTCATCGTGGCATTTTCGCTATAACTTTTTTTCTACGAAGTTTCAGAAGCTGAAATTTTTAGGGTGCGAAGCCGAAATCTTGAGGAAGCTTGTCTAACAATTTCAGAGCTTGGTTCGCAATATTTTCGGAGATATCATCTGTGGAAGTTAGGTCTTTTTTAGGCTCCTAAACAGGTCATCGTGGAATTTTCGCTATAACTTTTGTTGTACGAAGGTTCAGAGTCTGAAATTCATATGGTGCGAAGCTGAAATCCTAAGGAAATTCGTCAAAAAATTTCAGAGCTTGGTTCGCAATATTTTTGGAGATATGATCTGTGGAAGGTAGTGCTTTTTCAGGCTCCTGAATTTCATTTCAAAGAGGTGATCGTGGGAAAAGTTCAATAACTCTCTCTCTGGGCATCGGATTGGAGTGCCATAAAAAGTGGTCGCAAGTACACGGACTGTAGTTTCTTGGCTATCAATTTCAGAGACAAAAGACGAAACAGTGACACGTGGCAAGTTGTACAAGTTCGCTCTACTGAACCAGTCCATAATTAGGTCATTGTGGGAGATTGGACACAACTTTGTCTTGGAGAATCCAAATCAGGTCAGACCTGTGGCATTCATAAGATAATTCAGAGGGGTATTTCATTGCTGAATTTAAGATATTGAAGTGCTGCAATAACAAAGATAATCCAATTTCAATATCGAGCTCCTCAAAAGCAAGAAAAAGGTGTGTATTTTTTTTCCGAATTGCATAAGTCTTGTTTGAAGAATCAATTTGAATTGATTCCAAGGGCATATTGTAGAATAGATATCAGTATTGGGTTCTAAAAGATGCCCTGTAAAAATAATTCAATACCCATTAAGCCTTCAGAAGGCTCTACTATGACTCATGAAGATGAAGAATTGCAACATGATCTATCAAAATTACGAGAGCAAGTGCAACAAATTTCACTCTCGCAAAGAGCAACAAAAAATGAAATGGAAGTTTTGAAGAAAGGCGTGGAAGCTAAGATGGATGGCGTGCAAGCTAATATGGATGGCATGGAAGCTGGCGTGGAAGCTAAGATGGATGACATGAAATACAACATGGAAAACATGAAGAATGATCTAAAAACAGACATCGAATGTTTGACAAAGTTGATACAAGAAATGTTTCCTAATGGTGAAAAGATAGTAGAAGAACCTCATGATGAGAACAAAATAAATGTTAATTGTGATTTCATAAACTCTAATGTTGGTGGGAAGAACCACCATATTCCAAAAATGGATATGAGGAAGTTTGATGGAAGGATCCTGTAACATGGATACTACAGATGGAGCAATATTTTGATCTCCATAACGTGCAAAACACACAAAAGGTACGCATTGCAACTTTACATTTAGAACAAAATACATTTGTATGATATCGATGGCTTTGCTCCCGTAAAAAAATTGTCACTTGGTCAATTTTTACGGAGGAAATGATAGCACATTATGAGGATACAAAGAGCAACACCTTCTTTAGCCAATTGATAAATCTCAAACAAAAGGGTTTAGTGGGGCGGCACATTGAGGACTTCCAAAAATTGAATATAAGGGTAATTGATATTCCAGAGGAACACAGGATTGATCTCTTCATAGGCACTTTAAAGGATAACATTCAACATGAAGTTCGCGTTCTGGAACCCGATTCATTGGAGAAGGCATTCAGGTTGGCAAGAAAAGTTGAATGTAAAATTATGGCAACAAGGAAGCCTACCACTCAATTTTATAAAGAAGGAAGTGTGGCTACGCCTAGATTTCCACAACCTACAAGGTTGATACCACAAAAATTGGAAGAAAAAAGAGCAAAAGGGCTTTGCTACAGTTGTGATAGCAAATACACTAAAGGTCATAAGTGTGCTGAGAAGAAATTATTTTACATAGATTGTGAAGACGAAGAAGAAAATGAACAAGAAGAGGATATACACCAGGAACCAGCCCTAGAAGAGGAAGAAATGAATCCGACCATATCGTGTAATGCACTGGCAGGAATTACCACTCCTCAAACTCTCAAGATAGAAGGACATATCAAGAAAAAAAAGGTAATAGTGTTGATTGATTCAGGTAGCACCCATAATTTTATTCATTGTAAGGTAGCCAAGGAATTAAATTGTTTCCTATACCCAGCACCAGAATGTCAAGTGATGGTTCCAAATGGAGGAACTATAAATTGCTCTGGAAAATGCCATAATATCAAGCTAACCATGGGGGAATATGTATTGAATATTTCAATGCTTTCCATTCCTATGGGAGGTGTTGATGTTGTACTAGGAGTACAATGGTTACAATCTTTGGGGACGGTAGCTTTTAATTTTCAAGAACTTTTCTTGAAATTTTTTTCAGAAGGAAAGGAAGTCGAATTACGGGGTATTGAAGGGAAGACGGGAAGGATAATAAGCTCTAATGTCATGACAAAGCTTCTAAAGAAATAAAAACGAGGCGTAATTGCACAATTATGCTCACTAGAAGTTTCGACATCAAAATCATCTATTTCTGCGGATCTCCAACAAGTCTTGGACAATCATTCCAAGGTGTTTGAAACTCCCAAAGGACTCCCACCTATTCGTGATCATGATCATGCTATTCATTTGATTCCAGGAAGTGTTCCTCCAAACATCAGGCCTTATAGATATCCTTACTACCAAAAGAGCGAAATTGAACGTATGATTGCAGAAATGTTAGAGGCTGGTATAATTCAGCCTAGTCAAAGTTCTTTCTCTGCTCCTGTAGTATTGGTACACAAGAAGGATGGATCATGGCGAATGTGTCTGGATTATAGGGAGCTCAATAAGATCACCATTAAAGATAAATTTCCCATTCCTGTGATTGATGAATTATTGGATGAATTACATGGAGCAATTTATTTTACCAAGTTGGATCTTTGTTCAGGATATCATCAAATTACAATGAAGACTGAAGATATTCCAAAAACAGCATTTCAAACTCATGAGGGTCATTATGAATTTTTGGTCATGCCTTTTGGCCTTACCAATGCACCTTTTACATTTCAAGGGTTGATGAATTCCATTTTCAAACCCTCCCTTAGAAAATTTGTGCTAGTATTTTTTGATGATATACTAATCTACAGCAGGTCTTGGAAGGATCATGTTGAACATGTTGACAGGGTGCTCAAACTATTGCAGGAGAAACAATTATATGCAAAAAAATCCAAATGTTTCTTTGGAGCACAAGAGGTGGAATATCTGGGTCATATTGTATCTCACGAGGGTGTTAAAGTAGACCCTAACAAAATTAAAGCCATTAAGGAATGGAAAGTTCCCACAACCATAAAGCAGTTGCGAGGATTTCTCGGGTTAACAGGGTGTTATCGCAAGTTTGTTAAGAATTATGGGAGAATAGCAGCACCTCTAACAACATTATTGAAGAAAGATGCATTTTCATGGACTCCTGAAGCAACTAAGGCCTTTGAACGTCTTAAAGAGGCAATGTGCCTAGCACCGGTCTTAGCTACGCCAGACTTCACAAAAACCTTTATTGTGGAATGTGATGCCTCAGGAAATGGAATTGGTGTGGTTTTAATGCAGGAAGGAAGACCCATTTCTTTTGAAAGTCGTCCAATCAAAGGAAAGTATTTACAGAAACCTATTTATGAGAAGGAAATGTTAGCAATGTTGCATGCACTAAAGAAATGGAGAACTTACCTAATGGGAAGACACTTCAAGGTAAAAACTGATCATGATAGTCTTAAACACTTTTTGGAACAAAGACTATCTTCGGAAGAGCAGCAAAAGTGGGTCACAAAGATGTTGGGTTATGACTTTGAAATAATCTACAAAAAAGGAAAGCTTAATGTTGTTGCAGATGCACTCTCAAGAAAGAATGAAGAGATGGAAGCATTGCTTTGTGCCATTTCTATTATCCAACCAGATTGGATAACTGAAGCAAGAGATGAATGGAAGAAGGACAAAGATGTATGGACACTCATTCAAAAGTTGCAGCAAAATCCTAGTACATCTGATACATTTTGTTGGAAAAATGATTCCTTATGGTACAAAGATCGATTATTTCTTTGTAATAATTCCCAACTAAAACAAAAGATTCTTCTGGAATTGCACACTTCTCCTTTGGGAGGACACTCAGGATTTTTAAAAACTTACCACAGGGTGAAGAAAGAATTTTTTTGGAATGGCCTTAAATCTGATATTCAAAAGTTTGTGGCGGAATGTTTGGTTTGCCAACAGAATAAAGTGGAAACAATTAAGACCCCAGGACTTCTACAACCTTTATCCATTCCAAGTCAACGTTGGGAGGAGATTTCAATGGATTTTATCACGGGTTTACCTAAGTCCGAAGGAAAGAGTGTCATCATGGTGGTAGTTGATAGACTTACCAAGTATGCACACTTTTGTGCATTATCTCATCCATTTAAAGCAAGTACGATTGCTACTACATTTATGGACAGAATTCAAAAGCTACATGGAAGCCCAAGGGTTATTGTGAGCGACAGAGATCCCATTTTTACTGGAAATTTTTGGATGGAGTTATTTTCTTGTTTGGGTACTCAATTAGCTCATAGCTCATCTTATTATCCTCAATCTAATGGTCAAACTGAGATAGTAAATAAATGTTTGGAAGGATATCTTCGTTGTTTTGTATCTGATAAACAAACACAATGGGTCAAGTGGTTACCTCTCGCTGAATGGTGGTATAACACTTCCTTCCATACTGCAGCAAAAATGACCCCATTTATGGCACTTTATGAATATCATCCACCATCGATCACATCATCTTTAAGGAAAATTCGAAGGTTCAAGCAGTGGAAGATCACATCGAGCATCAGCAAGAAGTTCTCCAACTCTTAAAGGATAACCTGAATTTGGCACAAAATCGAATGAAACAACAGGCAGATCAACATCGCAGCGAGAGAAGTTTTGATGTAGGAGATTGGGTATTTTTACGGCTACAACCATACAAACAGATGTCCCTCAAGCAAGCAAAGAAGGATAATAAATTATCGCCAAAGTACTATGGTCCTTACAAGGTGTTGCAAAAGATTGGTACTATGGCATACAAATTGGAGCTTCCTGCTTCTTCACGAGTACATCAAGTTTTCCATGTTTCATGCTTAAAGAAGGTTATAGGTGAAAATCTTCCAGTTCAAACAATATTGCCAGAACTTGATGAGGAAGGAAAAATCATATTGGAACCTGAAGCGGTCACGGAAACAAGAACTCGACAACTACGGAATCGATCAATTTCAGAGTATCCCATCAAGTGGAAGAACTTACCCACTGAAGATTCTACATGGGAGGATGAGAATTTTATACAGAAGCACCCAGAGCTACTCAAGCGTTGCACTTTTTTGAAGGAGAGGGGCATGTTAGGTCCCTATATGACTAGTATAGTCCCTTATTGTGTTAATGTAACCCCCTTATTGTTATTATTGTACCCTTGTAACCCCCATTTTGTTATTATTGTGCCCTTAAATTATTATTGTTAGGTCGGCTAGGATTACATTGTGGCCCACTAGGATTACATTATGGCCCCATGGACTCCTATATATAGAAAGGAGGTTTTGTAAATTGTATAATCCAAGAATTGTTCATTTATGTAATGTATTGGATGTTGCCCCCTCGAAGTGGCTCATTTCTAAGGCGTTGATATCTATTTTCTTCTATTTTTGGAGCTGGTTACACAACATAGAGTGTCTTTCGGCACAACAAGAGATTGCCATTGGTCTTCTTGAGTTCGTCATGGGGCAGCAAGGTGTTTGCAAAGGGTGTTCTTTAGACAAGTATGACAAGCTTGCTTTCCCAAGCAATGATTCCAGGACCAAAGGGTTGTTGGATCTAGTACATTTGGACGTGTGCAATCCTACGTTAGTGAGGTCCTTGAGTGGGTACAACTATCGTGAGACCTTTATAGATGATTGTTCTAGGAGGATGTGATCTACTTCATGAAGGCCAAGGATGAGGTCTTCAATCGATTTCGGGAGTTCAAATCTCTCATGGAGAAAGGGATAGGGAGGAAGGTTAGTGTCCTTAGCGTTAGAAATCGGGAGGCTTTGTAGTTTAATTTAGATTTCTTTTTCTTTGATAATTGCTTGTGAAATTTGTTGGCTTCTTATTAATTTAAGTGTGTATTTCTTCATCAAACAATTATCAAATATAAAACATGAAGATCACAATATACAAGATATAGGCTCCAAGCCAAGGAAAACCCCTTGCAAGGGGAAAACCCAAAAAATTATCTTCTTATAGAATCAAATCAAAATGAGATATCCAAGACCCATAACCAATCCTCTAGATGCCAAGTCAAAGCTTCCTTTCTGCACAACAAATCGACCATCAAGAGATCAACAATAGATCTGCAATAAGAGTTGTAATAAGGCAGAACTTCCATACACTTCACTTCAAGAGAAAACTCTTATTTTCCTCAAACTTCGGCCCTCCTTGCTTCTATGAAATTTCAGATCAAATACAACGAAATTGTGTCCAATGAGCTCCAACTTCTCTCTATTTATACTTGTCCACAAGGGTGCGAATGGACATGTCCTTTGGAGCAGTGCTAACTTGACAGGTAGGCTGACTTGGTATCTAGAGGGTTTTTGACCCAAAAATACATATTTAAAAATTATTTTTCTTTTTCTTTTTCTTCTTACAAAAGGTCCAAATAGGACTTTGACTCTGACTCAAAAACCTAGAAGCATGAAGAACATCTTGTCTAGAAAAATAATAATATTTTTTCTTCTTCTTTTTACATTAAATACATAATGGTAGAAATTATGAATACCAAAACTAGTTACATTTTCCAACACTCCCTCTTAACTAGGGAGTTATTCATAATTATACACCCGGTAAAAGGATACTCTCAAGCTGAAATATTCTCATAAGAAGAGTCGGATTGATAAGACATTTTTTAGCATCAACGTCATAACCAACATTGTCAACATAGTAAGGCCTTAACTGACAAGCTCTACTTACATTAGAGCATAATGTTGGGAGGCTTTACATGAGACACCACACTACTTCTTAAGGCACATACCCCATCCAGATGTTCACTAGATATGTCTTTTTAGGACTATTCTTGTCTTGGATTTCAAATCCTCAAAAAATATCACTCCTCTTCGACCACTCTTGTCTTGGATACCTGTCCAATACTGTGTCGGTTCACAGGATTGCATCCTTTCTTGGATTTACTAATCCTCAAGGAGTGCCAATCCTAGATGCTTATCCAATCCTCCATTTTCCATTCTCCCTCCATGGCCTTTACTAGACGTATGGTTGTTAGTCCTAGCCTAGTGCATGACACATGAAGAAGAGAATAAAATGTCCATGATTACTCCCTCTCAACCATAGAGGAGATCCTCATTCCCTCTTGATCAGGGAATAGATCCTTGCTCCTTTTCAAACATTTAAGGAGACTTCTTACTCTCTCTCAAGCATAAAGGAGATTCCTTACTTCCTTTCAATTGGGAAATCATAACCATAAGTTCTTTTAGCGTTTCTTCATCAATACATCAGCTACTAGTTCTTCATGGAGATCTTCAAGTAGTTACATGGCTCCTCCCTTCCTTTGTATCTCATCATATAGAGCTTTTACTTTTCTAGATATAATGAAGCCAACCTTTTTCTTCAATCTGTGACAGGGTTCAGGCCATCAACCTTTCATATCACTTTCCTCTAGTCTATTGATAAATCCTTAGGGCAGTTAAATAAAATGATTTCTCTTAACTTGATAGGTGCTTGTGATGTTCTTCACTTCTTTAATTAGATTCTTCTTTTGCTTGTCATTATTATGTTGTTTATCATCAAACAACTATCAAAACATGAATATCATCAAAGACAAGTGGAAACCAGATGTAGGCTCTCATCCAAGGCAAAACCCCTTTTCTAGGGGAAACCCCAAAAATTCTTCTTCTCTTCTTTAGAACCAAATCAAATGAGACAACCTTGACCTTTTGACCAAGACATAGACTTCCTCTATTCCATCAAGTCAGCCTCCCATGTAAACTAGTCAAACTTCAGTCAAAGACATGAATCATAGGATCTCAATCCTCTCCTTAGCATTTGAAACTTCATCTTGCACCTTCAATTTGCAACTTCGTCCTCCTGCTTTAGATCTCCTCGCACATGTGAGCCAAAAACACAAAGGAAGAAGCCTCTTCAACTTCGCTAGGATGCCTTTTTCTTGTTTAGAGTTTCCTTACTTAAACAAACCTTTCCATACTTCTTTCTTTTCCTTCGCACCTCATTATGAATTGTAGATCAGATGCTTGCTTTATTGCTTGCCCAAGTAGGTGGAGTACTCTTGCTAATATATAGTCTTTAAGTGGGACGGCATTCCTTCATTTGAGGCCGACTTGATAGGAGGCTAGACCGACTTGATGGAGGAGGGACAAGACGCAATGTTTGACATAAAAATATTTTTCTTTCTTTAACACAATGAGCCCAAGAAGGGTCTTTTACATCATGACTTTGACTTCGACTCAAGACACAAACCCTAGAGCACAAAATGGGTGATTTTGACCTAGAAATAAAATAAACAAAGCATGAAACCCATGCTTGATAATAATTTTCTTTTTTACAATATTTTTTTTTTCTTAACTTTTGACAAATGCATTACATCAAGACTCGAATACAATTATGAAGACCGATACTAGTTACATTTCTCAACATAGTCATCATCAACGAAGGCATTTTATTGAGTCAATCAAAGTAGAGCTAGACATAGCTCCTTCTAATCATGAAAGTGATCTCCATTATCATCAAAACATAAACATCAGGTTATCCATTTGTACTGCTACCTTTCAATCCCAAGATGATGTAGACATCTTGACCACATAATCCTCCAAGGATTACCAAAGCCATCCACTCAATCCATGTATTCATTGAATTGAGTTCAAAACAAACAGTTGTAGATACACTTTCCTCAAGTGCCATTATGCATTTCTGCAACATTCTTCCAGGTAGCAAAATCATATACCAACCAAATAACCAATACCAAAACATCACTATAATTACCTCATCATGATGGCCTTTTATCAAGATGTCGGATTCTTGCTTACTTGTTTCCTTTGAGATCAACATCCTTTTTGCATAGTCTATCTCCATATTGTAACAAAACTTTGTTACAACTTTCAATGTGTTCTTGGAATGAACTCATCAGCTGGAAGCTTCAATATCAGGAGGGTCCTTACAGCTCCCTTTTCCGATCATGCTCATTATTGACAGCCTTCATTATGTGCCTGCAATTTTCACTAGCAAGTACAACCAAGCAAGATATACAAAGACAAGAGCATAATGTTAATTTGGTCAATCAAGGGTTTCCATGATTTCTCAAGAGTGTATTTCTAGGGTTTTTCAATATAGACCCTAGAAAATTCTTGACCTGACCCTTATTAGGGATTTTACTTCTAACGAAAACACCCACTCCTAGGGTTTTGTCTTCAGGCCCTGAGATTTATCTTAAACCAACTTATGCTAGGGTTTAATACATACCTTGATCATTTAGCCTTTGTTGGGCAATTTATTTGAACAAATTGCTGCATTAAATTATCGACCAGGGAAACTCGTGAGCTTGTGATGGTGCCAGCAATATATATGCAGGAGTAGGCAACTAACTCTATGTCTAACTAAATTGTTTATGATTCAATATAATATGCAAGGGAAGAGGCTCCTAACTTAGGAGGTCCTGGTTGTCCTTCCCTACGGTATCATAGAGAAATCATTCATAAAACCAGAAACTTGAAATAAAGACAAGGCTATTCAAAAGCTGAAAGTAATATATTCTATAACTCTAACTCAATTAGTTTAAAAAGAGGAATAATATTGAAATGGTTCTTGACTCAAGAAATCCACTTTCACCTCAATTACCACTTAATGAATGAGAGATTAAAACCAAGAACTTAAGATGGATAAATTATTAATGAAAGAAGCTCTTAACTTAAGAGACATGTAAAGTATTCCATTATAATTCATTCATCTTAATATCAAAAAAAATCACACACAAATCCTTAAACATCTAAGCAATGAAATGAAACAAAATCTAATATGAAATAAAATGTTTCTCTCATCCTTTTAGAGTGAGCTCAATTCTCTTAAGAACAAGACAAATTATTCCATATACTACATTAAGGAAACTTATATCTAAAAACTACATAAATTCATATTCTACATTAACACAATTTACATCTAAAACTACATAATGGAAATATATGAAAAATGAAGCTTTATTCTATTCCATCATCAATTGGATACAATGCTCTAAGAGTCCTCCCCTTGGAATGGAGGAGGTACTCCTATTTATACAATGAAAGGAGTAACAAACTCATAATGATCATCCACTAATATCTCTAACCATCTAGACACATAACCCTATCCTCCATGATTTCCTCCATGATCTTTTCCATGAGGTTTATATTTTTTTAACTTCGAATTTGATCATCCAAGGCCACATAAAGGTGTCTTGGAAGCTTCCTTTGAGCCTACACATGTCAACAAACTCATGCTAATTGTTAGGCATAAGTATAAGCATATTATTTTCTAAGTTTTAGCCATAAATTCACTTTAAAATGTTAAGAATTAATAAACTTTGGAAAAACATAGTTATGACCCAATAATGAAGTGAATGTAATGATATGGAGGTGGAATGGAGGTGACATGAAGGTAAAATGTGAAGATATTGATGAATAATGGAGTGAAAATAGAGACTATTTTGAGGCCCAACATACCCCCAAACTGAAGGTATTGCATGTCCTCATGCAATCTATTACATTACTTTTTTTGTACTTGAGCTTTGGCTTAAACTCTGCATGAGATCATTTACTTAACTTTTGCAAAGCGTTATTTTGATGAACTACAACTTGGTTGGTTCTTGTGTTTCAACCATATTTTGTTTGTTGCGTTCATTGTATGATCTTTGCATAATGATAATGTGCTTTGTATGGCAGAGTATTTTTGTTGGAATGCATCATGGTTGGTTCTTGTGTAACAACCATGATTCTATTGGCATCCAATTAACTTTTAAATACTTTAGACAAAGCCATTTGTATGCTCATGTAATAGTAAATATATTTTGAAGGTAAGTGGGTTTAGAATGTGATATATAACTGTGGATATGAATGTGACAAAGCATGTATGTAAATGTATCCTTCCCATTAAACGGATGGCTTTGGCAATGAAAGGAAAGGAAGTGAAGTTTTTTTCAAAAAATTATTATTCTAACATTTCAAGGAATTTAATGGTTAAAAGTTAGAAAATAGCATACCTTAACTTACCCTTCCAAAAATAGGTGAGAGTCGTGCATGTGTGACTGCAAACTGTTGTGAAAATGGTGGATGAAAGATGGATCTGTATTGTCGTATCAGCTGCTGGATCCGCTGCTACTAGATGAAAAATCTGAGGAGTCTGCTGAACATGGCTGAAAGTTATATCTGCTGTTGGATGATGAATCCGATGAGTTTGTTGAATATGGCTGAAAATCTATAAGGCTTGGAAGGTATACAAAATATAGAAGTTACATTTTCCTCCCAGCCTTATTTATTGACTTGTCCTCAAGTGAAATACAATGAATACCATGAATGGAAATACAATGAATGGAAATTGGCTTTATCTGCTGCAAAATATGGGTCTTGAAGTCTTCAACGCTCGATGGCACAAATCTTGCTATGTGATTAAATGTGTCGATGTCGAACATAGCAAGAAGTTGTTGACTTAGTGGCCGTTAATGAATGCCCCTAGTCAACACAAGAGCTCCCACCATTGATTCCAATGGGAGTCAGGATGCCTAACACATCTTTGTAGGTACGAATAAATTTGTCGTGGTCGAGTCACCTACAAGATCCAACGAACAAGGGATATTAATGTACTCCCATTGTTCATTGGCAAGAGTACTTGCCATTAAGGCATGCAAGCCTCTAGGTGTTTTTCAATGATACTTAGACTCTAGAACTTTGACTCAAGCAGGGTTTTATTGGCGGAAATGAAAAATGGTATGAAAAAGGGAAATGGAAATGGAAAATGGTTTTTATTGATGAGTTAGGAAGCATGGTGAATGAAGAAGAACTCTTGCTATGAAAAATGGACATGGAAATGGTATGCTTTATAGATGTACAATTGATGGGATTCAAAATCTTTTCAGAAAGGGAGGTGGAAGATAATGGTTGTGGAGATGGATTTGTCTTGAGAATTTTTCATGAATTTAGTCTTTGGAAGACTAATTGTCGTCACTATGTAGTCTCCGTAATGATCGCTTTGTCGTCCTGTAACCTGTAAAAAAAAACTTGGCAGAAAGAAACATAAGTGTGTTCAAGAAGAAATGGCCAGTTCCTTCATGATTCTTACGCAAAAATTCATACCAAATAAAACATGTTAAGGACAATCAAAGGTGTTGAAATTGACTTAATCATGATATTAAAATCAATCCATTCTTAAAAATAACCATGAAAAATAATACTCCCTGTCAGATAACTCATGAAATGTGCTTCGCAATTATGTTCTGTAAAGCATACAAGAACCATGTGATGAGTTTATGCCATCTTGAAAGAGAATTGAATCCTCCAATTGATTTTTTTAAAATTTGTTTCCAAGTGTTCCATGATTTATTTTCAAACCTGCGTGAATTTTGTGAAAAGTGTGTTTTTTTTTTTTTTTTTTTTAAATTTTGCACTTGTGCCAAGTCTTGCAATTTCATCCAGTTTTTATAATTCCCATGATTCTCTCAATTTGCATACCACCAGAATTTTTTTATAGAATACCAATATCCTTCACTTTATAAAATGCCAATTTCGCCCCTCAAATCCTTCAAAACAACCACAAAACACATAACAATTTTTTTTTATTTTTTATTTATTTTTTAATGATAACAAACATAATATCATATCTAGTATAAAACAACATAAGAAAAATACATAGCAATCATAACAATTATATACAACAAATAATATGAAATTATAACTATTAATTAATGGAATTATAATAACATATTAATATATTAATATAATTAATACAATTAATATATTAATATATTAATACAATTTTTATAACAAACATTAATTAATAATTAAATAACATAACAAACAAACATATATAACAAATCATAATTACAATTATATACAACAAATTTTAATTTAATAAATAAAATAAAAATTTACAACTATATTAATTACAACATGACAAATATACAATATATAACAAATAACAAACATAACAAATTATAATTATATTAACATATTAATATATTAATATAATTATAATAACAAACATTAACATAGATTATAACTGAAAATAAATAACTAAATCAAAACAAAATAAATACGATTTATAACAAAAACAAATTAAATCTAAAAATATAAAACAAACCAAAAGAAATGCAAAAAAAAAACGGATCTGGGCGCAATATGTTAAAGTAGGATTGAAAGAACCTCAATTTTCTCCTAAACCGCTGCAAATTTCAGGAAATTTCTCACGAGTCACCTAATTACCCCCGTTTTGGAGAAAACCCATGTCTCAGTTTTTTTTTAATTCATCTTAGTTTGCTCAGAAAATCCATTTTAAAATCGCGTGTTGAAACTGGTGCGATTTCGTGAAGCTTTTGGCAATAGAAATCAATCGCTGTGCGTGGAGTGAAATGCAGTAGTCAAACTCCCTCCACCTCTATCGAATTATGCATGCAGTTATGGTTATGAATGCTGGCATCGAACTTCAAGCCTGCGTGATATTGTTATGTGTATGCTTCACAGAAATTGTATGCTTGACTTATTCTTTTATTTGTGTACTGCTGTAGGATCAACGAAATTGATGGAATCATTTCGCACACGTGAATAGCAGACAAACAAAAACATAATTAACAGATTATTTATTATCGCATTGCAGATTAGTTTTCCAGCAAGAGTATTTTTATTTGAACAAAATCAACAGATTTTCTGATCTTCCTGATCGCACGAAGCGCATGAAGAGAGCATACTCACCGTTTGATTTGTTTTTATTTATGCAGGGGGGTGTTTTTGAAATGACGAAATTTAAAACTAGCTAAACATTAAAACATCAGAAAATTCAAACTTAAACTCCTTTGTGAAGATCCTGCTGTCACCAAGGTTCACAAATTATTTTGTCTAAAGAAAAATACTCGTACTAAATTAAATTTCTAATGCCTAATCCCTTAGCACCATCCCCGGAAACGGCGCCAAAATGTTGGGCAATTTATTTGAACAAATTGCTGCATTAAATTATCGACCAGGGAATCTCGTGAGCTTGTGATGGTGCCAGTAATATATATGCAGGAGTAGGCAACTAACTCTATGTCTAACTAAATTATTTATGATTCAATATAATATGCAAGGGAAGAGGCTCCTAACTTAGGAGGTCCTGGTTGTCCTTCCCTACAGTATCATAGAGAAATCATTCATAAAACCAGAAATTTGAAATAAAGACAAGGCTATTCAAAGGCCAAGTAATATATTGATGAACTCTAACTCAATTAGTTTAAAAGGAATAATGTTAAATGGTTCTGAACTCAAGAAATCCACTTTCACCTCAATTACCACTTAATGAATCAGAGATTAAAACCAAGAACTTAAGATGGATAATTTATTAATGAAAGAAGCTCTTAACTTAAGAGACATGTAAAGTATTCCATTATAATTCATTCATCTTAATATCAAAAATCTCAACAAGAAACTACTTGCACACAAACAAAAGAAACCAATTTTAATCTAAGCAATGAAATGAAACAAAATCTAATATGAAATAAAATGTTTCTCTCATCCTTTTAGAGTGAGCTCAATTCTCTTAAGAACAAGACAAATTATTCCATATTCTACATTAAGGAAACTTATATCTAAAACTACATAAATTCCATAAATTCATATTCTACATTAACACAATTTACATCTAAAACTACATAATGGAAATATATGAAAAATGAAGCTTTATTCTATTCCATCATCAATTGGATATAATGCTCTAAGAGTCCTCCCCTTGGAATGGAGGAGGTACTCCTATTTATACAATGAGAGGAGTAACAAACTCATAATGATCATCCACTAATATCTCTAACCATCTAGACACATAACCCTATCCTCCATGATTTCCTCCATGATCTTTTCCATGAGGTTTATCTTCTTAACTTCGAATTTGATCATCCAAGGCCACATAAAGGTGTCTTGGAAGCTTTCTTTGTGCCTACACATGTCAACAAACTCATGCTAGTTGTTAGGTATAAGTATAAACATATTATTTTCTAAGTTTTAGCCATAAATTCACTTTAAAATGTTAAGAATTAATAAACTTTGGAAAAACATAGTTATGACCCAATAATGAAGTGAATGTAATGATATGGAGGTGGAATGGAGGTGACATGAAGGTAAAATGTGAAGATATTGATGAATAATGGAGTGAAAATAGGGACTATTTTGAGGCCCAACAGCCTTGCAAACTCTAGATGCCATTTCCCAAGAGCTAGAAAATCCTAAAGAGGGAACAATTAGATAGGGTTTCCTTTACTAAGGTTTTCCAATTCAAGTCTCATTTAGGGTCTACAAACCCTAGATACCAAAAGTTATAAAAAATTACAAACCCTAGATTATTTTCAATCATCAGGGTCTACCATGCAGAATTTCTACACGTATGCTACAAAACCTCAATGCATTTCATTCCTAGATTTTAGCATCTAATCTTCACATTCAACTAAATACTTGGTCCTGTTACCCACCACTAGTGGGTGACCCCTATAGGAGAAATTTTCACCTAGATTTGTCTTCAGACGGCAGCCCCTTGCAGCCACCAGATAGCTCGATGTGCCACCATTCTTCGCCACTTGAACCAGTTATTGTGTGCCCTCGCCCATCTGTTATGATCAATGTTATCAGAAACAAACCGGTAATCAAACCGAAAAACCTTGTGGACCAAGAATCAGTCGAAATTGGTAAAAAACGGTAAACAAAAAAAAATGGTTTACCAAAAACACATAAAATATTCATATTTTAAAGAAAAACATATATATTCATGTGCATCCATATGAATCCAAACCATTTATACAAAAATATGCAAAAGTTATAATTTACATAGCAAGGAATAGTGCATATAGACAAAATAGCACTAGTGCAGAACATCGTTGAACCAAAAAATATCAATCAAGCTTTCAAAGGCCTTTATAGTCCAAAATAACATGATAGTATGATACTACAATCTACAATATTAAGCTACAGCCTACAAGTGTTAATTGTCAATGTGATCATCATAATCATCATCCTAATCATCCTCCTCATTTGAAGAATGAGTAGCATTCACATCTGCAATCATTGCCTATATTGAGATCTCTATTATCAATATAACCCTCTAAGCATTAAAATAAGATAGAAAAAGCGTAGCATGTTAGGTTAAGATTTTGTTTGAGTGATGGGTACGTTTTTAGTAGAGTCATGATAGAGGAGTTCGACAACCATTACCACTAACATCAAAGTACATAGAGGGGTTGGTGCTCTTTATTAAATACTAGTTACTTACCCTCGTGAATGACAAAATCCAATGGAAACATTGCAATCCCCGCAATCCTGATATCTTGAAATACTGTTAGTCTGTTGGATTTTGAGTGAAATCTAAAATTCTACTTTCTCCATATGGAATCCAATGAGGTTGGAACCAAATCATTTCATGGTAATGTTAAAAATTTAAGTAAAATGATGGAAAGGAAAGATCAAGGAGAATGTCACTTTTACTTTAAGAATTTAATTTTACCATGAAATGCATAGCAATAATAGGACCATAGGCTTGAATATTAGGTTGAGGACCCGTAGGCTTGAATATTAGGTTGGCCTAGGGGGGAATTAGAAGTGGGCCAACCAAATGAAAAAATGAAAAAATAAAAAAGGCAATTTTTTTACATTGACCTAGGAAGGTACAAACTGCACAAAATCGATCTTGAACCGGTCGGTTCGATGGAATAGGTCGGTTCATAACGGTTTTGGGCCAAAAATGGTCGGACCACTTAGTTCCACCAGTTCTAGTCTGGTTCTGATAACATTGGTTAGGATTGTATGTTTGAAAGTGAGCTTTCCAACCCCGAAGGTATAACTTTTCATTATGTAATTCGGTGCTTATGCATGCTTTTCTTGGGCACATTTGGACATGGATTGTGAAAATTTCAAAGCTGAAATCCTATTGCAGCAACTGGTATTACTTCTTCTAACTGATAAATTAATTATTCAGTTTATTGCTACGGCAACATCAAAATAAACCAAAGATGAAAAAATCGTTATCGGGATATTATCGGCGAGGGGAAAAAATCGGAAAAAATCGTAATTATCGGGAAAAAATCGGCACATACAAAAATATTCATTTTTTTTCAATTTTTTTAATATCTAAAGCATCTACAGCATAAAATAAATGCATTGACACATAAATATGAAAAAAAAAACTAATATGTAAGATGTGTAATATCATGTCTAGTGCTACATCACACATAAAACTGAATCCTGTCCTGAATACTAAGTCCTGAGTCTCAAGAGTCAACTCAGCCTCAAAATATCAACAAAAAATATAATAATGTATTTCATATCATGAGTCATAATGTCAACAGTCATATACAAAGGAATGTCAATGCACCAGTGACCATATAACCTACGGTCCTATACTATTGATCAATGATTTCCTCTGCCCCTCTTGCGAGAAAATACAACAGCTTTGCCTTTCTCTCTAGATGAAGATGCTGGCGGGACTGGCAATGGGCTCTGTCGTGCTCTAGAAGAAAAAAATGAAGCACTAGAACCGGAACGGGAACCTGAACCACTAGGAGCTAAAGGAGGCCGACCACATCCTCTACCGGTAGTAGTGGTAGGTGGTGTCACCTCCTCCTCCTGCTCCTCCTCGTCCTCCTCCTCGTCCTCCCCCTCCATTACCTCCTCCTCTATCCAATCAGGGGCTGACTCCATGACAGGCCTCTCAGCCTCAACCCTCCATTCAGCAGTGGTGTCAATCGCATCTAAAGAGATGGCCTCCACATCAGGGGTCCTCTCAAGTTATCTCACCCACAATCTAAGATTGTAGTAGACGTAAACCATGTCATTGAGCCGCTGACCCTCCAACCTGTACAAGGGTCATAAATTAATAAATTAAATATTTAAAAAAAAATATTTAATGAATTCAAAAAATCTGTTCGAAATTTGAATATGTTAAGTGTTTTACCTGTTGCGCCTTTTGGTGTGTATTTTTTCAAATACACTCCAGTTGCGCTCGCATCCTGAAGCGCTACATGTTTGGCTAAGTATTCTAATGGCAAATTTTTGGAGTTTTGGTACTCTGCCACTGTAGCTCCTCCACCATGCATCTACAAGTTACAAGTTACAACAAATAAGATAAACTTATAATTTATAAAGTTACAAACATAAGAAAATTTTTAAAATAATGAAAATCTTACCTGGCATTTTAGTAGTCCTATCCTGGACAGCCATGTCGAAGCTCAAGGTGCCACCTGCCATTCTGTATACCTCCATCTCTTTGGATATCTCGCACGTTCTGATGGATTTGGCACCATCTTCTGAACACAAGTGAAAAAGCCATCCATGACCTCAGCATCAAATAGAAAACCACATGAATAAGCAAATGCGGGGTTTAGGAAGAGCCCTGCAGCATGAATGGGACGATGGAGTGTGTTGTTCCATCGATCATCAATCACTTCCCATAAAAGAAGTTGTCTCTGAAACCCATCATCACCCTTATAATCATAATAGCTGCGAACAGCTTCTTTGGCCCTATCCATGGCCTCATACAAGTAGCCCATTGCGGGCTTCTCTCCATCCACCAATCTAAGAACCTTTACCAAAGGTTCACTAATGTTGCACACCTCTTCCACTCCAACCCAGAAATCTTCCTGATATGACACCAACCTGCAGATGGCCTGTCCCTCTGATTTGCGGCTGATAGTCAAAGCACGCCACTCATTTGAAAGAAACATTCTCTTCAAATCCCACTTAGAATTCAAGAGGGATTGAAGAGAGATGAAAGTAGTGGCAAATCGTGTAATAGCAGGCCGCACCAACTCCTTATTGTTGGTGAATGTCCTCATCAAATGAAGCACGGATCCATGGTTATATATAAATTTTGTGATTCTCTTTGATGATTCTACAATATCTTTGACAAAATCAAGCTTTCCGATGTCCTCCAACATCAAATCAAGGCAATGTGCAGCACAAGGTGTCCAAAATATGCTTGGATACCTCTCCATAAGCATCTTGCCAGCTAAAACATAGTTTGCAGCATTGTCCGTTATGATTTGGACAACATTTTGGGGCCCAACCTCCATAATGAACACATCTAATAAATCACATAATAATCTTGCATCTTTGACATGTGCAGATGCATCAATAGATTTTATAAACATTGTCCCCTTGGGACAACTGACCAAGAAGTTAAGAAGGGTCCTACCCCTTTGATCAGTCCAACCATCTGACATCACAGTGCATCCTGTGACTTCCCATGATGCCCTTAAGTCTTCCAATCTCTTGGTGCAGTAAGCTTTCTCATTTTGCAGAATGCGCCCTTTAAGGTCATGATATGTAGGGGCTTTGTATCCTGGGCCAACAACAGCGATAGCATCAATCGCAGCCTGATAAAATGGATTGTTCCTGGCAACATTGAAAGGAATATCACTCCAAAGAAACAATTTGCCCAACAACTTATCAGCTTCTTCCTTCTCCTTTTTTTTAATAAGGGAGGAGATAGATGGCTGTGCCCCGGGAGTGGTTCTAGGAACAAAAAATGAGGAGGCAACTGCAGGGCTGCCTGTAGAAGAGGCTGATGCTGAAGAGCCACTACCACTCTCACGCTCAACTCCAAACCCTGATATTTGACTCTTCAGAGCTGCTTTGCTGACTTTAGCGGCTTCCATTTCTTCCAATGAGTTCATGGCTCTTTTGATTATTTCTGGATTGGTTTTAATGCAAGGGCCTACTTCATGCCCAGGAATCTGTGCCAGGTGGTATTTCAACCTGTATACCCCCCCTGCCATGTGTTGACCACATAATTTGCAAGTCAAGTTTAATCGGTCAAACCCCCCATCAGGTTCACCAAATTCCTAGAAAGGATCTAATTTCCTTGGCATGTTGGAAACTTTGAACTTTGAATGTTGAAATTTGAACCTAGGGCACAAGAAAAATTGCCAGTTAAAAAATAAAATAAAAAAATTACAATTTTACATGCAACATTTTGATTTTTTTCACAAAAAAAAACCCTCAACTGAATGCAATAACAATAGGCAAAAATACATGTTGAAACACAAACAAAAATAATGGGAAGAACCTAAGAGCACAAGAAGAAATATAAAAAACAAAATTTAACAAACAATTTTTTGCATTTTTGACCAAAATAAACCCTCTCCTCTCAATAAATAAAAAATAAAATAAAAAAACACAACCAAATGCAATCACAAATGATGAAAAATACATGGGTAATAGAAACCCATGGAGGAACAAGAGAAAAACAAAAAAAAATGGGTCAAATTTGATGCCCATACCTGGAAAAACGTTTTGCCGGAGACACTTGGTCCAAATTCGATTTTTGTTCGCTTGGCTTGCAAGAAATTCTTCACTTTTGTCCAATCTTGGGCTTGTAAATCACCTCCTTCCCTCCTTGGCTCTCCTCCTTCCCTCCTTGGCTCTCATAACCCACGCTGTCAAAGTAAAAATGAAAAAAAAAAACCCAAAAACCGGCATATAACCGCGCTGTCCGAGCCTCCCACGATAATTTCAGTTCAAATCGCGATAATTTCGATATTATCATTTGGCTGAAAAACTCGCGATAATTTGATAATATCGCGATTTTTTCATCTTTGAAATAAACACACTTCAACCTTCACAAATAAAATTATGTGGAAAAATAAATAGCATTGGACACTGGGAAAATACTAGCGCACACACACATAAATTGACACAATTATTTTTTGGACAAATGTCTCGGAGAAACCCAACTCGGGAAAATCAGTGCAGCAGTGAGGGTTTTTATTATTATGCAGCAGTGAGAAATTCTGAGTACAATATAGATGCCGAAATTTGGCCATCCTGCAGAGAAAATACTTGAAAAAATTCAAGAGGGAATTTTACCCTCACTCTGGGCAATTCTAGCACTGGACTGCCTCTGAAAAGCAAGTCGTCCAACTGGGCATGCGCAGGCTCTGTGTCACTTTGCAGTTTCCTGCTCTGTGTGTTGCACAAACTGATTGCTAATCAGGTCGCCTTGCCTACTGTTGGCTGGGAAAATTCTTCTTCGGCACTTTGGGACTCCTTCCTGACCTCTGGAATTGAAGACGTCTTCCCCTCTTAGCAAATCGAACTTCCTTCTGAGGCTTCTGCGCAGCCTCCTGGAGAAATATCGACCTCTCTGCAAATGCACTCGCTAGATCTGGAAATCTTCCTCCAGCCTCGTTGTCTTTGCCCCACTATCTATGCTACCTCACTGAAGCGCGAACTCTCCGAAAATGACTGCTGCTACTCTGTAAAATCGAATTATCCATGTGACTCTGGTGTATTCTCCATCACCACATCGATCCCTTCTTATGTCTTCCTATTGGGACTCCAAGGCCAAGATTGGAAAATTGAATTCTCCAAGTGACTCTAGTGCATTCTCCATCACAACATCGATCCCTTCTTATGTCTTCCTATTGGGACTCCAACGGGCAAGATTAAATCTTAATCGATGGCTCAGATCATTTTTGGATTGATCTGTGTTAGTTTCTAAAGAATTCTCACCTTATCTCAATTAATACTGATTAATTAACCATATTCCCTAAGTTTAGACTTAGGAAATATTTAAAAATCGGTTAATAATCTAATTGAGACAGTTCTAGGTGGAATTTCCATAAATGATTTCTGGGTTTTGGAGATCTCATGTATTCTAGCCTCTCCACCAAATTTCGTGGCTAGAACACATCCAATGCTACAAAAACTAACACTCCCTCCTAGCGAGGAATGTGTTCTAGTGCTACACACCCTTGTGACAATATCCCGTCTTTGTATCATCTCCTATCACGTTGTTGATGTTTGGCCACTGTGACTACCTACCATTGCCCACCAACCACTACGCGACTCAGATGTTGCTGCTAACCCTGTTGTACTGCTGCCAATACTATATTTGCACAGCAACCCAGTTGTTGCTACAACTGCAACATCTGCAACTGAAAAACATCCAAAATATTGAATCAACTATGTTCAGTAATCCATCTGTCATCCGAGTCTCCGACTGCTACTAGCTACTGCACTATCCATTGAGGACTCTACGTTGCTGCTGACTCTACACTGTGCCACTCTACACTGCTGCCAACTCTATATTGCGCTCCCCGGCATATGACTACTACTAGTCACTGCAACTATCACTCTGGCATCTAATTGCATCTATTATCACTGATCCATCATGCTACTAAATACTATGGGCCCTCGTAGCAAGGTATTGATCCCAAAGCTAGACTCCTCAAGGATCCTACCCATCTGTAACGCTTTGGGGCTACAACACCAAGTCAACCCACCTCACTCTTGAAGGTATATCGGCGAACATAGCAAAGTCTTCCTCCAGTCTGGAGGAAAGCCTGTCAGTCTCTGTTGAAGCCGCCTGCTAGCCCTGCTTCTCCTCCTTGTCCTTCCTGAGAGGACACTGGGTATTGTAGTCACTGAGCTCACCACATCCGAAGCACTTTACCTTTGATAGGTCCTTCTTCTTCCTCTACTCCCCTTGTCCCTGACTGGGACCCTGAGATACGAGGACACATTCTCCTCCTCCTTTACTGCCTTCAATTTATTGTTTTTGTTGCCACTGATGAAGCTCTTTTGCAGAGCTCGTCTCAACTCCTCCTGCTGCAAATCATCCCACACCCTATCCCATCCTGCTAGTGTTTCTCTGCCCAATATACTTTGGACAAAGACCTGCCAATTGTCAGAGACTATGAGAGCTAATCACACTAGCTCTGAAGGTTGAGGCGCTGCTCCAACAATTGACAGCTAGTCCCGAATCTCCTAAATTTTGGTAAGGTAGGGGTCTATCATTTCCCCTTTCTGCATCTAGATGAGTCTCAGCTTCTCCTCGAGATACATGTTTCGTTGCTTAGAAGTACCCTGATATAACGTGGTGAGAGCATCCCACATCTGCTTGGCAGTATCTTTGCCAGCTATATGGGAGACTACATGATCCTAGACTCCATCTAGGATCAACTAATTCGCCAATGCCATCTCCTTTTTGTACTCTTTCAATTGATCTGCATCCTGAGGAAGCGCCACTACATTATCGATGTAGGCTTTCAGGAAAAATTCATCCAGAAGGAAGGACATCCTTTCCTTCCAGATGACGTACTTGGAAGCTCCATCCAACCTATCCTGATCACGAAGCCCTACAGTGGCCATCTCAACGAACTGTTGAAAATTCCCTCTTTCCTTCTGCTCGGCTTCTGCTCTGCTACTCGCACTCCGTTCTAGAGTGATAGGATCTGCTCACAACTACTATCGATCTGCAAGAAAATTGAACTTCTTGAGACCAGAAGTTCCCTGAGGAAAATTTTCTCTCTATGCCTGCCCTTTTCTCTTCCACCTAGACGTTGGTTTTGCTCTAACAATCTGCTGCAAAACCCTCTACGTTTAGCTAGAGATCTGCCCAATGAAAAACTTTGAGCTGCTCCCTCTGCCTTTGGAATCACTCGATCTAGAGAGTTCGAATTTTTTTGCCCCTCTCAGAGAAATCGAACCTCCACAAGTAACTCGGCCTCCTAACAGAATGATTGTGCTTCCCTTGGGAATTTCGGCCTAATGCCCACACTGAGCAACAAAATTCCTTCTTTTTGCCTCTGAGCTCTCCGGCTGATCAACTGCGCTCTAATACCATGTGAAAATTCCAACACCGAAATCCGATTGCAGCAACTGGAAATTTTTCTCCTAATTGTTAATTTAATTTAACAATTTATTTGTTGTTTGCTACAGCAAATACTGAATAAATCACAATGAAATCTACACAAATAAAATTGCAGAAGCATAAAACATTGAAAGCTGAGAAATGCTAGCACACACACATAAAATATAACACAATTATTTTTGGACAAAAGTCCCCAAAAAAACCCAATGCGGGAAAATAGGTGCAGCCGCTGAGGGTTTTATTATTATGCAGCAGTGAGAAATACTCAAATGCAACTGGATGCTGAAAATATGGCAATCCTACAGAGAAAAATACTGGAAAAAATCTAGTGAGGAATTTTCCTCACCGCACAAGCAAACTCCTGGCACAACCTGCCTTTAGAAACTCGGCCCTCTGGCCCTCTACGTCAACCTCTACGTTGCATTGTGCAGCCTGTTTGACGTCTAGGCACACACTGGTCTCTAATGAAGTTGTTTTGCCCTCCGCTAGCTGGGAAAATTCTTATGCGACACTCTAGGACTCCTTCCCGGCCTCTGGAACTGAAGACGTCTTTCCCTCTCAGTAAATCAAACTTGCCTCTAGAAGCTGTTACGTAGTCCCTGCGTCATCCTCTTTGGATCTCCTGCCTCTCTGCAAGTGTACTCACAAGATCTGGAATACTTCCTCCAACCTCACGGTCTCTTCCCATCTCTCACTGCTTCGATCTCTGGCTCTCCGGCAACTGACTACTGCTACTCTGGAAATCAATCTGCCAAAAAATCAAACTGCTCAAGTGTCTTCTCCATCACCACATCGATCTCTTCTTATAATCCACTGTTGGAGCATCAATGGCCAAGAATAAAACTTAATCAATGGCTAGGATCATCTCTGGATCGATCCGTATGAGTTTTTAGACTATTCTCACCTTATCTCAATTAATATTGATTAATTAACCATATTACCTAATAATCTAATATTAGACTTTGGAAATATTCTAAAAACAATTAATAATCTAATTGAGACACTTCTAGGTGGAATTTCCAGAAAGGATTTTTGGGCTTTGGAGATCTCATGTATTCTAGCCTCTCCACCAAATTGCGTGGCTAGAACGCATCTGATGCTACAAAAACTAACAGAAAGCCCACCTCCTGGTAGAATATTCCAAAAATAAGTTTGTTTGCGAGTTAATGGACGAACTCATCTAGGATGACCGGTACAATGTAGAATATGAAGGCATCTTCTATAAAGACAGGTTATGTTTGGTCCCTTAATCTACAATTAAGGAGGGGATCTTGAAGGTAGTACATGACACACCACTAGCAAGACACCAAGGGCTCTTCGAAACATACAAGAAAATCAGAGAAAAGATGATGTGTTCAAGCATGCGAGGGAGTGCATGACTTGTCAATAGAACAAGCCCAAGCATACTTCTCCTGTGGGATTGCTATAACCCTTGCTAATTCCAAACCAGCAGTGGGACAGCGTATCGATGGACTTCATCACAAAGCTACCCCATGCACAAGGAAAGGATTTCATCTACGTGATAAATGACTGGTTGACCAAAATCACATAAGTGGCAGAATTGTTCTTTAAGGAGGTATTTAGACTCCATGGGCTGCCTAAAAATAAAGTTAATGATCGAGGTGGCAGGTTTATCAATGCATGTTGGCAAGCGCAGATCTAGCCTGAGCTAGATTGGTTACAATGTGATGAAGATGATCAACCTTCAAGTCAATCAAGGGACAAGTCATCCAAAGGTTCCTTAGGTTCAGATACTAACCGTCCAAAAGAAGCAAAGAATAATGGTGCTCATAGAGGGAAAACCACCGCGAAGTGTGTGAAAAAACATAATTGCATAGGAATACTTGAAATATGAAGTTGGAAATTTGAAATGTGGACTAGAAACTGCAAGACCAAATCTCTCAAGAGATTAATTGTGATATATGCTGCATCAAATTTGGATCTTGTTGTGAATGCTCTTGTATTCTTTGTGGGAAGGCTACTGATCAGAGTGTGGCAAACTATTGATCTATCAAAAGTGAGGAAAAGCTAAATGCTGAATTGGTTTGTGGGCATGTTGCTCACCTAGAATGTGCTCTACTTTGTCATAAGGCAAGCGTGGAGCAAAGCATTGGTTTAGATGTGGAATATTATTGTACGCATTGTAATAAAAAACAAACTTGATGATACTTGCCTCCAACATACTTCATGCATTTGAATCTTTGGAAGTACGAGCTAATGTTGAGAAGAATTTGTGCCTTGCTTTACATATCATATAGAGTACAAGAGAGATTGTGGGGAGAAGCCTGTAGAATAATATAGAGTTATTTCTAAAGAAACTTCACAATGGAATGAATCTAGAAAATATTGTGGAGTTGCATCAAAATTGAAAAGGTTAACTATCATGTGGAGCCTCTAAATATTAGCCTTGTCTCTCTTGCAAACTCTAGAGATCAAGACAACAAAACAAGTGAATTTCCATTTGGCAATTCATTTGCAACTCGAACCAACACTATGACAATTTCCTAACAGCAAATACTATGCCTGATATAACTTCTCAGAAAGGAAGTTCATTTGTTCATGATGCTGATTTTTTTAGCATTGGAAAGTGATCTAAGTCTCAAATTTGGTGAGGAGACTTAGATACCAGTATTCCAAAGAAACTAGAAACCGTTTGTGGAAATTTTATTCGGTTCATGTTTTTTTAAAATAGTTAATTATTTTAATGGAGACCCTAAGTCTAAACTTAGGGAAATTAAGTAATTAATGGGTATTAATAAAACAGAGTGTGAATCTTCTAGAGAACGAAGATCAAGTCAAGCTTTAATCTTAGCCATTGATTAAACTTCTAATCTGGGTCGTTGATTCTTCAATGAAAATATTATAAAAGAAGGCTTCAGGGTCATTTGGAAAGTAAGTCGGGCAAGCGTTCAGCAACCCGAAGGAAGTCGATTCTGAAGGAATAGAATTTGATTTCGAAGGGAGATTTGAAAGGGTAGAGGAAGCAGAGGGCATCAGCAGTGTCAGTGTGAAAGTTTCAAAACAGAAACCCTACTGCAGTATTCTTCATCTACTTCGCCTACTTGTTTGATTAATTAAATAGTTAATAATCTGAAGTATTCATAAAAACATTAAAGTAAATTCAAACTGCAGCCTACACATTTACAGATCATTTACTGAACATCATGCACATGTGACAAAATTACACAGATTTTTTGGATAAATGTCCCCGGAAAAACCAAATGCGAGAAAACCGGTACAGCAGCTCTAGAGGGTTTTATTATTATGCAGGATCTGAATACAGTTATATAGGCACCAGAAACGGCCTGCCTTACAGAGAAATTACACGGCAGTTGTACCTTTCACTCGAAGATAGAAAATATGGCAGATCCAACCCTCTTCGGGGAATTACGAATTCGAGGCCTTTCTGGTCCACTAGTACCCTCAGCACTGCCTCTGCAGCCTCTGCGTCAGCCCCTACTGGCCAGCGTACCCACTGCGTCACCCTGACTGGTGTTGTGCTTCCCTAGTTGTGCCTGCGTCACCTTGGCTGGTGCTGCGCTGCGCTGGCTGGGTCGGCGTCACCCTAGTTGGGCTTACGCAACCTCTGTGCAGTCTTCTACGTGGTGCTTGCTAAACTGCATCCTCCTGGCTAGCCTCTACGCTGCATGGTACAAGTTGCCTCTCTGTTGTTGTATTCTCGGCCTCGAAGCAGATAATCCCTTGCCGATCTTTGCCCCTCACTGCAATATAAACTCACTTCGAATTTCTCAGCAAACCCCGCCCCAGAAATTCAACTTGGCTTCAGTGCTCTACAATGTGTGTGTTCTCCAACTACCCCCAAGCCCTTCTCTTATACTTTTCTCGTTGGGAAACCAACGGTCGTGATCTAATCTCTAATCAACAGCTCAGATTAAAAGACTGCTTGATCCACGTCACTTAGAACATTTCATCACATGTGTAAATTAATTCACTTTAATTTTTCTATTTCCCTAAGTTAGACTTAGGGTCCTCATTAAAAAAAAAAAAATTATTTGAAAAACTCATACACCGGATGAAATTTCTCCAAATGCTTTCTGGATCTTGGAGATCTCATGTGTCTTAGCCCCTCCATAAGGTTTCGAAGCTAGAGCACACCCGATGCTACCCCAAAATCTCAACAGTCAGGGCACGAAGGAAGAGGGAAGCAGAGAAGCAGAAAGGCAGCACTCAGGAGCAGCGTAGAAGCCTCACACAGTAGTGATGTAGGCTTACGCTGGCTCTGCGTAGAGAGGTACATAGGAGGTACACAGAGTGACGCAGGGAGGGCCAATGAACCCCTCAGGTGTTAGAAATTCTTCGGAGGACTCAAGAAGAATTATCTCAGGTGTATCTCGAGAAGTTTTCTCAGTTATTTCTGCCAGACTTTCCTTGTAAAGATTTCACTGCTAAAGATTAATATATAAATCCTCATCTGCTGCACCGGTTTTCCAATATTGGGTTTTTACGGGGACAATTGTCCAAAAATAACTGTCTATGTGATTGATTCTTATGCTTGTATTTTTTACTGCTATGTTCTCTGCATATATTAGAGTGATTACTGCAGTAGTGTTTATTTCAAAATTTATTGAAGAATTCTGTAAATAACTTATTGGAAGAATAAGTAAGAGAAATAAATCTATCACTGCAGTAGTATTTCAGGATTGAAATTTTCACATGGTATCAAAGCCTGAGATGAATAACAGGAGTGGAGAACCTATAATGGAACAAAGACCAAACGTTGCTGCAGAAGCAACTCGGAAGGGTTCATGCAGCGCTCCAGAGAAACGAGAAAGCATGAAAGAACAGATGGATCACGACATCTTTGTACTGGCATCTAGATTGGAAGAAGAATTTTCTTGTGTGTCAAGCTCTGCTTCTCCAGAGATCTGGTATATAGGCAGTGGAGCTTCTGCACACATGACGAAGCTACGAGAATGTTACTCTAGCTACTGAGCAGAGCAGATGAACTTTCAAATCACCATGGGCAATAAGGCGAAGTGCACCCCTGTGGGAAAAGGAACCGTAGTGTTTCAAACCGACGCTGATAATAAGCTTTGAGCCACGAATGTGTTTCATGTGCCTGGTTTGGGGAAAATCTCACTCTCCGTGTCTCAGCTTCAAAACAAAGGAAAGGCTATGACGTTTACTTCATTGGCAAAAGAGTATACATCACATAGCCGAGTTGGAAGAAGAAGGCACAAATCGGAGTCAGGAGCAATAAACTTTATAAGTTGCAGCTCAAATCCCCAATGGCGCTGACAGGTAGCAATGATGAGGAGAATTTGAATGAACTATGGCACAGGAGAATGGGGCACTTACACTATGGGGCTTTGAGAATTCTCAAGAAGACCGTCACAGGAGTTCCAAAACTAAGCACCAAGCAAGATGACATCTGCAGAGGGTGCATATTGGGGAAATATGCCAAGGTAGCGTACCCCAGAAGCAGCAATAGGGCTAAGATTGTGTTGGGATTAATACACTCGGACATCTGCGGACAAATGTCCACTAGAGCTCTCAGCGGTGCCGAATATTTTGTCACCTTTATTGATGACCACTCCAGGAAGACTTGGATCTACTTTCTAAAGACCAAGGACGAAGTCTGTGATCGGTTCAAGGAGTTTAAGGCTCTGGTTAAGAACCTGACAGGAAAGCGGATAAAGACACTACAATCTGACAATGGGGAGAATACATAGATAAAGACTTCACAAAGTTCTATGCAAGGGAAGGCATCAGAAGAGAGTGGACTGCTCCATATAATCTGGAGCAGAATGGAATCGCAGAAAGGAAGAATAGAACTATTGTCTAGGCTGCAAGGGCAGTGTTGTATGATCAAGACATGCCTAAATTTTTGTGGGCTGAAGCTTGTAATATAGTTGTATATGTTCAGAACAGGGTTCCTCATAATGCATTGGGTAAGATCACTCCAAAAAGTGTCTTTACTGGCAGGAAGCCAGAGGTAAGCCACTTGAGGATCTTTGGTAGTGTGGCATACTGCCATGTACCCGAAGGAAAGAAGAAGAAATTAGATAGGACTGATGAAAAGGGGTATCTAGTGGGATATAGTGAAAATGCTAAGGCTTACAGAATCTACATTCCTGGCAGTAGGAAGATTGTACTGCGGCGGGATGTAAAGTTCATGGAGGAAAGAGCTTTCAGAAAATCTCGAAAGATGCCTTTAGCAACATAGTCTGAAGATAACCCACTAGTCCAACCACTACGACCAACTAAGGTTAGCTCGAGTGCTTCTCCAACGCAGAAAGATCCAAGGGATTCATCTCCAAAAGATTTGCAAGATGGGGGGCAGGTAGAGCCACCCACTACCAGTGGTAGGACGAGCAGGGAACTACGACAAATTCTGAAGGATGCAGTGGAGTTTGTCAGGTCCCCCACAAATTGTAGGAATTTACAGGGTAAGTTATGTAGATCAAGAACCAAAGGTCACCGCTCACAAACAGATCACAAATCAGTACACCAATATAATCACGTGGTTAAAACCCTCAAAGAGGAAAACAATCCATGCCCTGAGCCAACGCAGCCACTTCAGGGAATTTATTAATATAAAGAGAAAAGTTACATATGTTTCTCTCATAAACGGTTACCAGAGAAATGACCCTCCGTGCTCTTTAAATAGAGATCATGGACCAATCGGGTGTTAAGCCACGGATCAAGTGTCGTTAATACCGAGGTGAGAGATAACCGTCGAATTATAAGTTACAAATGTACATGGTAAAGAAACACACTTTACCTAACTCTACACTAGACTAAGTTATTCTTAACTATTTCTTATGTGTCGGAATATCCTAACATCCCCCCTTAAGAACAACTTGGGATAGGATTGAAGGATTTACAAAGGTGACACAAAGGGAGCCTATTTCCTATGTGTCGAAATATCCTAACATCCCCCATTAAGAACAAATTGGGATAGGATTGAAGGATTTACAAAAGTGACACAATAGGAGAAGGAAGGAGGCATTAGAGCCTATCCCCCCTTAATGAAAACTTTCCTGAACTCCAAGCATGGATCGAAGTTTGGTAAACTTCACTTCTGTGAGAGCCTTTGTAAAGATATCAGCTACCTGATCATTGGTTGGATAGTACTGCACTTCAAGAACACGATCATGAATGAGCTTTCTGATGAAGTGTATGTGGAGTTCAATGTGTTTCATACGCTGATGCTGAACTGGATCTTTACATAGCTGAATGGCACTCTGATTATCACACCAAAGTGTAGTTGGATGTTGTTGATGGAGACCAAATTCAGACAGGATCTGACGAAGCCACATGGCTTCCTTGCTGGCTTCAACTGCACCACAATACTCTGCTTCTGCTGAAGAAAGGGAGATGGCACTTTGTTTCTTACAAGACCAAGTAATAGGTCCTGAACCAAGAGTGAATACATATCCTGCAGTGGACTTCCAATCATTAGGGTCACCAGCCCAATCAGAATCAGTGAAACCAATCAACAAGGGAGATGCTCCTGCACTGTAATGAATCCCGAACTGAACTGTACCTCGAATATATCGAAGTATTCTTTTAGCTACTTTCCAGTGACTTTCATGAGGTTGGTGCATAAACCGAGCGACAAGACCAACGGCAAAGGAAAGGTCAGGACGGGTATGGGTTAGATACAGAAGTTTACCAACAAGTTGACGATATAAGGTAGCATCAACTTCAGGGGTAGTACAGTTGACTGAAAGCTTGACTCCAGACTGAAAGGGAGAAGGGGCTGGCTTACAGTCTTCCATGTGAAAGTGGTGTAGAAGATCACAAGCATACTTGGACTGAAAGAGGGTAATGCCTTCCTTGGATTGCAAGACTTGAAGACCAAGGAAATAATGCAAGTGTCCTAAGTTTGTCATTTCAAACTTCTTTTTGAGGCTAGACTTCACATGGTTTATATGGTTTGGATCACTACCAGTAAGGATAAGATCATCAACATAAAGAACAAAGATGGTGAAGGAATTACCCACTTTCTTGGTGTAGACAGTGTTTTCAGAATGACACCTAGAAAAGCCATTATCTAAGAGAAATCTATCCATTTTGGCATACCAAGCCTGAGGAGCTTGTTTGAGACCATAGAGAGACTTCCTAAGGCGACAAACAAGGCTGGAGTCTTTTTGGATAAAGCCAAGGGGTTGTTCCATGTAGATTTCTTCATGCAAATCTCCATGTAAGAAGGCGGATTTAACATCCATCTGATGGACTTCCCATTTAAAGGAAGCAGCAAGGGAAAGAACAAGGCGGATAGAATTCATTTTGGCAACAGGGGAGAAGGTTTCAGTATAGTCAATGCCTTCAACTTGTGAAAATCCTTTAGCAACAAGACGAGCTTTATGTCTATCCACTTTTCCATATGGTCCAAACTTTGTTTTGTAAACCCATCTGCATCTGACAAGTTTTCTTCCTTTTGGAAGAGGAACAAGATCCCAAGTATTGTTTGCCAATAAGGAACGATACTCTTCATTCATAGCTTCATCCCAATCTGGATGACCGGAGGCTTCTTCAAAGGTCGCCAATAAGGAACGATACTCTTCATTCATAGCTTCATCCCAATCTGGATGACCGGAGGCTTCTTCAAAGGTTTATGGATCAAGTTTTTCTGGAACTTGAGACAATAAGGAAGAAGCTCTTTCGAACTGAGAATGTGTACGTCGTCGATCGGCAAGGTCACTTGCAAGAGAACCTGCTGCATCCCGAGTAGAGCGGACCCATCTTGGAAGCGGTGGAGTATAAGGAACAATTTCACGAGCTGGAGGAGGATTGTCATCCTCGTTGTCATCATCTGAACTAGAAGGAATGCTATTAAAAATAGAAGAGAGAGAGAGAGGTGTCACATATGCCGAATCGGGCTCGCAAGCCAAGGATGGGACAAACTTCATGATCTTCACTCAAAATTCATATGGGGCAAACTTCATGATCTTCACTCAAAAGGAGCGTTGAAAATGATCTCTAGTCAAGAAGATGATGGAAAACAAGAAAGAATTCCAGAATCCATCAAGGAAGTTGAAGAAAAGAAAGATGACAACAAGGCTAAAGAAGACATAGAAGATGAAAAGAACAAAGAAGACTTTGAAGAAGATCTCCTGAATAAACTTATGGCTTCCATGGAAGAGATTAACAGTTTGAAAAAGGAAAATGAGGAACTTAAGAGGAAAGCCCAAGATGGTGACCAAGACAAAACAAGGAAGGAAGTTGACCTTTTCAAGCTTCAAGTACAAGAAAGAAATGAGGAGCTCGCCAAACTTAAGGAGGAATTTCATCAAAACAAAAGAAAGCATCATGAAGAAATCATATCTATGACAAATCACTTGGATAAGGCAAAGAAAAAGGAAGAAGCCTTGTCAAGCCACCTTGAACAAAGACTTAAGAGCTTGAACAATCTTGAAGAAAATATTGGTCAATACAAGGAAGAGGTCTCCTCTCTTAGATCTCAACTAGAAGAAGCAAGGAAACAAGCGCAAGGAGCCGAGAAGGTGATGGAAACTTTGGCATTCATAGAAGGACAAGTTGATCAAGCAGAAAAGGAGAGAAACACCATGATATGCCAACTACAAGAAAAGGATGAAGAAATCTTCAAACTAAAATCAGACATCAATCTTCTCAAGGCTAAAACATGTGAAGCACACGAAGCAACAAGGATGATGGAAGAAATGAAGAAGCAACTAGTTATGAAAAATGAAGATTGTGAAAAGTTGAAAGGAGAAATTTTCTTTCTTAAAAAGGAAGTTGACTTGTTGAATAAGAACTTGAAAAGCTCTCAAACCCCAGATGACATCCTAAGTCATCAAGATCTCCTCTTGATAAATCAAGTCTTGGCTATGCAAGTGAACCCTCAAGCAAGAATGATAATGCTTCAAACAACAAGGATGTGAGGAAGCCAGGAAGAAATGATACTCCCAGTTCTAGCAAAGGCAAGAGTCAAGATGACATTAGAAGAAACCCTACTCCAAGGAGAGTTACAGATGATGTCAAGAATACAAAAGGTAATGAATATCATCAAAGAACTCTAAAGCAAAAAGACTTCAAAAGTACTTCAAGGAACTCTTCATCTCCTAGGTACCAAAGTATATTTCTTGGATATTGCTATTCTTGTACAAATTTTGGGCACATGGCAAAGGATTGTAGGGCATATCACAAGGATAAATATAATGGACTCCATCAGCTCCCTAGAAGAATTTTTGCAAAAAGAAGTCATGATACCTCATTCATGAACAAGATGGAGTGCTTCAAATGTCATAGAATTGGACATATGGCTCGTAATTGTAACTTGACTTGGGTCCCTAAACAAGCTAGAACTATGACAACCAAGCTAGAGAAGAATGGTACACAACTATGGAGAAGGAAGCAAATTGGATCCGAAAATCTCTTGATCACTCCAAACAACAACACATGTTGTTGATCTGATGAAGTCATCCTTGATATTCCAAGTGTTTGATAATGAGACTCTGCCAAAGGAGGCCATGCATACTGTCAGGGGGAGCTTATGATTCTTAATCATTCTTTCAGAAGCTATCTGTGAATAGGCCCTATGAAATTTTTGATGAGTCACACATGGACAATCTCTACAGATCATCTCTCAGTAGTAACTCCATTGAAGAAAAATAATGAGATTGTGAAGATTTCTTCCACTTGATCACAAGGCAGCAATCTTTCTTGTCTAAATAAGCTAGAAGAGCTTATGCAGGCAGGGGGAGTTGTTCATCCATGGAGAAATGTAAACACATCTCTCATGGACCACATTGCCAGAAAGAAGAGCACCATGACAGGGGGAGCATCGTACCTATGAAGAACTATTATTGACAAAGAAAATATGATAAAGAGAAGCAGCTTGATAGAGGGATTACTTGAGCACCCCTTTTGCCATTGATGTCAAACGGGGAGAGAATGTTGAAGGGCAAGAATATTGCCATCAATGACAAAGGGGGAGATTGTTAGTAAATGTTGTCATTGATGTCAATATGGAATTATTGGGATGGCAAATATTCTTGTGATGTCATAACCTCATGTATATTATGATGATGTCCTTACTCATAATGACAAGTCCCTCTTGTTTTATAGTGATGCCATTATGATGTCAAGCCACTAAGAAGAAGTCTTGTCCTAGATGACTATTGATCATAATGATGTCCTTGAACTAACCATGAAGACACCATAACCTCATGTATCCTTGCTCTTGATGAAGATGACCTAGAAATCATGATGATGTCCTTACTCTTGATGAAGGAGTCCTTCTTATTGATGCTGCATATGGTTAATGACATATCATTGCACTATCTTGATGACATGGTGACACTGATGGCACACATGATGACGTATATGGTGATGACATGGACAATGAAGGAATTGGATATCACTTGATGACATATGATGATTAAAGACATAACAAGTGGAGACCTCACTTACAAAAAAAACTTGGTGACATATGACAATGAAGAAGCTCTTGCTGTCCTAATCATTTTCTGCACTAAATAATTCAAGGGCAGTAACAAAGAAAAATGTTTTTCACCACCTTAGAGGCAACCTTTGTCAATGGGACCTAGACCATCTTAAAGAGGATTTTTTCCTCTTTCCAATGAGCCCTTGCATGCCCCGAAATTTCTATTAGTTTGTGAGAAAATGAATTTTCAAGTTTAAAAATAATATTTTTTAAGGCCTAGCCGACCTATGCTCAGTTCCTTCATGTCGGCCCTCCAGCCCAACAGACAGGTCTTTTCATAAAGACGAATCACTATAAATATAAGATTGCAGATCTTCATTTCAATCACCAATTTTCAGTCAAAAATTACAGACATATACCACAGGAAGAACAGTTCAAAAAGAAGGCCAAGGAGGACTTTTAAAGATCACTGTTTTGGGCAATATTTAAAGGAGGCCAAGAGGTATATTTCCCTTGTTTAGAAGTAGCCTAGTTACAACTCTGAAGCAGCCTACAGAAGAACCATTATAGACAGTTTGCAGCAGCTCGTTTTTGTGACAGCAGCTTGGTTTTGTGACAGCAGGCTTGCTTTTGTGACAGCAGGCTAGTTTTCGTGATAGCAAGCTCAAATTTGTGATAGCAGCTCGGATTCTGTGGCTCGGATCCTCTCTGTGGACTGTGACTGTGACAGCAGCTTGGACTGTGACTGTGACTGTAACCTTCATTCCATTTTTCTGTGATATTACTTATAAACTAAAACTTGAAAAGTCCTGTGATCTAGTAACTCAACTTAGTATCTATTTCACTGTTTGAAGCCTAAATTAAGTCACAAATCTCAGAGAATCTCAGTTGAATAAAGGAATAGAGTTTCAGTGAGCCACAAAAGTTTGGACTCCATCATTAGGTTATCTACAGTCGTTGCTACACCTGTAGTCCATTGTTTTAAGATCAATCTTTCAGACCTATTGCTGCTAGACAAGTGACCCTTTGGAGAAGTTCAGTGATTCAGAAATGGAATGACTATGGGGACATCATCAAGCTTGCTATGAGGGTATATGCAGTCAACCTTGAAGTAAAGATTAAGAACCTTGGAAAGCGAAAGCACTAATTTCCTTGGAGATTTTGGAAAAGTGATGTATTAAACCAGACTTGTGAAAAATACATTGTAGCAGCCTTGGAGCAGTGAAGATTTTAGACAACGGAATATTAGGACCCTTGGAGCATCTTGTGAAGACACCTTAAAACTGAACTTGGAGATATTATTGGAGATTAGGATGCATCGCTGATGTCATCATGAGGTAACCTTGGAGAAAGAGCTGTGGAGACACCTTCATGTGAAGAACAAGGTTGTCATTGACGAAGTGACATGGAGACTAAGTGAGGGAATAGATGAAGATTGTCAGGGCTCGTTGAAGAAGACATTGGGAGCCTTGAAGATCATCAAACTTATCTTGACAAATTGAAGCAGTGGGTTGGAGCCCTAGAGGATAGGTGTCCTCAAGAAGACCAGGTTGGTGCCTGTACCAAAGATAGGGTTGGAGCCCTAGAGGTTGGAGCCTCAAAGTGACAAGGTTGGAGCCTTGGAAGATAGGGTTGGTGCCCTAGAGGTTGAAGCCTTGTGAAGTCCAAGTAGGTGCTTGGCAAAGTACAGGTTGGTGCCTGGAAGGATTGAATATTGGTGTCTTCATCTAGGGTTGGAGCCCTACACATTATTGTATTGAATTTATTATAAAGAAGAAATTAATAAAAGTATTTATTCCTATTGTTCATTTTGTGTTCTAATTATAAGTGATCTAACTGGTAAAAATAACAATTCAAAAGAAATACTGATTCACCCCCCCTCTTAGTATTTCCAACAAAGGTTGTCTTCTTGTAATCTGATGGAGACTTGGTAAAAGGTTCTTGAGCTTGTAAGAAAGCCATTTGCATCCTGCCTTTTTCACTGTCAAAAGTAAAGAGAAGTCTGTGTTGTGAGGTTGAAGTCTGCTTCCAAAATTGACTGTAAACATTTGATTTCAATGTCTCATTTTCTACTTTCTCTCCAAGAATTTTGAGAATATATTTCGGTCATCAGATGAACTGGCTCCCACAGTCTGAATGATCTCCAAAGGTTCTTGAGAAGATGAAGTACTTGATGGAGTATGAGGAACACTCCCTCCTACTGATGTAGTCACTTTTGGATCTCCAAGATCAATAATTTCCAATTCCTTTTGATTCTATTCAGTAGAGACTGATAAGTCAATCTTCTGCTTCTTTTGTTGAACTATAAATTCTCTGACCAGATCCATAGGAGTTGATGTTTCTTCCCTTGTCCTTTTCTGTTGTTTTCTTTGAGCAACTGAAGTCTGCAAGGTGGACGTAGACAAGATCTGTTCTTCTACTCCCTGTAGTGTATTTTCGGTCGACTCCTCCTGATTCATGAATTTTTCAATTTCTAGCCTTGGTGTATGATTATAAGGAGTTGTTTTTAATTCAACTCTAAGATTTGAAATGATACTAAAGGGATCATAAGACCAAGTGAAGCTGGGCTGTAAATTCATATTCTTCAAAATGGTATCTACCTCAATACTAGTTGATCTGGTGTTGCAAATGAATGAATCAATTTTGGATTTAATCTTGAATTGTGACTTTCTTTTCCCTGAGACAAAGTGAAGGTCATCCATGTTAATCATTTGCCTAATATATTCCAAAGAGAAAATTCTCATTGGAACATATTTGGGCAGCTTATATGGTGCTAACTCACAACCATATACTCTAATTTCAATATAATTCAGGTATAAATACCAGTCTCCAGTCTTGACTTGGTCACACAACTGCAGGATTCTTTTAATATCTTCACCAATTCTGGGCTTAGTCTGGCTGCTAAGAAGTTGTGCTACTGGATGAATAGATGAGTCAATGAAATCTGAGAAGGTGAATTTGATTGAAATGGACATGACCATCTCTTTCCAATGAATGATTGATTGGTTGACCCCCTGTTCACCCTATTTGTTGAGTGTGATAGGCAATGAGTCTCCTTGCTGAAACAAAAACATGTATATAAGTACAACAGTGTACTTAAACAGCCCTTGTGTTGTCAAATTCATAAGCTGCTCATGTATATTATCAGCCAAAAATTCACTGTAATTATACATGAAGGCAGGTTGCTGGTCTTTTGAGAAAATAGAGAAGAATTCAAGGATGGATTCATCTACTGTCTTATCATCTGGATATCCTAGTAAACAAGACAGTAAAGAGATGATATATCTAGTGGCTTCAAGTAACATTGAGGATGGATAGGGTGGATTTCTTTTGGGTAATTCAGCATCATCTGGTAAAATGTCTCAAAGATTTGAGCTATTTAGGGAAAAGTCAGCTTATGGTATCCCTACATAAGAGTTGTTTGGGAAAACAGGCTTAACGAATCATTTTGGGGAATAAGAAACATGTTATTGATGGTTTTTGTAGTGATAGATATTAGAATGTCACCATTCAGAGCCACCACTACTCTTTTGATAGGGTCATATATGGTTTGACACCAGATGACCAGGTCTGGGAAGTCATAAGTCTGAGGAAAAGAGAAAAGGGGCAGGAAAGATTCCCATAATTTAATCTCATCTTGATGATCAAGATATTTTTCCTTCAACCACAGGTGCAATTCACAGACTCGAATTCGCACTCTGTGTCAGAAAATTTATAATATGAATCAGCGAGGGGAATGTGGTCGAGGTCGATCGGGGCAGCAGTGGGAGGGTTTTCATCGGAAACTAGTTTCCTACTCTTTCCTTTCGAGGCCATGTTCTCAGAGGAAATAATAAGAAAGGGAAAGAAAAACAAAGGGAATTAGAATGCTAATCCTCTATGGCGGTGATAACAGCCGATTGAGAAAATGATCCCTGAATACCTGCAATGCAACAATAAAGCTTATTATAGCAAAAGTGGTAAACTGGCGAGCTAGGCTTTTCTTATACAATTGCAGAAATGGATTTGTGGTAACCGTTTGATAGTGTGACTGTAGCGGTTAAATGCTAACGGCATAGCAGCGTAATGACAAACGGCTAATCAACGGTTGGGGAGCGTAGTCTAACGGGCCAATGATCATAACGATAAAGAGTGCAGTGGCAACGGACAGGTGAGGTGGCAGAATTTCATTTGATGTCGAGAAACGGTCAGGGAGCGGGGTCATTCGACCATTGGCGAGAGTGAAAACCACAATTAAGGAAAAGGTGGATTTTGAAGGGGGTACGCGACGGTTTGTGGTTTTGAGAGGGAGGGGGGTGCGAATTAACGTGGAGGTGACACGTAGGGAGGGCCCGCCATTCATAAAACAACTTTTTGGACTCCCCGTCATTGATCTGGACAGGGAATAGTTCAACCGTTGAAAAGTGCCCAGGCGATAATCAAAAACGACAAAGGTTCTTGTCTTTTAGCAAACCTTATAATAAAAATATGTGTCGATATATTACAAATAAAGATTAATGCTTAATGAAGCAAATTAATCAAAATTTAAAGATAATTAACAGATCATGGCGCATTTAGACAAGCAGCCTATACAAATTTATTTTTTAAAGCTAAGCAAACATTTTTTATTGCTTTTCCTAACATTTTTTTATTTTGCCCTCATTTTTTAGGGCAATTTATTCCTATCATTTTCTTAATATGAATAATCAAATTTATACAAGTCCTAACATTTTTTTATTTTTTTTGTTTTCTATTCATATCCAAACTTAACATTTTAATTTTATTTTTCTAATGTTCTAACTTATCAAAACCAAATAATGTTACAACATGGTGATAGAAGAAGAAGTATATATTGAACAACCAGAGGGCTTTGAGACGCATGAGCAGAAGACTCGTGTGTATGCTTAAGAAAGCCTTGTATGGACTTAAGCAAGCCCATAGAGCTTGGTATGGTCGAATTGATAGCTACTTGCAGGAGATGGGATTCGTCAAAAGTGATGCAGATCCCAATCTCTACTATCTGAGAGTAGGGGATGAGCCTCTGATACTGGTGTTGTACGTAGATGATCTATTCATAACAGGATCATCTAGGCTAATCAAAGACTGCAAGGAGAATTTAGCTGCAGAATTCGACATGAAGGATCTCGTGTTGATGCATTATTTTCTGGGGTTGGAAGTCTGGCAGCAGAAGGGTGAAATCTTCCTCAGTCAAGGGAGATATGCTACAAAAATCTTGAAGAGGTTCAAGGTGGAGGACTGTATGTTGAGATTTTGGGGTGTTGGGGTAGCATCGGATGTGCTCTAGCTCCCAAACTTTGTGGAGGGACTAGAGTAGATGAGATCTCCAAGACCCAGAAATCGATTTAAGAAATTCCATCCTGTTTAAGAGATATGTAATTAATTAATCTTTTTAATTCAGGACCTTAAGTCTAACATAGGAAAATTAAAAGATTAAAGTTAATTAAATTAAAAATGTGATGAAAATGACTTAAGTCACATGGATCAAGCATCTTCTAATCTTAGCTGTCGATTCAAAATTAGATCACGGTCGTTGATGTTTCAACGAGAAAAGTATAAGAAGAGGGTTTGGGGTCAATTGGAGGACACACACAGTGGCAGAGCACTTAAACTAAAGCTAGAATTCTAGGGCGTGGTTTTCTAAGAATTTCCGAAGTGTTTCAGCTACAGCGAGTGGCAGTATTGGCGAGAGGGATGGTTTGATCCCAAACCAAGAGTACAACGAGGGCAGATAAGCAGCAGACCGAGGCAGCGCAGAGGCAGTAGCTACGCATCTCAGCCAAGAGCCTAGCAGAGGTAGTGTAGAGGCTTCAGGAGCTACGCAGGCTTGACGCAGTCCCACAAAAGGGAGTGCAATGGCAGCAGGAGGCCAACAGGGCTGACGCAGGCCCGGCCAGGGCAACGCAGGTGCAGCGTAACCCAGTCTGGGGTGACGTAGGCCCTTCCTGAGCAACACAGGGGCTGACGCAGAGGGCTTCAGAGCAGCGCTAGGGTTTCTAAAGACTGAAAAGGGTTGAGTTCTGTAAATCCCGTTTGAGCGTGTGAATCAGTCAGTTTTTCTGTCTCCAGAATAGAGGTATAGTTGTTGTTCTTTTATTTCTCTATCGGGTTACCCAGTTTGGTGCCCAGATCTGTTGTACTTAGATTCTGCTTAATAATAAAAACCTTCCAGTAGCCAGAGGACCGGTTATTGGGTTTTTGGAGGGACAGTTGTCCAGAAAATCCTTGTGTGTCACTTTGTCATTATGCATGTTATTCAGTTTAGATCTGTATCTGTAGGCTGTTAATCTGTTTAATTCGATGTTAATGCTGAAGATTTTCAGATTAAGAACTTAATGTAAGTCGAACAAGTAAATCAGAAATTTAACATTTGGATTTTTGTTTGAGCATATTTAGAAATTTTCACATGGTATCAAAGCGATTGCAGTTCTAGCCTGGATCTCCAGCAAGACAGCTGCAGAATTTTGTCTTGCAGAAAGCAGCAACGGCAGCAGATAAACCGAACCAGAGAAGGTAGCGCAGCAGCAGAAGGAAGCAGAGCCAAACAGAGGCAAGGGTAACGCAGTCTCAACGCTGACTCACGGAAGCCCACACACTTACTACGCAGAGGTAGCGCAGAAGTTGCGCTGAGACTATCTGCTCAAGCAGAGGCCAGCCAAGGTGATGCAGTCAAGAAGCTGATTGATGTTCAGAGTGCCGGAAGTCGAGTTGCAGACCTTCAGCAGTTGTTGGTGGGGTGAAAATTCTGTCGGTACAGAATTTAGCCTAAGCTAAGTTGACGAAGAGTGGGAGGAGAACAGCTTCTCAGAAGCTTTCCTCCCAAAGAGATCTGTAAATCGATTAGAGGATCGAAGAAAGCTGATTCGTTTTGTTTGGCAAACTTCCAAGATAGGGAGTCAGCTATCAAGGGGATTAGAGGGTGCCAGTCTCGTCAAGGACCCTAGATCCGAGTCTCTGGCATAGAGAGGAGGGTTTGTTCCGACAGATTTTCTGAGCAAATGGCGCCATATGAACTATGCTATCAAGATAGGTTGGACGGCTTGTCCAACTTTGCAATCTGGAAGGCCAGAATCCTGGTAGCCATAGAGGCATACGGCTTGAAGGAGCATGCAGAGAAAGCCTTGGCTACACCGACCGATGTGAAGCTCCTGGAGAAGCATGAAGAAGTAGCGGTACACACCAAGCGCTTCGTTATATACGAGGTCAAATATCATGTGGTTCCACACATAGTCGAGAAGGCAACGACTCATGAGATGTGGGTAGCTCTAACCAAATCATATGAAGGAAGATTCGTCCAAAGAAAGATGCTTCTAGAGAACCAGTTGAGGTTATTCATGATGGCCAAGGGAGAGGAGATCGACCCTTTTCTATTCAGACTATTTAGACTATAATTGATCTGAGATAAGCTGACTAGCATGGGGGTCAAGGTAGATGACAACGTCATGGTGAGGACTACTCCCAATGTAGTCATAGAGGACTAGGAAACCTTTTTCCAAAGTCTCTTGGGCAGAGCGGACCTTCCCAACTGGGACAACATGTGGGCTATCCTCTGACAAGAGGAAATGACAGTACAACACTGGATCGAGCAAAGTAAAGAAAGAAGAAGAAAAAGATGCAACCTTGGCATCAAAGAGGCACCAAGGGAGAGAAGTGTGATTTGTCAAAGATCAAGTGTTTCTAGTGCGAAAAACTAGGACATTTTGCCAGCAATTGTCCTCAGAAGAAAAAGGACAAGGAAGCTTCTAGCTCCAAGGCTAGTTTAGCAGACGATGGCTCCGGAGATGACGTAGCCATGAGCGCACATGAACCACGAAAGTGGGGCGATCTTGATCTGTAGAAGCAGGTACAGAGTGTGGGCAGAATCCTTGAGTAGCCCAACTCTTGGATCACATACGAGCTACGAGAGCCTTAAGACGGTAGCGAGGCAAGTGTTGCAATGGGTGTAGAGAATCACAGATGGAGCAGAGGCAGAGCTGGATGCTGAGAGGGAGCAACATAGCGCAGATGCAGCAACAGCAGCACAGAGGGGTTGATGTGACTTCAGCAACGCAGTGCAAAGGCTTCAGGAGGACAGCGCAGAGGAGGTCTGCTTACACAGTGCAAAGTTGCAGCAGCGCAGCATCCTCGAGATGACAGTACAAAGCAGCAACCTATGGAGCTTCAGTGATGAGATGCAGCCCAACTGACCTGTCTGTCAAAGTGGGCAGGAGTCATTCAGTTGCTTACTCTCAGCAACTGAGTTGTAGTGCAGCAGTTGGAAACACGATGCAGCAGATTGAGAGGGAGTTGTAGTACGGATGTAGCATTGGCAGTGGCAGCATCATCGGCAGCAGTACGGGAGAGCAGCAGCAGCGCATTGATGAAGGGCAGCAGGCCAAGCATCGCGCAATACCCACACTAGAGATCAGTGCAGAACATCGGGGTGAAGTATTGTTGCTAGAGCACATTCCTAGTTGAGAGGGAGTGTTGATATTTTGGGGTGTTGCGGTAGCATCAGATGTGCTCTAGCTCCCAAACTTTGTGGAGGGACTAGAGTACATGAAATCTCCAAGACCTAGAAAGTGATTTAAGAATTCCATCATGTTTAAGAGATATTTAACTAATTAATCTTTTTAATTAAGGACCCTAAGTCTAACTTAGGAAAATTAAAAGATTAAAGTTAATTAAATTAAACATGTGATGAAAATTACTTAAGTCACACGGATGATGCATCTTCTAATCTTAGCTGTCGATTCAAGTTTAGATCACGGTCGTTGATGTTTCAATGAGAAAAGTATAAGAAGAGGGCTTGGGGTCAGTTGGAGAACACACACAATGGCAGAGCACTGAAGGTAAGCTGGAATTCAAAGGCGTTGTTTGCTAAGAATTTCAGAAGTGTTTCAGCTGCAGTGAGGGGCAGTATTGGCGAGAGGGATGGTTTGATCCCAGCCCAAGAGTGCAACGAGGGCAGAGAAGCATCATACCGAGGCAACGCAGAGGCAGCAGCTACGCAACTCATCCAAGAGCCCAGCAGGGGCAGCGCAAAGGCTTCAGGAGCTACACAGGCCCAGAAAGGGCAGCGCAAGGGCAAAAAGAGGTGAGCAGGGTTGACGCAGGCCCAGCCAGGGCAGTGCAGGGGCAGCGTGACCCAGTCTAGGGTGACGTAGGCCCTTCTTGAGCAGCGCTGGGGTTTCTGAATACTGACGAGCGTTGAGTTCTGTAAATCCCATTTGAGGGTGTGAATCAGTCAGTTTTTCTGTCACCAGAACAGACGTATAGCTGCAGTTCTTATATTTCTCTGTCGGGTTAACCAATTTGGTGCCAAGATATGTTGTACTTAGATTCTGCTTAATAATAAAAACCCTCGAGCAGCCAGAAGACCAGTTTTCCCGCATTGGGTTTTTCTGGGGACAGCTGTCCAGAAAATCCTTGTGTGTCAATTTGTCATTGTGCATGTTATTCAGTTTAGATCTATATGTGTAGGTTGTTAATGCTTTTAATTCGATGTTAATGCTGGAGATTTTCAGATTAATAACTTAATGTAAGTAGGAGAAGTAAATCAGAAATTTGACAGTAGGATTTTTGTTTGAGCATATTCAAAAAATTTCACACTGTAGACCCATGGCTACACCAATGATCACTAACTAGAAGAAGATTGATATTTTTGAAGATGATGAGGCTGATCCTACCTTGTATAGGTAGCTCATAGGGTCCCTGATGTATCTGGTCAACACTAGGCCAAACATTTGTTATGTTGTCAACACCCTCAGTCAGTTCATGGTGGAACCAAGGAGGGCACATTGGGCAGCGGCCAAGCATGTTCTCAGATATTTGCAGGGAACAGTAGAGCTTGGATTGAGATACACTCGATGCAATGACATCAGATTGGGTGGGTTCACTGACGTAGATTGGGCTGGGAGCCCAGTAGATCGGAAAAGTACCAATGGGTATTGTTTAAATGTTGGATCAAGAATGACTTCCTGGTGTAGCAAGAAATAGAACTCCGTGGCTTTGAGCTCGGCTAAAGCGGAATATATGGCTGCAACCACTGCTTCGTGTGAGGCCATATGGCTTAGGAAGCTGCTTGTGAATCTACTCAAGGAAAAGATGGAAGCGACCAACATTCTATGTGATAATCATAGTTGCATCAAGCTCTCTGAAAATCCTATGTTTCATGATCGGTCGAAGCACAATGACATCAGGTGTCATTTCATCAGAGACTGTGTCTAGCAGGGAGCTGTACAATTGTAGTACACTCCCACAAGAGAACAGGTGGCAGACATCCTCACTAAAGCTCTGGGAAAGACAAAGTTTGTCTACTTTAGAGAAAAGATGGTAATGATCAAGAATCCATTTCAATAGCAGAAATGGACTGATGCAGAATTGAGAGGGAGTTGGGGATGATCGAGAATCCATTTCAATAGCAAAAATGGACTGATGCAGAATTGAGAGGGAGTTGCAGTACAGATGAGGCAGTGACAGTGACAATGTCATCGACAGCAGTGCAGCAGATGAGGGGCAGCAGCAACCAAGCATCAGCAGCGTAGAGGATGCTTCAGGATCAGAGCAATATGCAGCAGGCAAATTGCTAGAACACTTTCCTTGCTAAGAGGGAGTGTTGATTTCTGTAGCATCGGAAAGTGATCTAAGTCTCAAATTTGGTGAGGAGGCTTAGACACCAGTATTCCAAAGAACCCATAAACCATTTGTGGAAATTTCACTCAGTTCATGTTTTATTAAAATAATTAATTATTTTAATGGAGACCCTAAGTCTAAACTTAGGGAAATTAAATAATTAATGGGTATTAATAAAACAGAATGTGAATCTTCTAAAGAACGAAGATCAAGTCAAGTTTTAATCTTAGCCATTGATTAAACTTCTAATCTGGGTCGTTGATTTTTCAATGAGAAGATTATAAAAAAAGCTTGAGGGTCATTTGGAAAGTAAGTCGGGCAAGCATTCAGCAACTCGAGGGAAGTCGATTCTGAAGGAATAGAATTCGATTTCAGAGGGAGAATTGCAAGGGCGGAGGAAGCAGAGGGCATCAACAGTGTCAGGGCACGAAGGAAGGAGGAAGCAGAGAAGTAGAAAGGCATCATTCAGGAGCAGCGCAGAGGCCTCACGCGGTAGTGACGAAAGCTTACGTTGGCTCTGCGCAGAGAGGTACGCAGAGTGACTTGAGAAGATTTCTCAGTTATTTCTACCAAACTTTCCATGTAAAGATTTCACTGCTGAAGATTAATATATAAACCTTCATCTACTACACTGGTTTTCCCACATTGGGTTTTTCCGGAGACAATTGTCCAAAAATAACTGTGTCTATGTGATTGATTCTTATGCTTGTATTTTTTACTACTATGTTCTCTGCATATACTAGAGTGATTACTGTAGTAGTGTTTATTTAAAAATTTACTGAAGAGTTTTGTAAATAACTTATTGGAAGAATAAGTAGGAGAAATAAATCTATCACTGCAGTCGTATTTCAGGATTGAAATTTTCACACATGATATATTACAAAGAAGATCAAGGTTGCTTCCAGAAGAAACAAATGGATCATTGGATCTAATTAATTCAAATGTTCATATCACAGCTTTGAAGTTTGAGGATAAAATTAGCCAAGCTCTTCATGGCCTACGAAAATCTCAAGAAGTAGAATACAAGCTTGCCCAAGGAAAACTATATGCCCAGAAAGATTTTCTATTGTCCCTCTTTCAAGAGCTAGACATAACAAACAATGAATTTACAAATGATTCATCTTCATCCTCTTTGGCAAACTTTGATGACTTGCTTGTAGGTGTTTCAGATCGAGTTTGGAGGCTGAGAAAGAAATTGCAAAATTTGAACAAATGCTAAGCATTACAAATGAGTTTGGCCGCACTCCAAAGCATATTCTCAGATTTTACTTTGAAGTTGTGATGGAAAAAGGAGAACAAATCTTGCAGCACCCAAATTTGCAATTGCTTGAAGACAAGCAATGTCGGATATGGGGGACCGTAATGTCCTCTTCTAATTAAATTGCCCATGGGAGGACGAAGTAACCTATCTAACCTCGTAGGCTATAATCATTTGTAAAGGGGAAAGCCCATTAATTTATGTCATGGGGGTAAGATTAGATAATTTGTCGTAAGTGTAAGAAAGCTTGTAATAAAAACCAAAATTTGGGCAAATGGAGGGAAACTTGTTAACCCCTCAAATTAAAATTAGGAGGGAAAACTCCAAAGGAAATCTATAAAAAGGAGAGGAGATTTATTTTTTGTGAAAATTCCAAACCGGAATCCTATTGTAGCAACTAATATTATTTCTTCTAATTGTTAATTCTATTTAACTATTTATCTGTTGTTTCCTACGGCAAATATCAAAATAAATACACTACAACCTTCACAAATAAAAACTGCGGAAGAAATGAACATTGGAAGAAATACTAGCACACACATAAAATAACGCAGTTACTTGTGGACGAAAGTCCCCGGAAAAACCCAACTTGGGGAAAACCGGTGCAGCAGTGAGCGTTTTATTATATTATGCAACAGTGAAATCTGAGTACATCTATGGACGCCCAGCTAGTACTCCAAACAACAAGAAAATCTGAGTAAAACACTGAAGGAAATTACCCTTCTCCCACAGGCAATCTCTGGCTAGACTTTCCCTATCAGAAACTCGGCCTCCTGGAGCACTGCGTCAGCCTCTGCGCTGCTCTGTGTAGCTGGTTGGACGGCTTGCCTCAAACTGGGCTTTCATGAAGTCGTTATGCCTCTGGAAGCTGAGAAAATCATCTCTTTGGCCCTATGGGACTCCTTCCCGGCCTCTGGAACTGAGAACGAATTTTTCTCCTCCACAAATCGATCTGCCTGACTGAAGCACTGCGCAATCCCTCTGCGCTGCCTCCCTTGGATAATTCAACTCACTTGCTGCTGCCTCTCCGGATCTGGAAAATTTTTCCTCTAACTAACTGTCTCTGCCCCTCACTCACTGCTTCGATCTCACTGAATCTCTCTCTGGCAACAAACAGCTGCTACTCTGGAAATCGATCTCCCAGTAAAATCGAACTGTTCAACTGATTTGTCCAAGCCCATCAACTTCTTCTTATAATCCTCTGTTGAGACTTCAACGGCCAAGATTAGATCTTAATCAATGGCTAGGATTAACTTGAAATCAATCCATGTGAGTATCTAGAACATTCACGCCTTGACTTAATTAATTTTTATTAATTAATCATATTCCCTAAGTTTAGACTCGAGAAATATTTAAAAACTGACTAATAATCTAATTAAGTCATTTCTAGGCGGAATTTCCAGAAATGATTTATGAGTTTTGGAGATCTCATGTATTCTAGCCTCTCCACAAAATTTTAAGGCTAGAACATATCCGATGCTACAAAACTAACACTCCCTCTTAGCGAGGAATGTGTTCTAGTATTGTTGCACCTCTGATAGCAATATTATGTTTCTGCACCATCTCCTATCACGTTGTTGATGTCTAGCCATACTGCCCACCAACCACTCCGCAACTTTTATATGTGTTGCATTTGTGTTGTTGTTGACCTTGCTGAATTGCTGCCAACACTGCATCTGCACTGCAACTCCCTCTCATCTGTTGTTGTTGCAAATGCAACTGAGAAGCATCTGAAATACTGAACCAACTGTGTTCAGTATGATGCATCTGTCACCCAAGTCCTGACTGCTACTAGCATATGTTGTGTCACTGAAGGCTTTGCTTTGTTGTTGAGTCCGCACTGTGCCAACTGCATTGTTGCCAACTCTGCACTGCGCTCCCCAGTACCTGACTACAACTAGTCTTTGCAACTGTCACTTTGGCATCTAACTACACCAACCTGTTAATCCAAGTTGTCATTGATGGCAACAGGTTGAATGAATGAACACACTTGATGAAGGCTGAAAGACTAGATGATAACATGGAAGATATCATTTGGAGTTTTCCTAATGAGATTGCACTATGACATATTACTGCACTATTATTGAATGCATGATGCTATACCTTCATGACTTTACTGGGTACTATCATGATGACATAGATGTCCTATGATGACACTATGATCCTATGATTGATAAGCCAAACAAAGGAGAAGCCAAGCAGCGGAAAAGGCATGCTGTCCTATTCACCTCCTGCACACAAAAATTAAAGACAGTCACAAAGAAAAATTTCTTTTATCACCTTGGAGGCATCCTATCAACATGGGTCCTATACCATCTTGTAGAGTATATTTTTCCCGTTCCAACGAGCTATTACTCAGCCCGAAACTCTAAGTGGTTTGATAGTTATTGAATTTTTAAGTTAATACATAATTTCTAGTCCAGTGAGCCGACATCACTTTCTAGGACAAGTCGGCCTACTTAAGGACGCATTTGTTCGGTGAAGGGTCGAAAATTAGGTGTATTTATATGTAATTATTCTCCTTGTTTCGGATCAACCATCAGCACAACATTCATTCCAAGTTCGAGTTCATATCTCATAAACAAGAAGGATAAAGGTTGCGGATTGGGTGAACAGCTTGGAGGATAATTCTGCAAAGTCAAGGTAAGGAACAACGAAGGATTAAAGTCTGGGTATAAGACCTGTTTTGAGCCACAGCCCTAGAAGGAGTAGCAATCTCAGCATTGTGGATTATCTACGCTACAGCAAACTGTGGAGGAAAAAAAATACACTTCAGATCTCAGAATTGTTAAGGTGTAGTCCTGTAAAAATCAAATCGTTGAAGGATATACATCGAAGAGATCCACTTCACAACACGTGAACTATCAAGGAGAATGCTGAAACAATATAGTGATCTGGACCATCTGCTGCCAACAAGAAATATCCAAATCATACATGAATAAAATGCAGATAGTAACATATGATAGACTCAAGGAGCTTGATTTGGCTGCATTTTTATAAAGGTCAGACTCCGTAGAAATATACAACCTAGTAATTACATACTCTGATCCAGAAGGAGCATCTCCTGACCAGGCAATATATACAAGCCATTCGGACCTATCTCATTTAATTGTGGAAGCAACACAAGAGGGATAGATAGGGTATGTCCAAATGGAGTCTTCATCAAAGTCCAAGTTGGTGCTTGGCAATAGGCTGGTGCATGTTTCATTAAAAGGGTTGGTGCCCTCACTCATCTATTTTATGCTATTATTTAAAAAGAGGGATTGAAGTTCTTATTAATCCTTAATATTAATATTATTCACCTCTCTGTCTTTAATTATGAAGAATCTAACTGGCAATAATTAACAATTGAAAAGAAATACCGATTCACTCCCCTCTCAGTATATCCAACAATTGGTATCAGAGCCAGCTTCTTCATTATCAGCCTAACACCTGGAAGAAGGATTCTTAGGCACGATGAAGAACGTGGAAGCAACAGGGAAACTACCTATCTTTGATGGAACAAATTTTAGTTTTTGGAAAAAGAGGATGTCCTACTATCTAATGTCTCTTGGCCCTGAAGTATGGCACTCTGTTTTGGATGGGTACAAAGCTCCCTCCGGTCTTTCAACTGATCTAGATGAAAGAAGAGCCTACATTGCTAATGCCAAAGCTTGAAATTCCATCACTAGTGGAATTACCGATTCCGAATTTACGAAAGTCATGCATTGTGACACAGCCAAAGAAGTATGGGATAAGTTGGTTTCTCTATATGATGGGGACTCCAAAGTTAAGAAAGCAAAGTTTCAAACCTATAGAAGACAATTCGAGAGTCTGAAAATGGATGATGAAGAAGATATTGCATCATACTTCCTCCAAGTAGCTGAAGTGGTTAACTCTCTTAAAATACTAGGAGAAAATATTGAAGAAAGCACCATTGTTCAAAAAATCCTGAGATCGCTTCCTAACAGATTTGACTCCAAAGTAAGTGCCATAGAAAAAATGAAGGACCTAGATACTCTCAAGATGGATGAACTTCAAGGAATTCTTATTGCCTATGAAGTGAGAAAAGGGAGTCAAAATTTCAAAGAAGCAGCTTTCAAAGCCTCAAGATCTACAAAAGAAGGAAAAGGATGGAACTACAACAGCGATGAATCTAATACTGAAAACCAGTTAGCTCAATTTGTACGAAGACTAAAAAGGGGATCTACGCTAAAAGGTAAGTACCCTCTTATTTGTTTCAATTGTGGAAGAATAGGTCTTTACACTGCAAAATGTCCTCATAAACATGATAGTGATGATGAAAAGGACTCTAAAAGGATGATGTACAAAAAGAAAGGGTTTAATAAGAAGAACTTCTTCTCCAAGCAAGATGAGTCTGATGAAGATGAATTTGTAGTCATCAAAAAGAAATCAACTAGAAATATGCGTCATCACAAAGAAAGTGATGATGAATCAGATGAGGAAAGTAATTATGTTGGAAGCAAAGAAACGTTATTCATGGCATTTACAAATGATGATGACTCAGAATTGGAAGATGAAAGAAACATGGATAGTTTGCTAATGAGTGCCATTGAAGAAAATGAGAATCTACAAAAGAAGATAATTTCCCTCAAAATAGAAAGAGAGGAAGCAAAAAGAAGGGAAGACTTCTTGAACATTAAGCTAAAAGAGAAGGATGATATATGTGAAAAACGTGAAGCTGAAATAATATCTCTAAGAAAGGAATTAGAGCAAGTCAAAAGGAGTTGGCAAAGCTCTCTAGTTCTTGACAACATTCTTAATACTCAAAAACCTCAACATGATAAGTCTGGAATTGTTTTCAAAGGAGAATCATAGTGTACAAAAAATAATGCTAGAAGTTATGCTGACGTACTCTCTTGCCATCCAAGAGAAGAAAAGTCATCTCATCAGGAACAAAGTCCCATTTCAAAACCAAGAATTAAAGAAAGAGCAACTCCAAGGAAGAATGTTGGTTCAAGCTATGGATACTACAACAGGTATCAAACTATTTTTCTTGGGTATTGTTACTATTGTAAAAACTTTGGGCATCAAGCTAAGCATTGCAAGGCTCATAAGAATGAAGCACCAAGATTGAACAATCAAACAAACCAACTACGTGGTCCTAAAGAGCAAGGACAAATCAAAACTTACAATTCCTTTGATCCTTTGGCTAAGTTTGATCCATCTTGCTCATTATGTGATAATTATGATCATAATGAACAAAATTGCCCTCTCAAAAAGGAAAAAACTAAAAGCGTAAACCTCAAAACTGATAAATGTGGCCTAGCTCTGTGTGCTCATAGCGAAGAAAATCATTGGTTCGTGGATAGTGGCTGCTCAAGACATATGACAGGTGACCAAAAGAAGTTTATCTCAGTGAACAAGAAAAATGGAAACGTATCCTTCGGAAGTGGATCCGCTAAAATCACTGGAAAAGGAACTGCTACCCTTGTCAATGGACAAGGAAAGGCTCAAAATACCTTGATGGTAGAAGGGCTCAAAAACAATCTCTTAAGTGTTAGCCAGATTTGTGACCAAGGACATAATGTTGTCTTTAGTACAAAAAATTGTGAAATAAGAGACTCATCCTCATGAGAACTTGTGGCGAAAGGAGTAAGAACACCAGATAATGTTTACATTCTCAGTAAAATCCAAGAAGATAAATGTTACTTAAGTCAAACAGATAAAAGTTGGTTATGGCACAAGCGATTGGGGCATACAAGTTTTGATAACCTAGTCAACATCAACAAAATTAAAGCAGTAAGGGACATTCCTAAAATGTGCAAGCCAAATCAAGTTGTATGTGGCCCATGCCAACATGGAAAGCAAACCAGAAATAGCCACAAAACTAAGGAGTTCTCAACATCAAAACCTTTGGAAATCATTCATGCAGATTTGTGTGGGCCAACTAGAACTCCAGCTCTTCAAGGTGAAAGGTACTTTGCTCTATTTGTTGATGACTATACTAGAATGATGTGGATATATTTCATAAAATATAAATCTGAAGCATTTGAATGTTCTAAGAATCTTAAGGCTCTCATTGAGAATGAGAAAGATTCTAAGATCAAATGTCTTAGAACGGATAGAGGAGGAGAATTCACCTCAAAAGAATTTGATGAATTCTGTAAAGAGCATGGAATCGAAAGAGAACTCTCTACTATTAGGACACCTCAGCAAAATGGAGTAGTTGAAAGAAGGAACCGAACCATTCAAGAAATGGCAAGGACAATGCTACTAGCAGCTGATTTGCAACCAAAATTTTGGAGAGAAGCAATTGGAACTGCAGTTTATACCTTAAATCAAACTCAACTAAGACCAAATAATGAAAAAACTCCTTATGAATTATGGAAAGGAAGACCTGCTTCAATAAAATATTTCAGGGTTTTTAGAAGCAAATGCTTCATAAAAATAAATGATGACTCACCAAGTAAATTTGATTCTAGAGTTGACGAAGGAATATTTCTTGGATACTCCACTAGGAGCAAAGCTTACAAATGTTACAACAATCGTCTACGAAGAATAGTGGAAAGCGTTGATGTGAAGATTGATGAAAGCCTTCCAAAAAAGAGAATTGAAGATCATGAAGTTGAGCCTTTCTTTGAACAAAGTGAAGAAGAAGAACCTGAAAAAGAAGAGGAGAATGAAGAACCTCAAAGTGAACCTCAAAGTGAATCTTCACAAACTCCCTCTAAGATCAAGTTTATTCAAAGACATCATCCGAAAGAACAGGTCATCAGAAATATAGATGAAGGAATTCAAACTCAAAGAAGGATGATAAGCACCCCAAGAAAAGATGATGTGGCTTTATTATCTTTAATAGAACCTAAAAAAATTTCTCAAGCAAGCAAAGATACTTATTGGATAAAGGCCATGGAAGAAGAAATGTCTCAAATCGAAGAAAATGAGACTTGGGAACTAGTACCTCGCCCAAAAGATAAAAATATAATTGGAACAAAATGGGTATTCAAAAACAAGATGAATGAAGATGGACAAATCATCAGAAATAAAGCCAAACTTGTCTGCAAAGGATACTCGCAAATTGAAGGAATTGACTTCAAAGAAACCTTTACACAAGTAGCTCGATTGGAAGCCATGAGAATGTTTTTAGCATTTACTTGCTCAAAAGGATTCAAGGTTTATCAAATAGATGTAAAATCAGCATTCCTAAATGGAGATCTCAAAGAAGAAGTTTACATGGAGCAACCAGAAGGATTTGATCTTGCTAAAGGAAAAGACTTTGCATGCAAACTAAAAAAGGCCTTGTATGGATTAAAACAAGCCCCTAGAGAATGGTATGCAAAGTTGGATCACTATCTGCAACAAGAAGGTTTCAAAAAGGGAGTGGCAAGTAGCAATCTCTACATGAAGATGGACAAGGAAAAACCTCTGATCACTCTTGTTTACGTTGATGATCTAATCTTTGCTAGCAATGATGAAGAAATGAGCCATGAATTTGCTCTAAATATGTCCAAAAAATTCGAGATGTCAATGATTGGTGAGTTGTCTTACTTTCTTGGGCTACAAATATCTCGCAGGCCTGTTTATATCTCAAGCAAAATATCCTAAAGACATGTTCAAAAGATATGGGATGGAAGATTGTGCACCTATGCGCACACTGATGACCATAGATTGTAAATTAAGCAAAGATGATAATACCCCTCTCATAGATGCAACTCTTTACAAGTCAATAATTGGAGCTCTCCTATACTTAACTGCTACAAGACTAGATATTATGCAAGGAGTAGGAATGGTAGCAAGATTTCAGTCAAGTCCTAAACAATCCCATCTAGCAGCTGTGAAGAGAATTCTCAGATATTTGAAAGGAACGACTGATTTCGGTCTTTGGTATCCTAAGAGTTCAACTCTTATTGTGACAGCTTACTCTGATGTTGATTGGGCCGGAAGTGTGGATGATCAAAAAAGTACCATTGGAAATGCATTATTTATGGGAGATTGTCTTGTATCTTGGCTCAGCAAAAAGCAATCATCTATATCTCTTTCTACAGCTGAAGCTGAATATATAGCTGCTGCTGATTGTTGTACACAAATTCTATAGATGAAGGAAGCCCTGAAGGATGTCAACATAGAAACTAAGCAACCAATTACTATTTTTTGTGACAATACTAACGACATCAGTCTGTCAAAGAATTCGATGATGCACTCAAGGACCAAACATATTCCAATCAAATACCAATTTCTCAATGAGCAAGTCGCTGAACATAATATCAAGTTGGAATACGTCAATACAAAAGAGAAAATTGCGGATATCTTTACAAAACCCCTTCCACGAGAAGCATTTGAGTATCTTCGCCAAAAGATGGGGGTCGTTGCTCTTGCATCACATTAAATCAAGCAGCATGGCAAGGGTACAGTATGTTAGGGGGAGCAACATGACAGGGGGAGCACATTGGCACCCCATTGCCATTGATGTCAAAGGGGGAGAGAAGAAAAATATTGCCATCCAATGACAAAGAGGGAGATTGTTAATCCAAGTTGTCATTGATGGCAATAGGTTGAATGAATGAACACACTTGATGAAGGCTGAAAGACTAGATGATAACATGGAAGATATCATTTGAAGTTCTCCTAATGATGTTGCACTATGACATATTACTGCATTATTATTGAATACATGATGCTATTCCTTCATGACTTTGCTGGGTACTATCATGATGACATAGATGTCCTATGATGACACTATGATCCTATAATTGATAAGCCAAACAAAGGAGAAGCCAAGCAGTGGAAAATGCATGTTGTCCTATTTACCTCCTGCACACAAAAATTAAAGACAGTCACAAAGAAAATTTGTTTTTATCACCTTGGAGGCATCCTATCAACATGGGTCCTATACCATCTTGTAGAGTATATTTTTCCCATTCCAACGAGCTATTACTCAACCCGAAACTCCAAGCGGTTTGATAGTTATTGAATTTTTAAGTTAATACATAATTTCTAGTCCAGTGAGCCGACATCACTTTCTAGGACAAGTCGGCCTACTTAAGGACGCATCTGTTCGGTGAAGGGTCGAAAATTAGGTGTATTTATATGTAATTACTCTCCTTGTTTCGGATCAACCATCAACATAGCATTCATTGCAGGTTCGAGTTCATATCTCATGAACAAGAAGGATAAAAGTTGCGGATTGGGTGAACAGCTTGGAGGATAATTCTGCAAAGTCAAGGTAAGGGACAGCGAAGGATTAAAGTCCGGGTATAAGACCTGTTTTGAGCCGCAGCCCTAGAAGGAGCAGCAATCTCAGCATTGTGGATTATCTACGCTACAACAAATTGTGGAGGAAAAAAATTACACTTCAAATCTCAGAATTGTTAAGGTGTAGTCCTGTAAAAATCAAATCGTTGAAGGATATACATCGAAGAGATCCAGTTCACAACTCATGAACTATCAAGGAGAATGCAAGAAAATTGAAGAAGGATTCAGACTATGATTTCGGACAAGGAAATATCCAAATCTATTACGTAATGCCCATGATATAAATATGTTGCATAGAATTCGTTGCGTGGAGTCTAAGTCTGCTGCATAGAATTGCGTGGAGCTTGATTTGTTGTTCTTTACAGTCCTCAAACCTGTGCAGAATATACAACAACCTATAATTCATATCAACTTCGGACCTGTGCAATATATACAGCTATCTCGAATCTATCTGCCTCAAACCTGTGGAAGTAAATATAACAGTCTTGGACCCTTATTGTAGTGACTCGGATTCTTCCAACACTTATTTGTGTTGTTCACATTTTTGATACAATTGTCGGTGTAGAAGTGCTGGTGCCACTGTTGGTGCAGAAGTGTTGGTATAACTATTGGTGCAGAAGTAGGGGTGCAGATGTTGGTGCAGAAATGTTGGTGTAATTGTTGAAGTATTGACAAAACATAGTGCATAATTAATGGTGCAGCATACTAAATTGATGGTGCAGAATCCGGACAAAGTACAGTGAACACTTTGGGGAGTGGAGCATCTTTGAAATCAAATATCAAAAGTAGATAAGAGGGATTGGTGTCCTTGGGGTAGAAGCCCCTAAACACAAGGTTGGTGCCTTGAGAAGATAGGGTCAAACCCTAGAAGTCAGAGCCTCATCAAAAGTCCAAGTTGGTGCTTGGCAACAGGTTGGTGCCTGTTTCATTAAAAGGGTTGGTGCCCTCACTCATCTATTGTATACTATTATTTAAAAAGAGGAATTGAAGTTCTTATTAATCCTTAATATTATTATTATTCACCTCTCTGTCTTTAATTGTGAAGAATCTAACTGGCAATAATTAACAATTGAAAAGAAATATTGATTCACCCCCCTCTCATTATTTCCAACACAACAGCGACTGATCCATCCTGCTAATGAATATTGTAGGCTCCCGTAGCAAGGTACTGATTCAAGAGGTGAACCTCCTCAAGAATCTTGCCCATCTGTAGCGCTTTGGGGCTACAAAACCAAGTCATCCCACCTCACTCCTGGAGGGATGTTTGCAAACATGGCGAATTCTTCCTCTAGTTTCGAAGACAGCGTATTAATCTCTGTAAAAGCTGCCTGTTGGTCCTACTTCTCCTCCTTGTCCTTCTTCCTAAGAGGACACTCGGCACTTTAATGGCCTAGCTCGCCACACCTGAAGCACTTGACCTTTGACAGGTCCTTCATCTTCTTTCGCTGCTCCCCCTGCCCCTGACTAGTACCCTTCGATGCGAGGGCCACATTCTCCTCGTCCTTCACCTGCTTCGATCCACAGTTGTTGTTGTCACTGATGGAGCTCTTTAGCAAGACTTGTCTCAACTCCTCCTGCCGCAAATCGGCCCACATCCTGTCCCACCTTGGCAAGGTGTCTCTACCCAAAATACTTTAGACAAATACTTGCCACTTCTCGAAGACACTATTTAATGTCAATTGTACTAGCTCTGTGAGTTGAGGAGTTGCCCCAATAGAGACAAGTTGATCCCGGATCTCCTGAATCCTGGTGAGGAAATTTGTTTTTTGGTATCTTGGGAGGTATTCCAAGCCCTAGGGTTTGGGGTTTGGAGGGCAAAGCACCACAAGAGTCACTTCTGAGCTTGGAACCCAAGCATGGAGTTTTGCACCCATCGGGATTTGGGTCAAAACCATGATGAATTTGAGGTGATAGAGCTTGGCGTGGTGATTCCAAAGCTTCGAAAATCACTCAAGTCGAAGCTCTAGAATTTGAGTTATGAATTTTTTAAGTTGTCATTAGTATTTGGACAGTGAATTCATGTAGGCTTGAGGAGAATTCGTCCAATAGACATGACCCTTCATGAATTCGTCAAGCCCTCATGTTTGTGTATAAATATGAGGTGTGTGAGATCATTACTGATCCATCCAAGTGCATGCAAATCAAAGAAAGAGCTCTGAAATCGGACAGCAAAGGAGGCAGCTAGGACGCAAGGGTTGGAGCACAAGTTTTTGGGTAGATACTTTTGTTTTGATGCGAGTTTCCTTGTGAGGAAGAGCCGCAGATCTAAGGTACCTTGCATAGAGGCAAGGATGATGACTTTGGAGCATATTATCTCCTAAATATGGTGTGAGTTCCTTGCAAGTCCAGGCCACAGTCCAGAGGTATGTTTAGAGTACTTTTATGTGTTTATTGGTGATAGGATCTCCGCTACAAGTGGGCCACAAACTGTTGTAGCTTACAGTTGGTGATTGGTGGAGTGTTGAGGGTCGTGAAGTCTTGTGGAGAAGCCTCTTTGTAGGTCGCAACCTCTATAAGAATAGCGCAGCTTGTACAGGCGTAAAGGAGGCTTCAACAAGTGTTTTTCTTGTGCTTTGAAATAGCCCTAAAATGCTGTAGCAATCCGATATCTTTGAGAGCCTTGTGGAGGTATCCAAGGTGTCTTGGAAGTCAAGGGAGGGCCAGCAAATTAGGTGACACATTTGACAAGGGAAATAGTGGATTTGGAGTTGTGGTTTAGGGTTGTTGTGTTCCCTAACCAGTCATATACATGCACAGAAATCAAAGACAAGGAGGCAGCAGCAGGTTGTGGTTGTAGATGACTCCTTGGTGATGGTTGGATGTTAGGTAGATGGGTGTCCTAGGAGAGGACATGTTCATGAAGTCCATTGGTAGCCATGTGTAAGGGTCTCCTAGATGATTGGAAGCCCTAACTAGGAGCAAATACTACAGCGAGACTTGGTCATTCGTGCACTGTTGGAGGGCAGTGTGAGGGTGGACCAAGTGTGAACGTGGATTGGGCATTTATGGTTTGTTGGAGGATAGCATGATAGTGCCCAAGGTTGGAGCCCGGAGTGCATTATCTTCATGGACTTAGATGGTTGCTAGAGTGGTAGTTGTTGAGCTCAAGGGTCTTGTTCAACAAAGAGTAGTTTTGAGTAGCTCGAGACTTGTGTGTGAAAAAGGACTTCTACAACAGATGATGGGTAGTCCTCATAGCTCGTGTTCATTGTGGGAGATGGACATCTTGCAATGATAGGTGGCAGCCCTTCATGCCCTATGTGGGTCTTCATTGGAGCAGCACAGGAAGACCACAGTGGGTTATCTTATCACTCCGTGATTTGTAAGATTGGCAAGAACAAACGACAGAGGACAACATCAAACCACTTTGGAGTCCAAGACCTAGCCTTCCTAGACTCAGAGAGGGCTCTCTCTATTTTTATGATTTAGCTTGATGGTTATAAATGTTGATATTAGGCTAGTTCTAGAAATTATGAGGGTTGTTTGTTTGATTGATTGTGTGGTTGGACAGATAGAGCTGTGAAACTTATCCATTGGGCTATGGAGTCATAAAAGACTGAATTGTGCATCAACTTTTCAAGGGCATTCACAAGACAAGCTAACTATGCAGACTGGATCTTACTAGCAGTGTGAAATGGGAAAGGAGGAGGAGATTAAGGTTTAATGTAAACGCAGAGCAAACCGTCTCTAAATTCTGCATTCAGGTCTCAGAGGAAAACATTAAGATAACAAACACAGACAGAATTAAGGTGCTCTCTTAGCAAATCTTAATCTAAATTTTATGTTTTGAAATCAGATAAATTGATGCACAACATGAAAAGACAAAGAAAAAACATTAACACAGAGGAAAAACATCACCATTAACATAGCTCAAGAATCCTGTGAACGGTCTCTTATTATTGATGCCCAGCTCAAACAGTTACAAAGTTCCAATACTTCTTCCAATGCAAGTTTCAGCAGGGCCCCAATTTTCCAACCCCTGATACTACTAAGGCATGCAGTATTTATCTAAAGGACTAAGTCAGTTGCCCTACCTTACTCGGCAACCTTTCATTGACTACAATTTAGCAGAAAATGGACAAGTGTGGCCATGCAAGGCCTATATAGAAATCTCTAACAACAAGACCGCCTCTGGAATTAATTTTCGGCAACTCTTCGTAGATCCAAACACTTTGATGGCTCTTCGTAAGATCAAACAATAAGCTTGGAGGTGGCTGTAATGGTCACGAAGAGGTAACCAATGGTGGCTCTGACATCTGGCCCTGCGTTTCAGAAAACTGGCGTTTGGTTACTGGTAATTAAATCTGGTGCAACGCTAGTTATTTTTCATTATTTGGGTGATTATGTTGATGTGTTTTGTATGAACGCCCTTTGCCCGACTCGACCTCCTTTGCTTGCACACCTTGTCGGGGCTTATTATATTACAAGTCCTTCTGCCTTGTTTTGGCCTAATTTTTTCATAAAGTGGCGCACAAACCTCATAAGCCCAAACGTGAAGGGATGGCGGTGGACGTGGCGCAGCAACAGTGGTAATGGTCAAACGAATGTGGCGGCAGTTTGGAGGCCAGCGGAAACAGCTTTTCGAAGGGGGTCTCGGGTGGTAAGCAGTGATAGAGAGGGGGGTGCGAAATTGTGAGGGTGCGACACGTGGAGGAATGGGCGGTAATGGATACTGCCCATTTTGGACCCCCCCACCCTCATGATAAAGTTCGAATGCTGCGGGGGAGCCGAAACTAGATAAGGGTCATCAGATGTGGGGAAGAGGAGAGGAGGAGGCAGAAAGGTGGAGGGTGGTTAGAGGCGGAATGATGTGGCACACAGGTGGGGGCGGCTTGACCCTACTGGCACGTTCTTTTTGAATGAGTCTTCAATCCTGGTAGCTTTGGCGAATAAACCCTTTGAATGTGTAGCTGAGTCCTGTTGTCATGCTTAGCCCCTGTTCTTCACAAAACAGCGCACAAACCACATCCGCCCGGACTTGGAAATCTTCAGACCTTTTCTCTGAAATACATCACATCCGCGCCAACATCGCACTTCGCACGGCGCAAGACTTAACTTTACCTTTGCACTTAATCTTTAAAACTTGTGATGTGCGCTTTGCAATTGGGCCCCACCGCATCGCACATCGCACTCTGGCGATTATAACGCATACCTCCGCAGCTATCCTCTAAAGTTTGCAATTTGCGATTGCGATCGAGTCCCACTTGACATCGCACATCGCACTTCGATGGTTTTAACATTTACCTTTGCAACTTATCCTTTAAGATTTGTGATTGTGATCGGGTCCCACCTGGCATTGCACATCGCACTTCGCGTTCCATAGACTTTACGTTGTAATCTCCTTTTCCTCCTTCGATGAGAGTTAACACAGAAATGGCTTTACATGCGGATTTGAAATCCTTTGGATTTTGCCTTTGAAACTACATCGCGTCCGGGCCTCTTTATCGCACTTCGCATCCCTAACAATAACTTATCCTGTGCGATCTACGATGTGCGGTATGCGGGCAGGTCCACGTCATCTTGCCACATCACGTTGCCACGTCACTGCCACGTCATTCCCACGTCGCTGCCACGTCATCATAAACTAAATGCGGCCTGTGGAGTCTGGGCCACGTCATCTGCCATGTCAGCTTGCCGCATCACTGCCACGTCACTTCCACGTCATCTTGCCACGTCATAGCCCGCACTTCGCATTTCGCATTTTTTGCGACTTATCACATCACAACTTCAACAGTTTAACTTGTGATTTCTTAACTTATACTTGTGAAACTCACCGATATGCGATATGCGATTTAATCTCTGTCGTTAATCGATGCTTAGATCCAACGGTCCTCACTGCTCCCTTGCTATGGTTTGCCAACTTTGTTTCTTTGCTCGTGCCCATTCGTTTCTTTCTGTTTGTTCATAGAATACTTGACTCGTTCACGACTTGACCCGCTTTAGCGTTCACGACTCGACCCAAACATGCACGAGTTAACCCAATCACGTTCACGACTCTGCCCAGCACGCTCACGACCCTACCTTTGTTGTTTTTCCGCTGCCTTTGCTTCCTTTGATTCTTTCTTTGGAAAAGTTTTTGAATATTGTCATCTATGTACAACCTTGTGAAACTGTAAATTACAGGGTTCTAATAGTGGCTCCAGGGGGATGGCAACTCCTTTAGGAGGTGTCAAGAACACCGTAGACTAGTAGCCTGATCCATTGGGTTGATCCCACAACTTGTATCTTGATCTCTCAGGCAACTTAGTGACTAGAAACTAGCTGATTGTTCCTCCTAACTTTGACTGATAAAAATAGACCACATGCTTGACCAACCAGCTTATTAGCATACTGAAATCTGAACTGAAACTACAATTGAACTTATCCACTGCAATCCATCAAGCTGAACATACTGCTGCACCTTGAAAACTTGAATGGTGAAACTAGAACTAAGCTGAAACTAAAGTCTGAAACATATTGATCTGAAAATGAAAAGCAATCTAAAACTAAAATTTGAAAGATGCACAGAGTGCTGAGATTATTTGCACACCTACCTACCCTACCCTACTGAAATTACTGTCGCTCTAAATGATACAATCATGCCAATACAGCCAGTCAATCAAGTGCTCCAACAACTGTGTCCTTTCAATGCTTTTCACCAAACTCAGAAACAAGCCTGAATGGCCTTTGATAAAGACTTTCAGCCTGATTTTCTTTAGAGGAAGCTTGGTAATCTTGAGAAACAACAGAAATGCTGGAAATGTATGTTGGCTTTGTGAAGAACAACTCCTCCATATAGACAGCCACTGGATCAAGGTACTCTTCACTTATTTATGGGTATTCTGACTCAGGGAACTCAGCTTCATATCCTGGTATTGCAGATGTGCTCTCCTGGTCTTCAATCAACTCGGAACATGTTTGCATGCTACCTGATGAGTGTTGTGCCACTACTTCAACTGAATCAGACAATGGGGAAGACTTTTTTAGAAATATTGCTTTTGTGATCCATAAATTGTGATAAAAAATCTTTCGGTAAAAATCACATCCAAATAAATTTGGTCGACGCGTTTCGAACCAACCAGTGTCGTTCATCATCAGGACTTGATGAAAAATCTGATCAGGAAACCTAATTAAATAGATACGAAAGGCTCCAACTAGCCGTTGTAAAATAACGGCTAGTTTGACTCAATCTCAGTCAAAAAAATCCAAAAAATAAAATATATATATATAATAATAAATTTTTAATGATTAAAGCTTATAATTTGAATATTATTTATTTTTAATTTTTATACAATAAGAATTATTCCATATATTCTAGAAGAATAAATAAATATTTACTATCATATATATATATATATATATATAATTTATTTCTATTTTTAGAATAATAATTAAACTATTTATTTAGTTTTAGTTTTATTTATTTTCATAATGGAATAAATGCCTAACAAATTTAAAGGAATTTAAAACAACTATTTCAATTAATTAAAAATAAAATAAAATAAATATTATTTAAAATAAATAAATATTAAAAAAATGAATTAAATAAATCTATTTTAATTAATTAAAAATAAATTAAATTAAAATAAAATAAAATTTATAAACATAACAGCGTTTGAAAGCATTATGAACACAGGAGATTGACTTTGAAAGCAGAAACCATCCAATGTGTCTGCTACTGGGTCATGTGGTGCTTTAGATGGTAGTGGTTCTTCTGAGACCTCATTTTTTCTCTTATAATTATCAGCCAGAATGTGATCCCAATTCCCTTTCATAATCTGAAATACGTTAAAGCATAGAGGTAGAGAATCAAACTTGATCACTTCTTCATCTGCTTTAGACTCCGTGATTTCATCTGCTATTTGACATTCCAAAGGACTCAAGGTCTGAACCCCTGGATGTAAAACAGATTTTTTACCATGCATGATTTCTTTATATGATTGGTGAGAGAGTTCTCTTCTCCTGTGATTATCAACTAGAATGTGATCCAAATTCCCTTTCACAATATGAAATGAATTAAAGCATAAGAGTAGAGACTCAAGATGTTTTGACTCCTCCTCTATTTCAGATCTTGTGATTTCAAGATGACTCAGGGGGAGAACTTATGGATCTGATAAAAGGTTTTGTATCATCCATCTCTTCCTTGACTGATTCATTAGAGCATTCCTCCTCCTTCCTATTTGCAACCTGCTTATGCTCTCTTAAGAGTGAGGCAAACGATAGAGGAAGGCATTTTGTACTTGACAATTTCCTGCATTCTCCTCTTTGCAACCTTGCTCAGCATGCAGAGTTTGATTGTCATCTTTGCATTGTGGTGACCAGGCCTCTCCTTCCCATGGAGACAGTGTTGGTTGCTCTGTACAGTCAGCAACAATCTCAACCTTATAGTCTTCCTCTTGATAATCATATTCGAGATGGCTACCTCTGTACGCAAGGTCATCTATCATGTACATTGTTGTTGAGGATTTCCCTGCCTCCCTCTGATTTTCGACTTCATTTTTGGCTGTGTTGTGGATAGAGTACATGAAACAATCATTTTCTGTTTTAGGGTGTCTATGATGGGCTGCAAACTGCCTAGGTACAGTGATGTTTGTCTTTTCTGGAACTAATGGAACATGAGGTATCTAAACAGCAAGTTCCTCTTTCCTGCTAACCATATGCATCATTTCGTTGACTGTGTTTGTCAACATATCTAGTTTTATCTCTGAAGATATCAGTTGCTCTTTTTCTATTTTTTCCTTCTTCATTGCTTTTAACTTTGCTTCCCTGTTCAACAGGTTGGCTTCCACATCAACTGCCACATTTTGCATTTCTTCCAAGGTTGCAGGGTCCCTTTCTCTTAACTGGAACGCCATCTTTGGGTCAAATGCATCTGGGTAGTGCCAGAGAGCTCATCCTGGGGGTGGCCTTATCTTAGCAGGCGTTGAATAGTAGATCTTATTGAACCTAGCTGAAAAATGTCGTACTGTCTCCCCTGTGTTATGAATATAATTCATAACAAATAGAATAAATACAAATAAATGTAAATAATAATAATCGAATGATGATTATCTTAATTAGCCGTTAGTTAAGTGAAAAGGCATGTCTAAAAGACATGCCTAGTCATGAAAGGCCACCTGCCTAGGTATATAAGCAAAGCCTCATTGTAACATTTCTCATCACTTATACATTTTATATATAATAAATTATTATTACAAATACCTCTTGTGTATTTTTACATTAAAGTCAACAACCATACAATTTTATTGCTTCAGTGGTATCGGAGCCATGCTGCACAATAGTCTCACGAGCCTATGAACGTAGTTTACGAGCCTATGAACATAGTTTACCGTACAATGTGCCATTACGTGTAGATCCTAAAGAAATTGATCAGATTAAAAAAATTCAAGAAAATCTTGAGCAATTAGAAAAGTCATGTGCAGAAGCTACATCCCGTTTTAAGAAAAGTTATGAAGAAATCCATAAAAAGGAAGAAAATGTTGATCAAAGTGATGAATATGAAAAAAATATCAATCAAGATGATGAAGATGAAGATGATCTTAAAAACGGAGATGACTATGAAGATGATGATAATGATGAAGATGACCTTGAAACACTAAAAGTTGTGCAACGTGTTCCCTTAAATGAATTTGGTAAACTTGATCCACCAACTGATGAGGAAGAATTTATAGTTAAATTGATTGTCAACGAGGAATACAAGAATAAGGTACTAGTAAAACACACCAACATTGATATTAGTAGAAGATTTTTGGAATGTCTCAAACCTGACCTCCCATTTACTAGTGATCTAATTACTCCTCGTAGAGAACCAATTACTCCTGGTGCCCAATTTGGGCAAAGTCGAGTTCACTCTCGCTCTCCACCATATCAAACGCTATCAGAACAACAATTAGCGCAATTAACAATTGCCAATAGCATTCAATCTCCCCAGCAATTTCAAAGAGTTCCTTATCAATTGAAGTTTCATGGAAACATTAAAGAGTTTAGAGCTTGGGCCCAAAGAAATGATATTGAACATATTATTTTCTTGCAGATTTATGATTTTTTTGAGGAAGTTGCAGTTGATGCTTTATTAGATTGCCAGCAAAATCAGTTGAACGATCAGAGATTATTACGATTTCTCCATGAACTCAGCTCTATAATTCAAAACAAACCCGCAATCGTTAACTCAAGAGAGGGTTTTCTATTGTTGAGTAAGCTAATAGCGGGACGCCCGATGGATTCGATGTTTGATTCCGTTAAGTGGGTGCGGTATTCTGTGGGCTTGTTGGCTAATGTCGACAACTCCAACAATGAGCTCAACCTCGAGGTTTACCTACATAAAACCCTAGCACTTCTTGACAGAGAAAGTGTCGGAATTCACAATGCGAACTTTCAGTCGGGCTTGGTAATCTTAATCCATTTGATAATGACGTCCAAGGAGAAAATAAATAATCACAGAGGAATCGTACGAGCTTTGTCTTCTTACATTCTAAAGATCGACCACGGTCAATTTCGTAGAAGCAAAATGCAAAATCAAAATCATAATAGTAAGAAATCCTTCAAAGAAATAGTACCCATCGACATCCCCTCTCGAATCAACATCACCATCATTCTCTACAATTGCGTGGTAATGAAAACACAGAGGAAGCAGGACGTTTGCAATGATGAGATTGTGATTCTGAAGATCTCCGATGGCAAAATATTCGTCGTGCCAAAAGCAGCAGCATTGCAGTTGGTGATAATAAAGAAGGTAGCAGAGGACTTTGGCACTGAAAATCCCATGTCGTTTGTGTCTAGCAACATTTTAGAAAAGATAAAACACCCCATCGCCAGGCTAAACACCCCATTAGAGGGCCTCACCCTTCCCTCTTCATTTCTCGTGCCCCTCGAAACCCTTACTCCGGCAGGTCTGGTGAGCCGAACCAAATCTTCTGTGTGTTGGACTATGCAACGCTCCCGACAGTGACAAGGCAGAGTGGGAGTAATTAAGCATCGAGTTACATGCATTTTCTTTATACAATCTCTATCGCGGAACACAATGCCACCACACAATGAAAGCCCACGGGAGAAGGACACAACCTTACGAATCTCTCATGACTATTAGTCATAAATTTAATAAAACGAAGAATGTTTAATAATTAAGTTCTTTATAAAATTATTAAAGTTACTTTATAAATTTATAAAGTTACTTTATTAAAAAAAATTCTAAAGTTAATAAAAAATAAAAATAAAAAAATATTTTTATTAAAAAAATAAAAATAAAACTAGTTCCAAATAATACATGTTGAGGTACCTGTGACCACTCAGATTTATCAAAAATGCCCTGAGGAAAGTGAAGGCAATTGTTCGAGATCAAGCTGAAGTAAATTTCCTGTAATTAAGCTTTGAGGACAAAGCTTTTCGGAGAAGGCGGCAATGTTATGAATATAATTCATAACAAATAGAATAAATACAAATAAATGTGAATAATAATAATCAAATGATGATTATCTTAATTAGTTGTTAGTTAAGTGAAAAGGCATGTCTAAAAGACATGCCTAGTCATGAAAGGCCACCTACCTAGATATATAAGCAAGGCCTCATTGTAACATTTCTCATCACTTATACATTTTATATATAATAAATTATTATTAAAAATACCTCTTGTGTACTTTTACATTAAAGTCAACAACCATACAATTTTGCTGCTTCACCCTGGCTGTCTCTTTAAATGGTTATACTCTTCTATGATGAGAAAAACATTTCCCACGACCACCCATCTGTCTAGGAAAACTTGAGTGAATTGATGAAAATTGCTAATGCTTGCAGCTAGAAGATCTTTAAACCAATTTTTAACTTTACCTTGCAATGATAGGGCAAACATTCTGATATGCGCATCATCTTCTCCCACCTCAAACAGATCAAGGAAATCCTCAAGATTTTGAATGTGCTTTTCTACAGTGATCTTTGCATTTTCTCCATCAAATCTAGGTAGATTATTGATAAAATTTGCAGGGAGGTCATGGAGGATAGGAGGCAAAATCAGAGGCTTGTATCTGTCTAGGACTTTTACAGGTATAGGCAATATAGCAGGAGGCTTACAACCATTTGGGAAATTAGCAGGAGCAGGGGATAAATCCTGGGGCTCATCTTTCACTGGGTTTTCCACAAGTGCATCCGAGATATGCACAGGTGTATAAGTATGTACATGGTCTACAATTTGGGGCTTAGCTTCTTGAGGCTCATCAATCTGCCAATGATCAATGTAAACCTTAGCAGTGTACTCTTGATCGGGCTTAAAGTAGGGTAGAACATAGTTACAGATAAAAACAACAATTTCTTGAATCCAATTTGGGCTTGAATACTTTCTCTTTCTAGGCTAACTGGTCATGTTTCAGGTCCTTCCTCCAGTGGAGTCTTTGAATGGAACTGGTCTGAATTGGAGTCACCAGGTGGATGTTTCAACTTTCTAGTGTCTGTCTTGTTATCCACCATCAACAACCAGATACCAATCTTGGAAAATACTCGAATTATCTAATTTTTACTAGGGTTTCTGAGTTCAGAAGAAACACTAAGCTTTTTCAATAAGTGTTTCCACACTGTGGTCGCCATTATGTTATCACTCCGTGATTTGTAAGATTGGCAAGAACAAATGACACAGGACAACATCAAACCACTTTGGAGTCCAGGCCTAACCTTCCTAGACTAAGAGAGGGATCTCTCTATTTTTATGATTTACCTTGATGGTTATAAGTGCTGATATTAGGCTAGTTATAGAAATTATGAGGGTTGTTTGTTTGATTGATTGTGTGGTTGGACAGATAGAACTACGAAACTAATCCATTGGGCTATGGAGTCATAAAAGGCTGAATTGTGCATCAACTTTTCAAGGGCATTCACAGGGCAAGCTAACTATGCAGAGTGGATCTTGCTAGCAGTGTGAAATGGGAAAGGAGGAGGACATTAAGGTTCAACGTAAATGCAGAGCAGACCGTCTCTGAATTCTGCATTCAGGTCTCGGAGGAAAACATTGAGATAACAAACACAGACAGAATTAAGGTGCTCTATTAGCAAATCTTAATCTAAATTTTCTGTTTTGAAATCAAATAAATTGATGCACAGCATGAAAAGACAAAGAAAAAACATTAACACAGAGGAAAAACATCACCATTAACATAGCTCAAGAATCCTGTGAACGGTCTTTTATTATTGATGCCCAGCTCAAATAGTTACAGTGTTCCAATACTTATTACAATGCAAGTTTCAGCAGGGTCCAATTTTCCAACCCCTGATACTGTTAAGGCATGCAGTATTTATCTAAAGACTAAGTCGGTTGCCCTACCTTACTCGGCAACCTTTCATTGATTACAATTTAGTAGAAAATGGACAAGTGTGGCCATGCAAGGCCTGAACAGAAATCTTTGACAACAACACCGCCTCTGGAATTAATTTTGGGCAACTCTTCGTAGATCCAAACGCTTCGATGGCTCTTCGTAAGATCAAACAATAAGCTTGGAGGTGGTTGTGATGGTCACGAAGAGGTAACCAATGGTGGCTCTGACATATGGCCCTGCTTTTCAGAAAGCTGGCGTTTGGTAATTAAATCTGGTGCAGCGCTAGTTACTTTTCATTATTTGGGTGATTATGCTGATGTGTTCTATATGAATGCGCTTTTCCCAACTCGACCTCCTTTGCTTGCACACCTTGTCGGGGCTTATTCTATTACAAGTCCTTCTACCGTGTTTTGGCCTTTTTTTTCATAAAGTGGCGCACAAGCCTCATAAGCCCGAACGTGAAGGGATGGCAGTGGACGTGGTGCAGCAACAGTGGTAATGGTCAAATGAATGTGGCGGCAGTTTAGAGGCCAACGGAAACAGCTTTTCGAAGGGGGTCTCAGGTGGTAAGCGGTAATAGAGAGGGGGGTGCGAAATTGTGAGGGTGCGACACGTGGAGGAGTGGGCGGTAATGGATACTGCCCATTTCGGACCCCCCCTCCCCTCATGATAAAGTTTGAATGCTGCGGGGAAGCCGAAACTAGATAAGGGTCGTTGAATGTGGGAAAGAGGAGCGGAGGAGCGGACAGGTGGAGAGTGGTTAGAGGCGGAATCACGTGGCACACAAGTGGGGGCGGCTTGACCCCACTGGCACGTTCTTTTTTAATAAGTCTTCAATCCTGGTAGCTTTGGCAGATAAACCCTTTGAATGTGTAGCCGAGTCTTGCTGTTGTGCTTAGCCCCTGTTCTTCACAAAACAACACACAAACCGCATCCGCCCGGACTTGGAAATCTTTAGGCCTTTGCTCTAAAATACATGCATCCGCGCCAACATCACACTTCGCACGGCGCAAGACTTAACTTTACCTTTGCACTTATCCTTTTAAACTTGCAATGTGCGCTTTGCGATCGAGCCCTACTGCATCGCACATCGCACTCCGGCGATTATAACGCTTACCTCCACAGCTATCCTTTAAAGTTTAAGATTTGCGATTGCGATCGGGTCCCACCTGACATCGCACATCGCACTTCGGCGGTTTTAACATTTACCTTTGCAACATAACTTTTAAGATTTGCGATTTTCAATTGCAATCGGGTCCCACCTGGCATCGCAAATCGCACTTTGCGTTCCATAGACTTTACGTTGTAATCTCCTTTTCCTCCTCCGATGAGAGTTAACACAGAAAAGGCTCTGCATGCAGATTTGAAATCCTTTGGATTTTGCTTTTGAAACTACATCGCATCCGGGCCTTTTTATCGCACTTTGCAACCTTTAACGTTTAACAATAACTTATCCTGTGTTGTATGCAGTCCAGGTCCACGTCATCGTGCCACGTCACCTTGCCATGTCACTGCCACGTCATTACCACGTCGCTACCACGTCATCATAAACTAACGGCAGTCTGTGGGGTCTAGGCCACGTCATTTGCCATATCATCTTGCCATGTCATAGCCCGCACTTCTCATTTCGCATTTTTTGTGACTTATCGCATCGCAACTTAAACAATTTAACTTGCAATTTCTTAACTTAAAACTGTGAAACTCGCCGATATACGATATGCGATTTAATCTTCGTCGTTGATCGATGCTCAAATCCAACAGTCCTCACTGCTCCCTTGCTGTGGTTTGCCGGCTTTGTTTCTTTGGCCGTGCCCGTTCGTTTCTTTCTGTTTGTTCGTAGAATACTTGACTCGTTCATGACTTGACCTGCTTTAGCATTCACGACTCGACCCAAACGTGCATGAGTTGACCCAATCACGGTCACGACTCTGCGCAGCACACTCACGACTCTGCCTTTGTTTTTTTTCTGCTGCCTTTGCTTCCTTTGATTCTTTCTTTGAAAAAGATTTTGAATATTGTCATCTATGTACAGTATGAAAAATTTGCAAAGAGAAAGTACACAGTGACCTTGTGATACTGTAAATTACAGGGTTCTAACAAGTTGAAGTTCCTGAGTAGCTGAGGAGCAGTAGTGGGCAAATTGATAGTTATTCACAAGTGGAACTGTGAACAACTCGACAGGAGTCTCGATGTGTTGTGTCGTTGATGGACTAAGGCACAACTAGTGAGCAGATTGACAGTCGAGGTTCAGTGGCCAGATGGACTTGGAGCATTGATAGAGACAGGAGTTGTAGATCGGGAGCCGAAGGACCTAAGTACAGGGTAAGAGCGAGAGGAGCTGAGAGAGCATGCGACAACCAGATGGTCAGAGTATCTTGTTGAGGACAGATTGGTCGTCAATGTACTAACACCATGCCATAGTTTGTATCTTGTACTAGTGGATGATTGAGGAACATTATCCCTAGTACGAGATCCCTAGACTGTTGTATCATATGTTGAATAATATAACAAAGATTACGTTGAAAAATGTAAAAAGTTGTCTATATTTTGTGCATGTGTTATTTACTATTGTTTATATTCCATTGTGCAAAGTAGTTCTGCTGAGATTCTTAGTTTGGTAGCATCAGAGATTTTAAGACTATCCTAGACCCAAGATCGTGGAAATTCAACATGGCATCAGGGGGTATCTTTGAGGGATTGTGAATCAGACCGTGTACAGCGAAGCAACTCAGAGGGAGTTGTTGGTGTCTAGATCATGAAGCAGAGGGTTCAGTGGAAGACATGGAGATTTGGTCTTGAAGGGCTTGGCAGCGAGATTGGATGGGAGTTTTGTGTTAGTTTTTTGTAACATCAGATGTGTTCTAGCCTCGAGATTTAGCATAGAGGTTAGAATACATGCATTCTCCAAAACCCAGAAATCGCTTTTGGAAATTCCACCTAGAGACGACTTAATTAAAATAATTAATCAGTTTTTAATATTTCCTAAGTCTAAACTTAGGAAATATGATTAATTAAAAAGTATTAATTAAATCAAGTGCGAATCTTCTAGAAAAATGCATGGATCGAGTTCTAGTTAATCTTAGCTGTCGATTAAGTTTTAATCGTGGTCGTTGATGTATCAACGAGAGATTATAAGAAGAAACTCAATGGGGCTTGGAGAATACACTTGAGCAGTTGGATTTCACTGGCTGATCGATTTCCTGAATAGCAGCGCTGAGTTGCCGGAGAGATAGCTAGTGAACTGAAGCAGTGAGAGAGGGGCAGGGATAGTAAGGCCGGAGGAATATTTTCCAGTTCAAGTGAGTGCATTGCACAGAGGTAGTGAGTGCCACACAGAGGCAGCGCAGAGCCACACAGAGGCAGCGCAGTGCTTCAGAGGAGATTATGTTTTGTGCTGGGGAGAAGCAGTGATTCAGTGCCAGAAGTCGAAGAGAAAGTCTAGAGGCCAGGAGAGTCCATCTTCCAAACAGCAACTAATCAGTTAACGAGAGGGAAAGTTGTTCCAAGCTGTGGGGGCGGAGTACTGCATAGGCTAACGCAGAGGCAGTGCAGAACAGCGCATCTTGAGCCAAGGTCAGTTTCGGATCGCCAATGGGAGTAAGATTTTTCTCACTACTCTTTGTCAGTTATTTCTTCGTATGGTTTGCTAGATTTAAAGCAACTATAGATTTGTACTCAGATTTACTACTACATAATAATCAAACCCTCACTTACTGCACCAGTTTTCCCGAGTTGGGTTTTTCTGGGGACATTGTCCAAAAATAACTGTGTATTTGTGTGCGTGTGCCCGAGCATTATTTTTATTCCACAGTATTTATTTTGTGAAGGTTACAGTGTATTGGTTTCGATATTTTTACCGTATAACACAGTGAATAATTTGTTCAGTTTATTTAACAAATAGAAGAAACTTAATCAGTTGTTGCAGTAGGATTCGGGTCTCCTGAATTTTCAAATGGTATTAGAGCGCAGATAGAAGCAGGGAGAGCTCAATTGCAGAAAGGAAGAGGGAGATTCGAAGCACTGCGTGAGCAGCTGCTCGAAACTCCAGGAGGCTGCGCAATCCATTGGCCAGAAAGGCAATTTTTTAAGGAAAAAATATTTCTCTGAGTGATTCTGTTGGTTTTTGTAGCATCGAAAAGTGCTCTAAGTCCCAAATTTTGTGGAGAGGCTTAGACACTGGTATTCCAAAGAACCCAGAAACCGTTTGTGAAAATTCCACTCAGCTAATGTTTTATTAAAATAATTAATTATTTTAATGGGGATCCTAAGTCTAAACTTAGGGAAATTAAATAATTAAAGGGAATTAATAAAACATGAGTGAGAATGATCTAGAAAACAAAGATCAAGTCATGTTATAATCTTAGTCGTTGATGTCTCAACGAGAAGACTATAAAGGAAGACTTGAGGGCCATTTGGAAAGACACACCAAATTGATCTAGAGTTTGAAATTTCTGGGGAGGGGTTTGCTGAGAAATTCGAGCTAGAGATTTGAGTAGTGAGGGGCAGAAATAGCATTCGAAGAGGAAGTAATTTTCTTAGTCGGTGGAGCATCAGTTGTAGAGAGGCAAAGGTGATCTAACCAAGCCAGCGTTGAAGGAAGAAGGGATAACGCAGTGACTGCATACGGCTCATGCAGAAGCAACGCAGAGGCAAAGGAGGGTTTCCGGAATTTTGCTTGTAGATAAGTTTTGGAGGCCGGGATCTGGAAAGTGACACCAGGAAGTTGTTCCTCAGGGTCCACAGAGGCAAAACGACTTGGTTGGGGCTGAACACTGAGCCTAGAAGGGGGTGATGTAGAGGTTGGAAGGTCCAGCGCTGGGGCTGCGCAGTGCCTCCCCAGGGCAGGGTTTTCTTCATCCAAATCAGTGAGGAACTTAGTGATTGAGTGAGGTAAATCCTCACAAATTCTTCTGCCAGTATTTCTCTCTGTAACTGAATTACCCTAGGGGTATTCAAAGATGTATTCGAACAATGCTACTGCTTAATAATAAAACCCTCAGATCTGTTGCACCGGTTTTCTCGCATTAGGTTTTTCCGAGGACTTAGTCCAAAATAAAGGTGTCATATGTGTGATTGATTTCCTTGTTCAGTTTCCTTGTTTCATAATCATGAGTATTACAGTATAGGTTGCTTTAGTGATTACTTCAGTATTTCATGTATGATTCAGAAATAATTGTGTAAAGTAAATTACATAATAGAAGAAGTAATTCAGTTGGTTGCAGTAGGATTCCTTAGATTGTTCAGATCCGGGAATTTTCACATGGTATCAGAAGATTGATGTGAAGCAGGAAGAACGGATTTGAATTCTGAAGTGAAGGTCATTTTTTATGCAGTACAGCAGAACGATCCATTGAAGGATTGCGCAGATCTAGCTAGGAGGGCTAAGATTTTCGTGGCAGTCTCTCTCTGAGTGAGTCAACAGAGAGAAAGGGCTTCCAAATTGAGATCTTGTGGTGGCAGAGGGAGCAACGCAGAGCCTCCACGCAGAAGATAGAGGGACACAGTTTTCTGAAGTTGATGCTGGGCAAAAAGCATCAAAAGGAGACGAACACATATTGAGGGAATTCTTCCTCAGTGATTTCCTAGCCAAGGAAGTCAGCATTTCTCAGTTGCTGAGCAGTAGAAGAGCAGCAGAACTTACAACTCCATTAGGGAGTGCGTAAGCCTACCAAGAGTTGCGTATTAGGGAGGAATAGGGAGCAGATTCAACAGATTTCGGATCGGTTGGAGGGCTACTCCAACTATATGATTTGGAAGGAAAGAGCTCAGTTCCTTCTAGATGAACATGATCTGAAGGCGTTCGTGGAGAATGTGGTATCTGTACCTACGAATGCGGATTAGCTCAAGAAGTACAAGGCAGATATGGCTAAGTAAAATAGGTTGCTCCTTGATGGTGTCAAGAATCACATCGTCTCACATGTGGCTGGCAAGCTTACTGCCAGAGAGATGTGGGTAGCTTTGCATGACCTATTTGAGGGATCTTCCGAGCAGTGAAAGTTGTACTTAGAGTGGAAGCTCTGTATGATCCATATGCGGAAATGGGAGCATGTGGCTTCATAACTCATTCGGTTTCAGGAGATTCAAGATCAACTGTCAGCAACAGGCGCTACACTTACAGTTGCAACCATGGTACAGATGGCCCTTAACGGTGTCATAGAGAAGTGGCAAGTGTTTGTCCAAAGCATACTAGGTTGGGCAGCATTACCTACTTCGGAGCAATTGTGGTCAACTTTTTAGGAGGAAGAGTTGAGAAGAGACCTCGTCAAGTGCAAACTTGATGGCAGCAGTGGAAGCCGATCGAAATCCGTGGAGGAAGAAGAGAACGCAACCCTTGCAATGAAAGGACAACAGACGCAACGGAAACCGAAGCGCAATGTCTCGAAGGTCAAGTGCTCCAGATGTGGCGAGATGGGCCACTATGCATCTCAGTGTCCTTTGAAGACGGACAAAGATGAGAAGCATGACCCGAATGTTGCAGCCGCGAAAATCGAGGAGGATAAGTTTTCCATGAGTGCCCACGCTTCTCGAGGAGAGAAGTGGGGTGATATTGAACTGTAGTTCACTTCGAACTTCAGTTGGGCAGGATCCTTGAGGAGCCCACCTCATGGATCATTACCTTGCTACAGGAGCCCATATTTGCAGTATCGAGAAGGAGGAGTTTAAGTGAGAGCTGAGGAGTGATGGAGACGACAGTGCAGTAGATAGCAGCGCTTATTTCTGGAGCAGCGCAGAGCAGAGGTAGCAGCAGCGCAATGCACAGTGGTGCAGCGCAATGCAGATCAGTGTTGCGCAGTGCAGAGCAGCAGCGCAGTGCATCAAAGGGACAGCGCAGTAGTTATCAGTAGTCAGAGTCTTCAGCACCGAGGTGCATCCACTGAACACTTGTTCAGTCTTAGGTGAGTTTAATTGTTTCTCTCAGCAGTTGAGTTGCAATGCAGATGCAGTGTTAGTAGTGGCAGTGTTAGCAGCATAGCAAATGCAACTCTTGAGAGGAAGTTGTAGTACAGATGCAGGAGTGGTAGTGGCGGTGTCATGGGCACTAGTACAGTTGCAGCAGCAGCGCAGTGGTTGATGGACTTCAGCAGCGCGAAGGATGCTTCAGAATCAGCGCAGTATGCAATAGGCATAATTGCTAGAGCACTTTCATCGCTAAGAGGGAGTGTTGACTTTTGTATCATCGGAAAGTGCTCTAAGCCCCAAATTTTGTGGAGAGGCTTAGACACTGGTATTCCAAAGAACCCAGAAACCGTTTGTGAAAATTCCACTCGATTAATGTTTTATTAAAATAATTAATTATTTTAATGGGGACCCTAATTCTAACCTTAGGGAAATTAAATAATTAAAGGGCATTAATAAAACATGAGTGAGAATGATCTAGAAAACAAAGATCAAGTCATGTTATAACCTTAGTCATTGATTAGAGATCTAATCTCGGTCGTTGGTGTCTCAACAAGAAGACTGTAAAGGAAGACTTAAGGGCCATTTGGAAAGACACACCGAATCGATCTAGAATTCAAAATTTCTGGGGCGGGGTTTGCTGAGAAATTCGAGCTAGAGATCTGAGCAGTGAGGGGCAAAGATAGCATCCGGAGAGGAAGTAATTTTCTTAGCCGGTGGAGCATCAGTCAAAGAGAGACACAGGTGATCTAACCAAGCCAGCGCCGAAGGAAGAAGGGCTAACGCAGTGATTGCGTACGGCTCACGCAAAGGCAACGCAGAGGCAGAGGGTTTCCAGAATTTTGCTCGTAGATCAGTTTCGAAGGCCGGGATTTGAAAAGTGACACTGAGAGGCTGTTCCTCAAGGTCCACAGAGGCAAAACAACTTGGTTGGCATTGAACGTTGAACCTAGAAGGGGGTGACGCAGAGGCTAGAAGGTCCAGCACTGAGACTGCGCAGAGGTTGCGCAGTGCCTACCCAAAGAAGGGTTTTCTTCATCTGGATCAGTCGAAAACTCAGTGATTGAGTGAGGTAAATCCTCACAAATTCTTCTGCCAGTATTTCTCTCTATAACTGAATTACCCTAGGGGTATTTAGAGATGCATTCAGACATTGCTACTGCTTAATAATAAAACCCTCAGATCTGCTGCACCGGTTTTCCCGCATTGGGTTTTTCTGGGGACTTGGTCCAAAATAAAGGTATCATATGTGTGATTGATTACCTTGTTCAGTTTCCTTGTTTCAGAATCATTTGTATTATAGTGTTGATTTGTTGACCACACTTTGTTAACAACCCCATAGCAGTACACCCCCATTTTTTAAAATGGAATTCATCATGTTCAACATGTTCGCGCCATTCAGATTTCATCGACAGCTGACATTTTTATAAATGATGTAAACCCATTCTGCATGTTTATGATGTAAATGATCTAAATAAGACCATCATGTATGTAACAACCTAGGTAAGCTTAGTATGTTGGTGACGATTTGTATCCTAGGAGATTTTTTGTCTCACTAATTTACTTGTGTTTTTCGACACAAGTGATCGGCAAAGTTTTCTCCTCCAGCCTCACTCCAAAGCTAGGGTGGATTTTGTCATCAAGATGCTAAGTGAGTCTTACTGTTTTCTATCGAGTCTTTGTAAAAGTAGTTTGGGAATAATCCTACCTAATTGGCTAGATTATTTTATTACAAGCTAGTTGGTCTACTAGATCATGTTTTGAGTCGCAGAATTGGGTACCTATTTGAGGGTCTTTACGAATGGGTATTCCCCCTTCATGTGTCTAAATTTATTTATCTGATGTAAAGAGGGTTGGAAAAAATAATTAAATCCCCTTTCAGTCAATTAATTAAATTTTCTGGCCAAATTAATTAAAAATCCTAAGCCATAAATTTAATTAATTTTAAGTCCTAGGTGAGTTAAAATTTTTCAAAGGCAAAATTCGTTGGTCTTTAAAAAATGAATTTTTAAAGGTCCCAAGCCAAGGGAATATTGAGAATTTCAAGAAATTTTGGACCCTTGGGCCTAGGTGGTTGAGTCAAAGTCAAAATTTTGAGGTAATTAACTCAAAATTAGTATTTTTGAGTTAATTAAAATGGAATTAAATGATAAATTCGTTTTTTCTTCAAATTTATAATTTCGACAATCCAGATTAAAAGATGATCAAATCTTTTCAACGGTCGAAATTATTTTGACATGGATCAACCGAACTAGCTGTTGGAGATTTAGTCTTATAAATTAGAGGTCTTTGTCAGTCTTTCAATCCATCCGATCTCTGGATCGTGCACTCGCTCTTGAAGCTCTCCGATAATATTTTCTGGAATAATACAAAGAAAGACTTTGGGGTTTTATCTTGATGATGGTGTTCCTCTTCAGCATTTTATGGTAAACTTGTTCTTAATATTCTGCTGGTGATTATTCTAATGGATTGTTGATTAATGGCTCTTGTAGAGTAATTTTGGGTACAAGTATCGTGCCCAAGCTACTGGATCTAAGGTAAAAATATTAATTGGATCAAGCTAACTGTTATGTCTAGCTCATGAAAGTTTTATGTTTTATCACTATTTCTCTATTAATCTGACAGTTTAACTTTAAGTTTGCAGAAATCTTTCGGATTTAAAACTGAGCGTTTGGGGAAGTCCTAGTTTGGACCAGCCGACTCCCAGAAGATAAGATCTGAAGAGCCCTCCGGATCTAATTCCCTGGGCTTATCTTAAATTCCAGTTTTTTACAGGGATCTTTATTGAGCTTGTGTCTTTCTTCTAAAATTTTATTTTCTGAATTGTGTTGAACTGTTTTAAATCTGGCCAAGATGGTTTACGATCTGTAAATTAGCACTGTAAATTTGTAAATATTCTCTAGGTTGTAAGGGTTTATTTATTTTTTATGCATAGTTTTGGATCTGTTCTGGTTTTGCAGGTTTGCAGGGGCATTTCTCAAAAAAAATTAGATCTGAGCCAGATCTAACCCCCAGAGGGTAAGATCTAGCCTCATGATCATTTTTTTGCTAACAGATCTGAGGGTTATTTCACTGCAAAGAGTAAATCTCAGGTGTATTTGAATTCAACATTTTAAAAAATCAGAGTGATACTGGCGAAATTTACTGCTGAATGAGGAAATTTGTATGGCTGAGATTTCTCCCTCACATTTTCTTCAAACTCTACATCCATTTCCTTCATCCACATCCTTGCTACCCTTTCTTTACTGCGTTTTCCTTTAGAACGTCCTTTCTCACATTTAACCGCAATCGATCTCATCGCTGCCTAATTTCAACGAGTCCGCAGCCTTCTGTCTATACGCTTCCCCTTCCATTCTTCCTTTCCACGCTCCATCACTCTCCCTCCGTGGCTACCTTGTTGCCGACCCTTCTCTCTTGCAAACAAAACTCACGTGCTCCCTCGACCTCTGCCTGTCGTCCTCCCCTTCCGCCGTCCAGTCTTTCCTTAGTCGTCGACCCTCCATCTAAGCCCTCAACCCTCTCTCTTCCACCATCCAGCCTTCTCCTTAGCCACCGCTGCCTTGACCTGCAAAACAAACTCACGCATATAATAAAACTCGAAACCCCGCATCCATGCGTTTAAGGTTTTTTAGTTTAGTTCGGATTCATTTTTGTGTTAGATAGTTTAGTGTTAGTGTTAGGTTTAATTCGATTTTTTATTAACTTTTAGTTTTTAGTTCGTAGATTTTAGGTTTTAAAATTTTTTAACGTTTAGTTTAATTTCGATTTTGGTTAGCATTGATTTTTTACAAGTTTCATTTTTTTTTTGTTAGATTTTAGATTTGAATTAACGTTAGTTTTAATTTAATTTTAATTTGTTTTAGAATTTAAATTTTTTTTATTTTTAAAGAAAAATCAAAAACAAAAAAAAAGAAAAATTTACTATTTTAATTTAGTTTTGCTTTTAGATTTTTTTAATTTTAGTTTCTTTTAAATCCTTAGATTTTAAATCCATAGTTTTAATTTTATTTGTATATATTGTTTAAAAATAATATATATATATATATATATATGTAAAAAAAATCTCAAAAAAAAATTTATTTCATAGTCAAGTGAGCTTTTAAATTTTTATCTGAAGTTTGACTATATGAAATTTTGATTTTCGAATTGGGATTATTTGGAACATTATAAATTCGGAAATATTGATAATATCTGACATTTAATTTCGATGGTACCCTCATGATAATATTTTTATCTCGAATTTAAATCGTTGGTTCAAAGTTTAATGCTTCGCTGTGGCTAATGATTTTTGAGCTATCTTTAATTGTGGTTTTAATTTGCTTGAAATTGGTGATTAATTGTTTAAGTTAACTTTGGAAATATTTCAAGTAATAATAAATTGCATGTTTTTATCAAACATTGTTAATGCATAATTCTCAAGGTTTTTCATTGAATATCATTGTGATGAACCTATTTTTCATAGCAGCAGTTACATATCAGATACTTGACTTTAATTTTATAGCGGGATATCTTGACTCCATAAGGCACTGGTTTTAAACTTCTGAATCTAATTGGATTTGTAAAATCTCGTAAATCTCAACAAGTATTTGATTATCTAGCTGTGTCTTCTGAATTGGTTGGTCTCCAACCAGTTCTCCTCCTTCATTTTCGTCAAGGTCTACCTCTCTTAGTCTGCAAAGAGACGACTTAAATAAAGAGATTGGTAATCAAGGTGACAACCCCCGATCTAAAGTCGTTGTCGCGGTGCCTAGACATTCTGTGCGACAACATGGTTGCAGTAGGGTTCCTTAGATTGTTTAGATCTAGGAATTTTCACAGAGTCGACAAAAAAAAAAAATTTCGAGATCGAAAATTGTCAGAGGCAGAGGAAGCCGCAGCATTTTCTTTGCAGAGTAGATCTTCAGCTGGGACGCAATTATTTTGCAGTTGTTTGTTGGTGCAGAATAGCGTCAGGAGGAAGGAATAGCACACACTGAGGGAATTCTTTCCTCAGGAAATTTATAGCCTAGAAATTTGATTTCTTACTGCAGAGCAGCAATAGTTGTGAGCAGATTTCCCACTCCAGCAGGGAGTGTGTAGAGCCTAGTAGCTACTACGCAGGGGAGAAGAGAGAGTTCAACATTTTTCCAGAGATGGCATCAGCAGGGCTAAGAGATCAGGATCGGTTGGACGGTTCGTCTAACTACGTGATCTGGAAGGCAAGAATCTCTTGTCTTCTAAATCAATACGATCTGAAGGCCTATATTACTAACGTGGTAGTTGTATCCACGGATCCAGATCAGTCGAAGGCCTACAAGAAGGAGATGGCGAAGACGAAGAAACTGATTCTCGATGGAGTTTGAGATCACGTGGTATCACACATAGCTAACAAGGAGACTGCCAAATAGATGTGGGATGCTCTTGCAATGTTGTACCAGGGATCCTCCAAGCAGTGGAAGATGTATCTTGAGGAGACGCTGAGATGTACCAAGATGCAGAAAGGGGAGTGTATAGACCCCTTCCTTACTAGACTTCAGGATCTCTGGGATTAGCTGTTTGCAATCGGGTCGGCGCCCCAACCTACAGAATTGTTGTTTGCAATCGGGTTGGCGCCCCAACCTACAGAATTGTTGTGGTTTGCTTTGAATAGCTTTTTCAAAGACTGGCAGGTCTTCGTCCAAAGTATCCTGGGTAGAGAAAACTTGCCAGATTGGGATAGAATGTGGGAATATTTATAGATGAGGCGAGACTTGGTGAAGAGCACCATTAGTGGCAGTCGTAGCAGTGGGACGAAGGAAGTGAAGGAAGAGGAGAATGCAACCCTCGCATCAAAGGGGAAGCAAGAGCAGCACAGGAGGAAGAAGGACCTTTCCAAGGTCAATTGCTTCAGACGTGGTGAACTTGGTCATTACAGCACCCAATGTCCTCTCAGAATGAAGGACAAAGAGGAGAAGCAGTATCAACAGGCTGTATCCACGGAGATTGATAAGTTGTCCTCCAGACTGGAGGAAGAGCTTGCCATGATCACCGATATACCTCCAGGAGTGAGGTGACGTGATTTGGTTTTGTAGCCCCAGAGAGCTACAGTTGGGCAGGATCCTTGAGGAGTCCACCTATTGGATCAGTACCTTGCTACGGGAGCCCATAACAGTAGTAGCATGACGGACTAGTGGCAGTTGGTGCAATCAGGTGCCAGAGTGACAAATGCAGTGGCTAGTTGCAGTCGGCTAGTAGCAGTCAGAGACTGACCAGTGCAAAGCAAAGTTGGCAGCAGTGCAGAGTCAGCAACAGCGCAGAGGCTTCAGTGACAGCGCAGAGGCTAGCAGCAGTAGGGACACGGGTGACGAATGCATCAAACTGAACACAGTTGGTCCAGTATGATGGACATCTCTCAGTTGCAGCAGCAGCGTATGAGGCACAGTTGCAAATGTTGCAGTAGCAGCATCAACAAAGTTGTAGTGCATATGTAATAGTTGGTAGCAGTTCAACAGGGTCAGTAGCAACACAAATGCAGTGCACATCAGAGTTGCGTAGTAGTTAGTGGGCAGCAGTAGCCAAACATCAGCAGCACAGCAAGAGATGGTACAGAGGCAGTGTATTGCAGTTGCAGTCTTAGAACACTTTCCTCGCTAAGAGGGAGTGTTAGTTTTTTGTAGCATCGAATGTGTTCTAGCATCATGATTTGGCAGAGGTTAGAATACATGCATTCTCCAAAATCCAAAAATCATTTCTGGAAATTCCTCCTAGAGACGACTTAATTAAAATAATAATCAGTTTTCAATATTTCCCAAGTCTAAATTTAGAAAATATGATTAATTAAAAGGTATTAATTAAGTCAGGTGTGAATCTTCTACAAAAAGGCATGGATCAAGTTCTAGTTAATCTTAGTCATCGATTAAGTTTTAATCGTGGTCGTTAATGTCTCAACGAGAGATTACAAGAAGAAACTCGATGGGGCTTGGAGAATACACTTGAGCAGTTCGATTTCACTGGCAGATCTATTTCCTGAGTAGGAGCGCTAAGTTGCCGGAGAGACAGCTAGTGAATTCAAAGCAGTGAGAGAGGGACAGGGATAGTAAGGTCGAAGGAAGATTTTCCTATTCCGGTGAGTGCATCGCAGAGAGACAATGAGTGCCACAGAGAGGCAGCACAGAGCCATGCAAAGGCAACGCAGTGCTTCAGAGGAGATTTTGTTTTGTGTTGGGGAGAAGCAATGATTCAGTGCCAGAAGTCTGAGAGAGTCCGAAGGCCAAGGTAGTCCATCTTCCAGACAACAGTTGATCAGTTAACAAAGAGGGAAAGTTGCTCCAAGCTATGGGGACACAGTACTGCGTATGTTGATGCAGTGACTGCGCAAAGGCAGCGCAGAGTAGCTCATCTTGAACCAAGGTCAGTGTCGAATCACCAGTGGGAGTGAGATTTTTCTCACTAGACTCTTTGTCAGTTAATTCTTTGTATGGTTTGTAAGATTTAAAGCAACCATAGATTTGTACTCAAATTTACTACTGCATAATAATCAAACCCTCAGCTGTTGCACCAGTTTTTCCGAGTTGGGTTTTTCCGGGGACATTGCCCAAAAATAATTGTGTATTTGTGTGTGTGTGCATCTATTCTTCCAGCGTTATTTTTATTTCGCAGTATTTGTTTTGTGAAGGTTGCAGTGTATTGGTTTCGATATTTTTACCGTAGAACATAGTAAATAATTTGTTTAGTTTATTTAACAAATACAAGATACTTAATCAGTTGTTGCAGTAGGATTTGGGTTTCATGTGGATAGGTGGTGAGCCTGGTGAACAACAATTTGTTGTAGCACAGGTTGTTGATCATGGACTTCCGTTGATTTGTCATGGATGGTTGGCACAGCTCGAGGATTGCTTTGGCACGAACGAGATCAGGTTGATCAATATGGCTTCATCTAATGGACTGCAGATTGGCAGGCTAGAGTCTTCATCGGATCATGATGTTGCATATCCGAGATTGGAGGGATTTGCACGAGTTGTATTTGATCCAAGAGGATGAGTGCTTGCAGGACTGAGACAGTGGAGATCTTGTAGGCTCAAAGGGAGTCTAGCCTCAGAGGGAGCAGGCCTATGGAGGTTTGGGATCTTCAAGTTTGGATGTGATAAGGCAAAGGCACTACCGAGATTGTTGGGTTCATTCTACAGGGTATGCTGCAGTGATGGATACCTGATGGGCTAGTGTTGTCGGAGATGATGATGGTTACTTCCTAATCTTGGAAGTACCTCCCTCGCTAAGAGGGAGTGTTGTTTTTTGGTAGCTTGGGAGGTACTCCAAGCCCTAGGGTTCGAAGTTTGGAGGGCAAAGCGCCACAAGAGTCACTTGTGGGCTTGGAACCCAAGCATGTGGTTTTGCACCCATCAGGATTTGGGCCAAAACCATGATGAATTTGAGCATGAGAAAATTTGAGGTGATAGAGCTTGGCGTGGCAATTCAAATGCTTCAAAAATCACTCAAATCGGAGATCTAGAACTTGAGTTATGAATTTTTCAATTTGTCATTGGTATTTGGACAGTCAAGTCATGTAAGCTTGAGGAGAATTCGTCCAGTATGTTAGTTTTTGTAACATCAAATGTGTTCTAGCCACAAGATTTGGTGGAGAGGATAGAATATATGTATTCTCCAATATCCAGAAATCATTTCTGGAAATTCCACCTAGAGACGACTTAATTACATTTATTAATCAATTTTTAATATTTCCTAAGTCAAAACTTAG